>CM068375.1:65043107-65291655 GCA_034769895.1 Magicicada septendecula
CATATTTTTCCTAACCGAGGCTTTTATTTCTTTATACAGTAAGCTAAACACCAAAAACCATTATTACCTAACCTCGCAAACGGAAACAACATGTATTTTCGCCTTAAATGAAGAAACAGAATAACTTACAATTAGTACATTTGTTCTTCTTCATCATCACATCGTGGTATATCAATACAATCGCACATTCAAAACATCCAAAAATAAAGTACCAATTTTTTAATGTTTTAACTTAGTACTTTACCATCATTTCAAACATAAACAAACAATAAAAATTTTAAAATATGTCCATTATTATGTACATTTGAGTAGATTGGTTATATTCCGTCCCCAGCAGACATTACAAACGAGAGCTCGGTAACGCAAAGGTTTTAATCATATCGTATAAAACAACTAACATTTTTAACGTTTGCAAGTATAGAAATTTGGAATGGAGAACCATAGATGACTTCCATGTTCTAATTAATTGTAAAATTATTTTCAATATGTGCACTCAGAACGAAACCATACATATCAGCATGCTTTTGGTAAAAACGCTGAGAAAGATAATCAACATACGAATTGTACCTGTGTGTTAATATTTTAAAAAATACAGAATAAATGTGATTAAGTTATCTTTTATTTAACAACGGGAAAGATCGCGAATACCGCCCAGAGTTTGTTACCTGTGAATTTCTGAAAACGAAAAATTATTTTGTTATCCGTGGTTACATTATCATGGAACAATATCAATTATTAATCAATACAAAATATTACCTCCTCCCCCTTCAATTAGCCTCTTCATTTAAGTACTTTACTCTTGTTAAAATGTAAAATGTTGCAAGTAAACTACACCTTTCTCTCAACCGACCTTCATCAAAATCATTAGGCCTTGAGTCCTCTACAAATAGAGCACATATGCTAAAAATGAATTTGCGGCAGTTACCGTTCGCCATAGAAAAAAATTCTACTCATAGATACACAAACACTTTTCGGAAAATGACTTTTCTTCATGTTTTGAGGTTAGTACAATAATAATCAGCTTTTATGTCTAACACGATTTTTTTCACGATCGCCATACTTCCATTTCCCTACGGAACATGGAAGTAAAATTCTGTAAAAGTTTCCAGGTACCGTTTATTTTATTTATAGGTACAATAATAAAAGGAGCCATCATTATTTTCTTTAAAAACTCTAAGCGATGGGTGATTTCTTGAGGACCGCTTCCATCGTAATATTTGTCTTGCTTGACGTTTCGTTCCTTGGAACGAATCAAGAAGAAAATAAAGAAGAAAAATAGTTCATCGTCCTCAGAAGAAAATAAACTCAGATTGAGAACTTCTTCTGAGGACGATCCCAGGTTCCAGTGATCGAAGCATTAAGCAAGAAAAATATTACAATGAAAGCAGTCCGGAATAGAGGATTCAACCGTCACCATTACTGTTTCACAACTTTGACAAACTGCAAATAATAACATATACCTTGTTTTTCCATATTTATCTCCTTGATTATAACACAATAGAAAATAAAGAGTTGTTTTCCTTTTAATATTTATATTGTTACGACAATTAAATTAAAAGGCAGAAGAGCTAAGTTTATAGGGCATATACTACGACACAATGGGTTGGTTAAGAGAATAATAGAAGGAACAATTGAAGGGATGAATCACAGAGGTCGATCCCGTTTAGACTACATGAAACAGCTTATGGTCGATATGAACTGCACATCATATTGTGAGTTGAAAAGAAAAGCAGAGAAGCATGAAGAACTCCCAACCAGCCTATGGGCTGCTAACCTACAGGAGAGAAGATTGTTACGACATTGCCGACCGCTCTCGAGTGTGTCGTTCTAGCCCAGCGAGCGGCGTCTGTGTCACTCACGTAGCACATAAGCACCTTCTAGACTGTTCGAGTGCACTTGAAAACACGCAAATTATTCTGGCACGCCGCCAAAATGATGGAATGTTATTCTGGTACACCTGCGCTACCTATATAAGCAACAGCGGCTGGCTTTGTCAGTTAGTTACGTTGAGCGATTTATTCAGTGCGGATCAAGCGGTTTTGTTATGGAAAGTGATTATTGTGTTATAATTAGTGCGGACTCTTTATGGATGACATTATTATAGCGTTTGGGCAAATTTAACTTGAATTGCTGTATGAGAGTATCTTGTTGATTTCAAATTGTTATTTGTGACCAATTAAAGCTGGTAATTAGTGATTTCATTGGTGTCTGTATTTTGTTTTTCATTGTACCATACGACGATCAGTGAGACCGTCGTAACAATATTTTATTTACATAAATCTAAAACTGACCCCATAAGAAAATTCTGACTAGCCCGGTATTTAACTTAAGTTCTTTTACTGATAGTTCCTATCCGTCTCGGATGTTGGATATCGTACAGACTATTGAAACTAAAGCCTTCATCATTCTTATAAAGAAGAAGAAGAAGAAGAAGAAGAAGAAGAAGAAGAAGAAGAAGAAGAAGAAGAAGAAGAAGAAGAAGAAGAAGAAGAAGAAGAAGAAGAAGAAGAAGAAAGTAGTAATAGTTTTCTCTGTTTCGAATTTCTTATTCTTAGTATTTAAATAGTACGTAATTAGCATAAATATATGTAATACAAATTGACAATAAATTAATTGACTTTATTAGTAAATTATAGTCCGTTTGGATTCCTCAAACCGTTATGATAATGGAACATTACGATCGTATTACGTACATTAACGGAAAGCCGGTAAGTGTGTTCAGCTGGTATCGTAGCATTGCAGTGTGCTGCTGTTTACCTTGCTTCATAATTCTTGGCTTTTCACAATGACCAGCGAATTACACAGTGCATTCATTTAAAAGCGCGTTTCTGTCGCATCCAGCGAATACTTTATCGCGCAGTATGCAGTGCCTCTACGATCACGACAACAATAACGTTAATAATAATAATAATATGATAATACAATGCTTCGCTTCCAGCAAACAGTAGGAGGTGGGCAATTAAAGCTATATACTTTCAGACAATGTATGCACAGCAAAGTAAAGAGAGATTTTAAATTCATGAAACGATTAAATTTAGTTTTTCTTTAATAATTCGGAAGGAAAATATATCAAAGAATGGGATTAGTCATGGCCATCTCTAGTGCCAGGCCGGAATGTAGAAATGTGGCAACGTTGCGTCTGAGGCCGAAGCTGCAGTTGATTAAAATGTTATCTGTATCGTGTGAGCGGATAACTTTCTAGTAAAATTTACAAAAGTTTTGTTACAGTTTGTTGTTAGTGACGATTTTTGTAGTGCAGTAGTGCTGTTTAATGCTACAATTTATCGTACTACAGTGTTATTAGTGTTTGTTGCGTGTGTGTCTTTTTAATAACTTGATTCAAAAAAGTGTTGGTCAACGCACGTGCTTATTATAACATAACCTAAACTAAAATTTGCACGTGTTTATAAAGCTTAACTAGAATAGGTGCTTAGAATTTTTAATTTACAGTAAACTTCCGAAATTAATTTATAACAAAACGTTAGTCGATGTAAATAATAAAGTGTACATAATTCATTTAGTGTAGGTTTGTCAGTGATAATGCCACTTAAGTGTTGTTTTCCTAGTTGTAAAAGTAATTACAAATCGGAAGACTTTATGAACTTATGTGTAAGGTATTATTACGGCGGTCTAACTGACCGTCGTATGTTACAGTGTAAAACAATATACAAGACACCAATTAAGTCACTATCACCAGCTTTAATTATCACAATTAAACAGTTTGTAATCATCAAGATAGTCTCTTACATCGAATCAAATAAAAATTGTTCACACGCAATAAAAATGTCAACTGATATAAAACACAAATTGTATTACTATTGTCCCGCACGATTATAACACATATCACTTCGCCACGATACCTCGAACCGCACTCGAATAAATCGCAACTCAAAACTGACTAAGCGCCGCTGAAGCCTTGTATTTATACCCTGCTCAGACAACAGAACATTCCACATACTACGCATCACCTCTACACTAGGACGTAATTGATTGGGGCCTTGACACAGTGCGCGCGGTTGGCGAGACGTCTAGTAAAGTCTCGCGAGCGCATGTTGAAATCACGTACGCACACAACATTACAGCCGGATTCCTCTGGAACATTCGAGAAATACGTAGATTGTTCTGTAATGTCGTAATAGTATATGTTTTATACTTACCAAACTTTCGACTTTTGGTTTTGTTGAGAGTAATGAGTATTTATGAGACACATCTCTCATAATTAAATAGTGTTCTAAGACATTCTGAATGCCATCTCTGTACCCAAAGTAATTAACATTTTTTTAAACAGAATACACAATACGTATAATAAAAGTGCAACAGTGAGATTTCATTTACTGTTATTATTGTCTGTAAGTAGTGCATTGTTAGTTCTCATTCTCTAAAAAGTAAAGGATGAATGAGTAGGCCTACGAGTAGGTTAAGTAAGCCTATAAGCATTGTATTAGACTACTAAAGTGAAAATGTTAGATTTTGATCTAATTTCGTAGAATTACTAAAATCGTGAATATTTATAGCTAAATCTAAATTATAGGTCTGTGCGCACTTAGTACTATACGTTTAAGTTGAAGAAATTAGTGAATTAGTGTTAGGCCTTATGAATTAATTTTTGTTCGGGTTATTGAATTCGTATCATATGAATGAGTCAATTACTATATTTGTTAAATAATACAACAGTATTTTACTTAATAAAATTTTAGTTAAAAAAAAACAAAGAATTATGAAACTGTTGTTAACCGGCAATTAAAAATGACACGATTTGATTATTGAAATAAATAAATTAAGAGATCGTGTAGTCGGCCTCGCAGGGGAAGTTGTTCCAGTCTTGCCACATTTAAACTTCAGGCCTTCTACTAGAGTCGCCCATGTTTTCACCAGTTATGGAACTGTTGGGCTGCTTTGAAGGCGCAACAGGCAGCGTCTTGCCTGTGCCGTGTTGTGAAGACGATGATGATCTCTTACGTTACTGTGGGTAAAAAGGAATTCACGGAAGAAGTCAACTTGCCGGTAATATGACAATTATTCTATCCAAATTACTAGGCCTTCTACATTGACACTGAAAATTCATCGTTTTATAGAAGCATAAAACCTTACTGCAAGCTCCAGTTAAATGAGATTTTTAAGGCGGGAGTCTACAAGAACTAGTAGAGATCGAATTCTGAGACATTTTTCCACTTATTGAGGAGTTACATTTGGTATAGTAAACACAAAAGTCAAAGTCGGTAGTTTCGTGTGGTACATCATCAGCAGTGCCGTAACGACTGTGGACTAGAGGTGGGCCCCTATACCTATAACAGGTATTTTGGAGCGATTATTTTTGTGGAACGGATATAAAAGCTACTGAAAAGTTGAAATACCTGTTCCGATTCAACGATAAGTGAAAAGTCGAAATACCCGTTCCGATTACTTGCGGCGTCATGCTTTCGAGTCCCCCCTACGCAACTAACGAATAAACCAGTATTAAGAGTACAAAGTCACAGTTATTGGTGCTGAATACCTGATTCTGCGCATGTGCCGATTGCCATGCAAGTACGAAACGAAGCAAAATAGCGAGGTTCAGAATATCTCTATGCCAAAGAGACGAAGCTGTTTTTAATAAATGAAAAAAATTCATACTGATGTTACATTTATTTTCGTGTGTTATGCAGATATATAATACAGATTATAATAACAAATTATATATTATACCAGTCACCAACTTGGTCGATTTTGAAAAAGCGAATTATATTGCGTTATAACCTACAGAGTTGCTGATAGTTGAATAGCTATATAGTACTCTTTGTTAATGTGATTTCGGAGATTTTCAAAAATTTTAACCTCACTGTACGTCTCACGTAAATTTTTTTTGACATTCTTTGTTGTGGTATTATATATTATGTGCACTGTAAATTTCATTGCCTGAGTTTTCGCAACTGATTTGTCTAACCAAAGTGGAATGAATAATTTAATATTAAATCTAAGTCAGTTTGTTTACTCCTAGTGAAAACGTAAATTAGTAAACAATTCCCAAAGGGAGATAGGCCAATAAATTCTCTTGTTTCTTTTTTTTTTTAAACAGTAAAAGCTTAATAAAGTCATAGTGTAAAGTAACACTATAAATACTTTTAGTTTCAATTTATTTCTTATAACAACTTATATAATACAGGTATATGCATAACAGGTATATAATAACAGGTATTTGTAAATGTTTGGAACAGTTTAATTCGTACCTGTTATTTTCGAATACTAGTTTAACAACCTCTACTGCAAACAGACGTACGACAGCACCGATAGAAGCAAGTTGAATGAAGCAATGGAAGAACTGGGTGTACCAAGGAAGCTCATATTGTGGCTGTTAAAATGTCTCTGCAGGCACCTAAGAATAAAGTGAAGATAGAAGGGGAACTAACTACGGAGTTCAAGGTAAACAAGGGCTTAACGCTGGGGAGGATGTACTGTCCATGGCTCTATTCAATTTGTTGTTGTAAAATGCAGTTCGGAAGTTACCGATAAATCCAGAGAGAACAGCGTATTAGATCAAATAACAAACAAAATTTGTACGTGTTATTTTTTGGAACGGTTTCGTTCGTACCTGTTATTTGTAAATACTAGTTTAGCACAACTGTAGTTGGCACATCTCGTACGCACTTGGACCCGCGCCAGTCAGATAGCGAAATCCGTAATACACAATTGTGTAATTATTATACTTATCTAATTTGCTGTTTATAATTAACCAATTACCAACTTCTAAGCGTAGAAATGTCTTAATTAACACTTTCTCGAACTACACAACCGACCAATATAAAACTATCATCATCATCTTCTTCTTTTTAATATTTTAGGCTTTAGCGGCTGCATCCTATTCCACAGGCCACCTTTGGTTAGATCTACCAACTTTTCTTCTGCCTCTAGGGCTGTAATCTTTCGCCATCATCGGTATTCTACTTTCTTCCATTCTATCTATGTGTTGAATCCATTTTCTTCTGTATTCTTTAATCCTTTCATTAAGTGCAAAAATATCTAAATCACTTCTTATCTCCTCATTTCTTATATGATCTCGTTTATTACACCTTTCAACTGATCTAAGAAATTTCATTTCTGTTGTTTGTATCTTCTGTTCATCTTTTTATCTTTTTTCTTTATCGCCCAAATTTCAGAACCATACAGTAGTGTAGGAATTGACATTGTTTTTATAAAATTTTATTTGGGTTTCTGTTCTACATTTATTTCCCAACGTTCTCCAAATCGTTCCACACATTCTTGTGAAATTCGTCACTTTATTTTCTATATCTCCATCTTGATCATAAGTAACCAACATAAAAAATGAAGAATCTATCCCGATTGAAACAAACCACGGCGTAAGAAAAGGTTGTTGTCTGTCACCACTACTTTTTAACCTTTATCTAGATCGTGTCCTCAAAAAATGAAAAGAACAATTCTTGAAGGTATTGAAATCCACCGAAATAAAAAATTGAAAACGATTCTCTTCGCGGATGACCAAGATACCAAATTCGCCACTTCAGAAGACGATCTCCAGCGAGCAATATACATTTTACATAAAATAGATTGCGCAATACTAATAATACTAATTCAGTGCAATTAATTAAATCAATACGCCCATTTCTCTTCAGAATTACTAGCTCCGGAACTAATATTTTGTATCCAAGATTTATGATTATTTTTAGGTAAGTGTTAAGCTTACCTAGGAAACAGTATATTTCGATTGTTAAAAGTTTTGATCCGCGCGTATTGAAACGTTATTCATTACGAGATAATTCCTTAGAGGACAACTCTAAAACCAACGAATAAAGACACACGCATGAAGTTCTAGAAGTGATGGGGAATAAAGACAGTTCATGAAGTGATGGCGCTTTCCACACATCCCTATTGGTTCAAGAATTGGACTTCAAAAAATCACAGGCTAGTCGTATACAAGCGGCCGAAAGAGATTTCTTAAGCTGTCCATACACTATCAATATTATTGCACAATATATTTCACAATATAAATATTGTGCAATAGTAATGACAGAGTATGGGATAGATTGAACGTCTAAAATGGGTTGCACAATATATTGTGTGAATTCAGAAATGTTTGAAATATACTGCACAAACTGGAAAATATTGCGTAGTGTATGGGCGAGATTGAACCATATCGGCTCATTTGCCCCGCTTTCGTCGGCCAGTGTACATCGTCTCGCTCTCGCTATGTCGCTGTCGGAGGAAAGAAAGGTCATTATAGAGGTGATTGAAGTTTATCGGTCTCTACCTGCCTTATGGAATGTTAAAAGTAAACACTACAGAAATAGGACAAAAAAATGAACAGTATGGTGAGTTACTAAAAAAGTATAATAAGAAACATCCTAAGGCAGATGAAAAGGAACCGATTAAGAAAATTAATTCATTGCGAACAAACTTCAGAAAAGAGTTAAAAAGAATAAATGATTCAGAAAAAAGTGGGGTTTTTTTTTATCTTAGGCGTAACCATTTTTAGCAGTTCGTCGGATGATTCACAGTCTAATCGCACAAAGTTTTGAAAATCATTCGGTTCAGATAACCTTAGTTTATTCAACAGCCTTTCAAGAGTATATTCATTCCTTTTCTTGTACCATTCTTTCATCCATATGCGGTCCTTTCTCTTTTGATTTTTTAAACACATAATCGGTGCAATTATCACACAACTTGCCTCAATATAACTCAGCATGTTCACTCGAAGAAGTTCAGGAGTCAACTAAGGTTGTACAACAATATAGCACTGTGTAGGAGCACCAGCCAGTATTATTGTGCAATAATATTGATAGTGTATGGGCAGCTTTAGGCACGTGGGGCAGATCGTATACTCTTCGAAGAAGAAACGCAGATGTAGCCTACGGGAGGAAATGAATATTAAGTGTATACCTCGATAGGATTGCGCAATATCGGCTAAAATGCTCTGAACGTCTTAACCAAATGGATAATTGCCACATCGCCACACGACAATGGAATTAGCCTATAAGCCGATGGAACGGAGAGGTGTGGGACGTTCGCAGAAGCGATGGAGTGACTTCTCTAATCTATCTGCTTGAGAGCGAAACAGACAATTTCCGGTTTAATCCTTAGTAAAGAAGAAGAAGAAGAAGAAGAAGAAGAAGAAGAAGAAGAAGAAGAAGAAGAAGAAGAAGAAGAAGAAGAAGAAGAATATGATGATGATATCTTCTATGTAGTTTCTTTACAGACCGCAACGTACAGTGTTTTAGGTCTGTAGGTTGCATACGTACTGCAACGTAAGTACGGCAACGTTGTGCAAATTAATATACGAAATCTTTCAACCTTGACGGTGCGTCCGGCGAATTTACCTTTTACTTTGCTGCCTGTTTCAAAACGTCTTTCACTTTCCTTATGTTTCCTGCCCATTCCTTTCTTCTTCTCTTCGAAAACGTGATGTCTATCATTTGCCCCTACAGACGTCTTTGCATGTTTACTATTATTACGACGGTCTCCTTGATCGTCGTATGGTACAGTGGAAAACAACATACAAGACACTAATGAAGCCGCTAAAAACCAGCTTCAATTATCACAATTAACAGTTTGTAATCAAGAAATTATTCAACAAGATTATACTCGTCCAATAATAATTCAGTTAAATTTGTCCACACGCAATAATAATGTCACTAATAGAGTCCCGCACAATAATGACTTTTCACTAATAGCCACTTGAAACGCACTGGGTGATCACCCGAAGTAAACTGAAAACTAAGCGGTAGGTGTGGGCTATTTATAGTCTGGAGGGATCCATAATATGCGTCCTTAACAAGTACCGGAAAATTCTAGAGAATACTTCAGCGCGGCCTTGGCAACAACACACACGGGCAGGGCTAGTCGAGAAGCTCGTTGAACGACACCTTCGGACGAACGAGAACTTCCGCATTACGTAACACTATATTACAATTCAACTTTTCCTAGAGTCAAATAGAAATTAAAAAAAAAAATAGTAAATTTTTTTTCTGTATGTTTTGTATGTAAAATATGTTTATACTATTTTATATATAAATTTCATTTATATAAATTAATGTATATACAGAATTATTATGTAATTTTGTGCATATGCGTGTGGACAATTATACTAATTCATAAGGGCGTATTTACGGGGGGGGGGGGGAGATTAACGGGACCGGACCTTCCGCCCCAGAGAGCCAAAAAAATTTGAATTTATCTCTAATTTTTAGGCTGTCTTATTATTTTCTTAGCTGTGTGCGCTAATACAGTAGTAACGGTTTTCTAAATAAAGGCCTACAAACAGGTTTATTACACAGCATTTGCACGCACGTTTGAAATATAAAATATAGGAAAATCAATTCAGTCAATAAGTATATTCTAACCAGTGTTGCGACAACGCGTATTTTTATTGCGTTATTACAGTTTAAATTAATGGGAATGATTTCATGATATTATCATACGTTTTTCAGCCACTATAAAGATAGTAATGTTGATTAGTCTTAACTTGATTTTTCTTTTGTATGAAGCCGACTCGACCGGACCCCCCCCCCCAAATCAAATTCTAGTACGCCACTGATAGTTCAATGCAATTAATTAAGTTAATGCATTAATTTCTATTCAGAATTAATCGATCGGAACTATGTATTTCTATCCAAGAAACAAGTTTTATCAATATTTTTAGGGAAGTATAAAGCTTGCATTGGAAACAGTGCATTTCCTTTGTTAAAAATATCGGTATGGAGAACCACACATGACTTCCATGTTCTAAGATTTATATTTAAAATCATTTACTTGAATTCGGTTCGACAATTTCTAACAACTTAGCCGTGTTCCTTGTAAATCGAGTTTTATGTTTGACAAATTGATATGAAATATTTCCATAGAAACTCTTTCTTTGTTGCCGATAACGTAGTACACATATAAAAAATATCCCCCCCCTTCAACTATCTTATTCATTTATAAATATTCCATCTACCTTTGTATAGAGGATTATTATGACCTTCTTTTCAGGATACTTTATTTATCAAAATTAAGTACTTTACTCTTGTTAAAACGTAAAACGTTACAGGTAAACTACCTCTTCCCCTTAACCCCTTAACCGATCTTCACCAAAATCAATAGGCCTTGAGTCCTCTACAACTCGGGCACATATGCAAAAAAAATTATTTGATTCTGTTCGAATTTGCGGCAGTTATCGTTCGCCATAGAAAAAATTCCACACACACACACACACACACACACACACACACACACACACACACACACACACACACACACACACACACACACACACACACACACACACACACACACACACACACACACACTTTTTGGAAAATGACTTTTCTTCATGTTTTGAGGGTAGTACAATCAGAATCAGCCCTTATCTTGAACACGACTTTTTTCGCGAGCACCATACTTCCATTTCCTTACGGAACATGGAAGTAAAAAAAAACGTTATTGTAAAAATGTCATGAACTTGGACAGCTTGTCTAAACTAGCAAAATTCTAAAAGCGGAACGTAGTAATGCGTTTGCAATCTCTCAGAAATATGAAAGTATGTCAAAAATATGTCAGTAAAAAGTATCAAAAATCACATGTTATAACACTGTAGACTTAATAAGAAATGTTATTTGTAATGTATATACTGAGCAAACGGCGTGACATATGTTTGTAAACCCTATGCTTGTGTGTGTGTGTGTGTGTGGGTGAGAGAGAGAGAGAGTGAGAGAGAAAGAGAGAGAGAGAGAGAGAGAGAGAGAGAGAGAGAGTGAGGCAGTGTGAGTGAGAGGATCTCTAACTGTACAAGTTCGTAGGGATTGTAGAGGCAGAGGATAGTTTCCAACGATTTGTAGCCAATTAATTGAGAGCTAAGACGAAGCGATAATGCGGCGCGAACAGGAGGAGAGAAGGGGAAATAATTACTCTGTACCACACCTTCGGCGCGTCGGGTTCGACTGATACACTGTGAGAAACCAAACACTCCTCTCTCAGCAATAAAACTTTCAGTCTTTCTAAATTTCATCCCCAAGCAACCCTCGCTTCGTCCAAGCAGTTTTATTCAGCCATTCGTCTTCTTAGCGAAGATTAATTCGGTTGTAAGTAGTGCGTATTATCGTGTCCCAGAAACGTGAACAGGTTTTACTGAATCCGTTTGAGTACGTGTGGAGGGCATTCAGAAATTTTGTCCAGATGTTTTGAACGTGTTGCCAGTTGTTGAAGTCAGTATACCGAAATTTAACGACCATTTAATTTTAACAAATACAATGTTTCAATTATTCTATGGTTGTGATCAGGACCCTGACTACGGGGCAGATACGGCTCTTGGAGCGAACAGAAATAACAACATAGTATTATTAACAATGTCTCTTTTAACATCTTAGCTTTGACTGTACTCATATCTTGAAATTTATTTATTTTGTTGCTAATTTTTCTGTCTTCATTGTAAAAAATGTCGCAGCCTATACGGCGTTCCAAGTCGCCTGGCACCTGACGGATTAGGAGACCCTTACTAACACAGACACACAAACGCAGCTGGCCCGCACGCCTGGGGTATGACTAAACTTTTATAGTATGAAATTTTTAACGAACGAGCTCAGCATATCAGTAGTCGCCATAAAATTGTAAACAAAATTACACCAAACACGACGTGGTTGTGATACATTTTAGATGTACAACTAAGTTTAACTTAATGTTCTTTTCGGCTGTAGACATTAGTATTTTGCAAATGTTATTTAATTTTCATTGATAATCACGAACAATTCGACCTATCTTTATTTTAATAAAGTGTATTATTTATGTATATTGGAAATGTGATGCGGAAATACATGTGATCAAATGGAGATTCTTTTGAGCTAAATTTAGGGGTATTACAAGCTTAAAATTCTGTCAAAATGCAAATATATTAAATTTTGAGACCTGAGGTTTTCCAAAAAAATACGAAAATTCTATTTTTATTATGTTAATATTAATATTTTTTAATTTTTTTATATAAATATGTTTATTGAGAGAGTTATTTTTATATATAACATTTTTAGTATTTTATAAGAAACTTGTAAATTTCTACATTTTAATCGTAATTTTGTAATTTTTAGTGCTACATAATTAAATTTCAATCTTGTGCTGTTCTTAACATACATACAACGTACTTATTATTTTATAATAAAATCTTTATTAAGTAATCCAATTCTGCGTTTGCTTTCGAAATTCTTAAAATACTCATATTTATCGCAATTTATGTTGTTCGGAATCATTTTTTTCACAATTTCACAGAGATTACAAAACTTATAGTTTAATTTGGATTATAAGCTAAATAAAAAATTTTATAGTTTTGAATTGGATCGTATACTTATACCTGAACCGCCCGGGTCATGCCGGGCCGGTTGTGAGTGTGCGTATGAGAGTAAGGGTCTTCTAATCCCTTAGGTGTCATGGAACACCCTATAAGTACTACTTATACAACAAATACAAAAAATACAATAAACAAATCAGATCTGTTCTAAAAAAGTATTGTTGCTGACAATTTCCGTTCTTATGGGATAGGTGCCAGAACATGCTGTGGTTGTTTTAGTCAGTCTTTGCACACGTGTGTTCCGTTCTTATGGGATAGGTGCCAGAACATGCCATGGTTGTTTTAGTCAGTCTTTGCACACGTGAATTCCGTCCTTATGGGATAGGTGACAGAACATGCCGTGGTTCTTTTAGTCAGTCTTTGCACACGTGTGTTCCGTTCTTATGGGATAGGTGCCAGAACATGCCGTGGTTGTTTTATTCAGTCTTTGCACACGTGTGTTCCGTTCTTATGGGATAGGTGCCAGAACATGCCGTGGTTGTTTTAGTCAGTATTTGCACACGTGTGTTCCGTTCTTATGGGATAGGTGCCAGAACATGCCGTGGTTGTTTTATTCAGTCTTTGCACACGTGTGTTCCGTTCTTATGGGATAGGTGCCAGAACATCCCGTGGTTGTTTTAGTCAGTCTTTGCACACGTGTATTCCGTCCTTATGGGATAGGTGACAGAACATACCGTGGTTGTTTTAGTCAGTATTTGCACACGTGTGTTCCGTTCTTATGGGATAGGTGCCAGAACATGCCGTGGTTGTTTTATTCAGTCTTTGCACACGTGTGTTCCGTTCTTATGGGATAGGTGCCAGAACATGCCGTGGTTGTTTTAGTCAGTCTTTGCACACGTTTATTCCGTCCTTATGGGATAGGTGACAGAACATGCCGTGGTTGTTTTAGTCAGTCTTTGCACACGTGTGTTCCGTTCTTATGGGATAGGTGCCAGAACAAGCCACGGTTGTTTTAGTCAGTCTTTGCACACGTGTGTTCCGTTCTTATGGGATAGGTGCCAGAACATGCCGTGGTTGTTTTAGTCAGTCTTTGCACACGTGTATTCAAAATACAGGAAAAAAGGATTACAAAGTAGGCGTTGAATCACCACACAATAGGTAGAATAAGCTTGGGAAGACCGAGGATCTCCTTGGTGATACCGGACAGGCAGAATTGACTGTCCCTGAAAGAGTAGAAGAATAAGAATAAGAAGAAGAAGATACTAAATGTTTCTTAATTTACAAACAGACTTCAAGAAGAATATCAAAAAATTGCTTAGTGTCGCGTAACAGAAAATAGGTTTTAGAATGGGTAGGTCGACTGTGGATATATTGTTTGTATTACGGCAGATAATAGAGAAAAGGCGGGAGTATAACCAGGAAACGCGTATCGCTTTTGTTGATCTGGAAAAAGCATTTCATAATGTAGACCGTCAAAAGTTACGGAATATTATGGATAGAAGAGGATATCCACAGCATTTAATAAATTCAGTTAAGCTCTTTTATAAAAGTACATCTGAAGTTCTGGATCTGAATGGTAGGCTCTCCGGTGACATTCCAATAAATAAGGGAGTTTGGCAGGGATGCTGTGTTTTCCCAGCCTTTTTTAATATATACATTGACGACATGTTGAGAGCATGGAAATCGAGAGTGACTACAGCTTGGAGACCAAGGACCGGGAATACAGCTTAACAAATCAATTTTTATGGTTTCCCTGCTATGTGCGGATGACATAGTTCTTATTCAAGAACATGAGGATGATTTACAAAGAGGTATGTTTCAATTACAAGACGTGGCAAGAGAGTACTCACTGACAATTTCAGTAAGAAAGATCAAAACCATGGCCTTTAAAGGTAAATATCTAGTGGGGAATAAGATAGTTATAAACAACAGCACTTTGCAACAGATATTTTCAAATATCTCGGCTGTGCGGTAAGCTATGAATCTGAAGATGATATAAGAGAGAAGATAAATAAATTTAGGAATATTTGTGGTACGATTCATTGAAATGTTATATAAGTAAAACAAGACACAGCACAAGAAATAAATTTTGTAAGACAATTGTAATACCCACGTTGATTTATGCGAGTGAGGCGTGGGTCATGACAAAAAAGGAAAGCGGCAAGATTCAGAGTGATGAAATGCAGTTTCTTCGAAATACCTTAAATTATACATTGCAAGATAGAATAAGGAATGAAGATATCAGAGCAGAACTTGAAGTAAAGCGTAAATGAAATTTCAATTTACAGAAATCAATGTTGGGATCAGCTGCAAAGGACAGAGGATCGATTACCGAAAGCGGCACTGAACTATAAACCGATGAACTATAAGCGGTAGAAGAGACGTGGGTCGTCCGAGGGTGAGATGAGTGCCGGAGCAAGTGTATCACTAATCCTTTAGGAGGAGGAGGAGGAGGAGGAGGAGGAGGAGGAGGAGGAGGAGGAGGAGGAGAAGGAGAAGGAGAAGAAGAAGAAGAAGAAGAAGAAGAAGAAGAAGAAGAAGAAGAAGAAGAAGAAGAAGAAGAAGAAGAAGAAGAAGAAGCAGAAGAAGAAGCAGAAGAAGAAGAAGAAAGGAAGTAAATTTTAGCGTAACCTACAGAGAATTTGTTTACGTTTCGCTTTTGGTTTAATTCGAGAGTCCAAACTTATGCAACGGACAGTAAGTAGGCTTACAGCTGAGGAGGAGGAGGAGGAGGAGGAGGAGAAGAAGAAGAAGAAGAAGAAGAAGGTGACTCCCCTACAAGTAATTCTGCCGTGGCGCCCACGCTTATGGGTCACAAGGAGTGTTTTGCAAACTAAACTTGGGTTCAAGGTGGGTACCGGACTTAAAAAGGTTGAGAACCTCTGCTCTGTAGCGCTTTCGTGCAGCAGAATATCGGATAGAATGGCCATCAAAAAGGAAAAAAAAAGGTTTAAAGCACATTATACCTGATGTGCCTCCTGTGCTTTAAAGGCCTAAAGCCAGTGTCGAATTATCCATAATCCTAGGGTATGCTGCAGCTCGGGGCACCAGTGCCTCAGCTATCAGAGGGGGCACCATCCAGCTGACTTGACTAAGCGAAGTAAAGCTTATGATCACGTTATGCAATTATTTTTTTTTCTTACGCATTTATTAACCAATAATCGTTTATTCGTTAGTTGCGTAAGGGCCTCCCGCGACTCGGAACCGCGAGGCCGCCAGTAATCGGAACGGGTATTTCGACTTTTTAGTTATCGTTGAATTGGAACAGGTATTTCAACTTTTCAATCACTGTTATATCCGTTCCACAAAAATAATCGTTCCAAAATACCTGTTATAGGTATATCGGCCCACACTCAGTACTTTGTTTTGAAACAGCTAGTTACTTTTCTTCGTGCATCCCCGGAGTTTTACACCATATGTCCAGACAGGTTTAAGAACTATTTTATATATACCAATAGTTTATTATGTACAGTCAGCTCACGCAATGGGGTCAACTGAATGGCCACCAAGATGACAAGAAATCAATGAAAATAAATAGATTGTAGCAAGGTGTGTTTTGTCTGTAAATCCAATCCACAGGAATACGTGTGAACACTGAAGATGATGAATTCAAATATTTAAAAGATTGATCCTTGCAGTTTGTTTGTGATCGTCATTTTCACTTAATAAAACTATGTTTTATTACAATTTACTTTTTATTTGCACCTTTTTACATAACTGCGTGGCTAATTTTGCACCCACTGCGCCCGCGTGAGTGTGTTAGTGTCGTATCTAGGTGTACCATTTGGGGAGGGGTTGAGTCTAACTTCAAAATTGGACCTCCGCTTTACTCAGGACACTTTCCATATAATTCACCGGGTCTCGAAGTTTTTGAGTAAACCAATGTGAAGCAGAATGGGTTGAAGAAATATAAAACAAGCAGATTTCAACAAATTCTATCTTTATTATGTTTTATTCAGAATAAAGATAAAAAATCTCGTATGATTAGAAATCACTTTAATATGTTAACTTCTATTCTTAAATTAATCTTGTGAAAATAAGTCTTTTTAAAGATTGTTACGACGGTCTAACTGATAGTCGTACCGTACAGTGGAAAACAAAATACAAGACACCAATGAAATCACTAATCACCAGCTTTATTTAGTCACAAATAACAATTTGAAATCGACAAGATACTCTCCAACAGTACTTCAAGTAAAATTTGTCCACACGCAATAATAATGTCAACTATAAAGAATCCCGTACAATTAAAACACAACACTTCGCTTCTACAAACACTCGATACCCGCTAAAGAAATCGCTCAACACCACTGAACTGACAAGCCGGCGGCTATGGCTTTTTATAGGTAGAGCACGTCTTCTAGAAATTTTTCATCCTAACTTCACGCTCACGCCACTTAATCCGTATCTCAAGTGTTCTTGAATACACTGGAACCTACTTGTGAGGCAACACTTGCCACACTAGTCAGGGAGGAGGTGGAGAATATTCTAAGCTGTTCAATAGTGTTTTCGTTACACGATATTTTGAAAAACCCGGTTTTATTACACCTTCGCACTGTAATTTAAGGATGTTGTCTCAAGAATATCTGAAGCAATGTTACTGCTTGTAAAATAAGTTATTTTTAATGTATTCCTGCGATAAAATCTTCTAATTTTGCCGATTAGAGTTATGAAACTGCTAGTTTACTTGTCCAAACAAGATGGTTCAAGCTACATAGGTATTAGACTTAGAGGAACCATGACAAAGGTTATGAAATGGTCATGAAAGGTATAATGATGTCAGTGGAAGTTGGTTTTCTGTATATTGCATATTGTGTCCACCCACCACAACATAAAATGGCAGCATTCCATTCACTATTTAACAGAATGTACAAAATACCCCTAAACAAACAAGAAACAGACAAAGAAAGAAATATAATATACCAAATTGCTTGTAAAAATGGATATAATAAAAACACTGTAAACAAAATAGAAAAATATAATACATTTTAGGTTAGTTGTCTCCAAGTCGCTTATATTAATATAATAGATATTTACCATATATCCGTCGTGCGACTTCGTTTTTCTCGTCTTATTTTGACGCGTTTCGGCAACGAATTGCCATCTTCAGAATCTTAATCACTCATATGAGATCGTTAAAAAATTAAAAACACTAAAATCATTACGGTAAAAGTGCACTTTTACGATATTGGAAACTCACAGACGCGAACATGAAAGTTTATGTTTCTCGCGTGGACTATATCGATCGACTGCTTTCGCGTGGACAATATCGATCAACTGATTCACTGTTTCTATAGCCACTGATAAACCTGTTTTGCTTATTATAGCCCATATGTACTGTGACATTTCATTTACTGGCGCCCGTGTGCAAGTATTGCCGTGTCGTACAACATGTTATGTGAAAATGTAAGTTTATCATTCAAGACATAATCACTGTTGATTTTGACGGCTTTATATATTTCGTATTCCTCAAGCGCGTCCATGTATTTTCCTTTCCTGCAGCAATGCAAAGGCTGGAAATTTGTCTCAAAATCACTGTAGTTATGATTACATAGTATCAGGTGCCTGGCAAAATTAGATGTTGTTTTAACATCTTCCCAGAAGGGAATTACATAAAACAACATCTAATTTTGCCAGGCACCTGATACTATGTAATCATAACTACAGTGATTTTGAGACAAATTTCCAGCCTTTGCATTGCTGCAGGAAAGGAAAATACATGGACGCGCTTGAGGAATACGAAATATATAAAGCCGTCAAAATCAACAGTGATTATGTCTTGAATGATAAACTTACATTTTCACATAACATGTTGTACGACACGGCAATACTTGCACACGGGCGCCAGTAAATGAAATGTCACAGTACATATGGGCTATAATAAGCAAAACAGGTTTATCAGTGGCTATAGAAACAGTGAATCAGTTGATCGATATTGTCCACGCGAAAGCAGTCGATCGATATAGTCCACGCGAGAAACATAAACTTTCATGTTCGCGTCTGTGAGTTTCCAATATCGTAAAAGTGCACTTTTACCGTAATGATTTTAGTGTTTTTAATTTTTTAACGATCTCATATGAGTGATTAAGATTCTGAAGATGGCAATTCGTTGCCGAAACGCGTCAAAATAAGACGAGAAAAACGAAGTCGCACGACGGATATATGGTAAATATCTATTATAAAATAGAAAATAAAATAAAATATAAAATAAAAACTGAACAATTAAGAATTAATCAAAATGAACAAAACAAAAATAATAACAACAATAAAAAATGGGCCACATTCACATACATAAATAATAAAATGACAAAGCTAACAAAACTCTTTAAGAACACAGACATAAAAATAGCATACAAAACTAATAAAAATAATCTACAAAAAATAAATAGCCCACACAACAAAGATAATACAACAACCAATGGTATATACAAAATTGAATGCCAAGATTGCAATAAATGTTACATAGGACAAACAAAAAACAGCTGAAAAAACGTTATTTTGAACACCTAAACGCATACAAAAAACCTGAAATATACAAGTCTAATTTAGCCACACATGCAATAAACACTGGACATGAATTCCCAAACATAACCAACATGACACTAATAAAACACATATCACACAAAGGCACCATAATGAACATTTGGGAAAATTTACAAATATACAAACATAAAACACAAAACAAACTGATACCTCAACAAATACAAATCAATACAAAGCATGACACAATTTTCAAAGCACTCAACATCGAAAATACACAAAATACTAACACATACACCACAATCACACACAATAAAACCAATTTAAATTACCAGAAGCCAACAGGAAGCCACAATAATAACCAACCAACACATATGTACTTCACCAGACACAAAAACCGGAAGGCTGAGGATGGGTACAAGATGGTACCCGAAACATGTTCCAAATATGGAGAAAATATCGTGAGGTAAAGTGAATATCTTGAGGTATAAATATTAAATATATATACATCAAGAAACAGACTGTAGCAAAAAGTGTTTGAATATATACATATTGCAACAATACATATATTTGCATATTTGCCCAGGGCGGTATGTTTGTAAATATTTAGCATAGAAAATATATGATGAACGGTTTTTAACAATATTATGCAGGCTAAGGATTGTCAGAAAGCGTACACCTGCCCCGCGTGAATACAGCGCTTGTGTGTTTGTGTGTGTGAACGCAACCTACGACAGGCATAGATGGGGTGATGCGTACGTCTGTAATCAAGTTTTAACCAGATGAAAATAAACTAATTAATACGTTTTAAACCTGTGAAGAAAGACTTACCCCAATTATAAAAACACCATTACCTTAAGGAAATTTTAACGAACATAGTGATGTAAAAGTATTGCAGAAATTTGCAATAACAATGACGCTAAGTCATTTAATGTTAATTACTAGTGTAATTAAATAGTAATTAATATGTGTGTTATATGTGAGTGACCAAAAATAATTACGCAAACAATGATATCGCTCATGCTACGAGTATGTTTACGAAATCGCTAAAATGAACCAAAAAGTTATTTGTAATTAAAAGGACGCTTTGCACGAAGTGACAATATCTAACAGGTCGAAAACAGTCCTGGACTTGTCAGATTGCCGTCCAGTATAAATACCACCGGCAATTTTGGGGCGTGCTCAGAGACTCAAGATATCTTCAGGATTCAGGGCACGCACACACACACACACACACACACACACACACACGCAACGGTAACGTCGGCAGTACGGAGGTGATGAATAAACAATTATATTTTTGTTTGTGAAGAGAACTTTCAAAAAGAAAATTATACATGAACAGTAAAGACTTAAAGTTTTAAATTTAAATAGTAGTTAAAGTAATTAATTTAATTAAATATGAAAAATTTTAAAAAGTACTAATCTTCTGTTATAAGTTAAAAATTGGGTGTGTCAGTAGAATTAAATAATAGGTTGAAAGTAAATGTTATTATTTTATTTTTGTGTATAGCAACAAGTAATTTTATTCATGATTTTAATATTATTTTTGTTTGTATATGAGTTGCTATTATTATTTAAAAATTGGAGTAAAAGTCAGACACACTGAAATAAAAAGGGTTTAGATAATTTGTTTAACATGTCTGTTTAGCTAGTAAGATTATATGATTATTTATTTTAATATGTCATGAACAGCAGAGAAGGTAATATGGTACTTTATGTAAACTTATAAAAGAGAATATTTTTTTATAATTCTAAATTTTAATATTTTTTCATCTTTCGATTAATATTAATAAATCTTAATATGATTATTTTGAAACGGTTTTAATTAATTATTTCATGTCAACAACATCTCACTCCTCTTTGAAAAGTATTAATTATTGTGCAACTACATATACTTGACGCAACGAGAATAAGAAAAATCCTGCGACCTGGCCGGTGTAATACACTTCATAGTTGTGTTGAGTACATGCTAATGTATTTGTGTGAAATTTTGAAATACTTGTAACGTTGCAATATATATATATATATATATATATATATATATATATATATTGTAGCGTGACAGATATAAGCATAATATTGAATGGCAATTGATCATTAGAATAATAAAGTTATAATATTTAAATTTGGAAGAAAGCATTAAGTTTAATATAAATAGATTAATTCATAGCAACTGTGGAAAGAAATCATTATTATAAAGAAAATACAAGTTCAAATAAAAGGAGTTACTAGTGATGAGTCATCCAAAACCAGTCTCATAACCAAAGGTTTTCAAGGTATAACCCAGGAAGGTAAAAAGTAAATAACAAAGCAGTACTGAATATGACCAAACCCACAACGAGGAAGAATAAATAGAAGAGAAACCCTAAAATAAGCCAAGATCAACCAATACAGGTTGTGTATTTCTGAAATAAAGAAGAAGATGGAGAAGATCCCAAGAAACCTGATGGCATTAAGAAGAAGATGGAGAAGATACCAGTCCCAGAAGGCAGGAGAAAAGAAGACTGAAGAAAGAAGAAGAGGGCAGCATCCTGAAGAAGATGTCATGCTCTTATAAAAGACACCCAAATCCCTATATCCCCAAAATAAATATCTAAAAATAAAAGTATAACGAAATAAAAACCACATGTATATAAATTTAAGAGAGAGGAGTGTATAAAGTAAAAGTTTCCTGTGAACTAAGATGAAACAATAATATAGTACCCATGGAACAAATATCCATTGAAAAAACGCTAACCAATTTATTATGTTAATAAGACTATACGACCATTTAGCATTAACATAATATATAAGTGAAAGTGAACCAGTGATAGTTTTGGGTATTATAAAAAATGAACCTTGTGTTTCATTCTTGGCAATCACAAACATTGGATGCAATGAAATATGCATTTTTCAATGACTTAAAATGTGTACGGTGACAATATGTTGTTCATAAGACATGAATCTGTTTAAAATAACATTTTTGTTTTACTTGAAAAAAGAAAAACAGATTTCATAGTGCTTTTTGAACGGTTCATACTATTTATTTGTTAATGACAGGGTACAATTCCCCAAAGACAAGGTATAAAAGACTGTATAAAAACTGTAGAATCCTACTTATAATAATAGTTAGAAATAAGAATATAAATATAAGGTTTTAATGTATATAGTACAAGAATGTTTAAAAATGTTTTAGATATAAGGCCATTTGTTTGGGTCTGAAACAACTAACATCAGAACTATAAAAATAATTACCACTTGTAAATAGTAGAGAGTAATTAAGATGTTAGTTAGTACAAAACCTTTGTTGTAAACCATATTTCCATGTTGGAAATGGGAATTTTGTTGCAAAATGTCTGACTTGAAGACAACCATTTATTTAAAAAAAAAAAATATTCTTTATTTTGTTTTAACTATTATTTGTATTGTAATCAATACTAATTGTTATTGTGTAATTTGAAAACATGTTTAATTTATAATACTATTTGTAAAAAGTCAGAGAGGGTATCACACATCATATATTGTTTATAAATTATTTTGTAAGAAAAATTGTTAAAAAATCATAGGCCAAAAGAATGGAAACCGAACTTCATCAAAACAGAGAAATTGCTCAATTAAATGCAAATAAACAAAAGGGGTTTAGACAAAATAAACTTGAGATCATGCCATATAATTGCACATACCATTTAGAGAGATTTTAATAAATTATATTCAGAATTATGAAAAAAAGTGAAAATGACTAAACTCAGAAATTTAGACATGGGAGTCATATATTTCAGAATAATGTTTCAGAATACAACTAATTCAATTAATTACCAGAAAATAAGGGAATAGGAACCTTTTAATACAATATAGAATTATTAATATTAAATATAACTGATAAAATGGCTGAATTTATATAATGACAGGAAGTAAATTTTGATGTTTTGGACTCTTCAGAGTATACCCAAACTGAAAGTAAAATTACTATTTTTTGGACAGAAAACACTATAAAATGGCATTATTTAATCTGAAAATAACCAGAATGAACTGAAAGATTAATTTAAATCAAATCTAGTGAATAAAATTGACAAATAACCAAAGTTTAGGCATTCATATAGTGAAAATGTAAAAATGTATACAGGATGTGAAAAAATATTTGAACAATGTTAAGGATAATATTATATGGGCTAAGAGTTTAATTGAAACTGGAGGAAACAGTTAGTTAATTATTGGTAGTTGAACGGTTAACATGACATACATTTAATAACGTGGATAACCTAACCTATAATCGTCATACAAGCGAGTGTATAGTGAGTTATTGTGAAATCGCGAGTGACTTGTAAAATACTTCTGAAACTATCATATTATAACAGAAACGATCAAGTAACACTCCATAACACAGAACAATATAAATCTACTCCGAAAAACACCATAAAACACTAGAAAACTGTATAATACATTAAACCAAATTAGTGACGGAATCGGAGAAAGTGTTTGAACTAATAATTATACAGATACACTAAATACAACCCAGAATCACTACACCAGTCACTACACAACATATAACAAGAGATTTGCGGACACGAGAACAGAAATATTGCGTCAAAATACATTATTTGGAATGCAGCAGCAACGAGCAACATTTTCATCGATTTGACGGCAGCCATCTTTCTTTGACAATCCCAGTGCCTCTTCTTTGTTCAGCACAGCTGTTTGGGTGAAAACAATTATTATATTTACAAATTATTATTCAATGTCTGTGTTTATTAATAACTATTAATTTGATTGTAACGTTATACTTTTTAAATATTAGCCCGATTTCTCTGACTTTGGTAATAACTGGCTGTTTAAAGAACCCTATATAATTTTTATAACATATACTTGTAACTTTTTTCGATATCCTGAGAATCGATACTAATCGATAAGAGTCAATATTGCTGTTACTTAATAAAACATTAATACTTTTCAATACTTAATAGTTCTTTATTTCTTCAATAATACTAATTACCAATAATATAATTCTAATTGGTAATCTACAAGGACTTTACCACCCGTAAGTGAAGATAACCTAAAAAATAGAAAGGTAAACAAATATCTTTATTGGTTTACAGACAGTCTTATGAGTGGTGATAGATTATTTAAATTATACTAAAACTTTAATAAAAATTTTCAGAAGAGCATTACACTGTTTAAAACTTCACAGCCCTATATTAATTAATTGATTCTAATTAATTAATTAATAAAATTAAAATTTTTTTTTATTATTTTTTTTTATAAACATAATTTTTTTTTAATTTTCTTCAAAACAATAATTTTTGTTTTGAAACTTTCGGTGAAGCTGAGCATATATATTTCTTCATCAACTTTACGCTACTCGACCGGTCTTGCTACCATTGGGACTCGACCAGCTGGGAAACTTAAGGAAGTGTTTCAGGCCAGTAAGACGTCGAGAGCCACACCAATTAAACATATTACATTGGACTTGATTACATCGGAGTCTAACATACTCCATAATAGTAAACACATTACAACTTACAACTTATTTATTTATATTATTACAAATTGGCGCACAACTTTAGGGGCTTTAATTAGCGATTGGAAGGCCAATACATTCTGCCCAATCACTAGTTGGAGCTAGGCAACAGCTACAAAGCCAGAGAATTTCAAGGGAAAATGCAACGACGTGCGACATCTAAGAAACGGGCGGCGGAGGCCGAAAAAGAAGTCGATATGGACAACAAAGAGGCAACGCCAGTAGAGTTGGAAGAGGTATTACAATCGGTGTTGTCCAAACAAACAGAGCAACCAGAGGAACAACCGGAGATACCCACACAGACAGGGGAAGTCAATGTCCGGAAAGAACAATTAGAAAAACCCGCACAATTAGAGGACATGACAAACCAAGAAATGTTCAGGCGGATGATGCAGGCAATGAATGAGAATAATAAGAACCTAGAATCCAAAATGGACGAAAATAATAAGAAAATGGAATCCACAAGTAAGGAATTGAAGGAAGATTTGAGTAAGATTATAAAGGAGAACAACCAGTCCTTGAAAGATGAATTAGGGAAGAAACTGGATGATATAAGTAATGACAATAAACTGTTTAGGGAAAAATTAGGAAAGGAGAAGACCGAAGAAATAAAATATGGTAGTAAACCAGAAACAGAAGATGTACAAAATGATAAGACGCAGGAACTAGTAGTGGTAGTACCTGGAATTAAAACTAGTGGAAATAAGGAAAATATTAAGCAAAGGAAAAGGAGAATGTATCCAAGAAACTTGATAAAAACGAAAGAAGAGTTGGAGATGCTGAAACATGGGTTAATTGATGGCAATAATATCCCAATTACCTATAACAAAGACATTATGAATTCTATGAATTATAGAAGGAGAATCGAAGTAATTTCAGAAATAATTTACCACAAGACAGTAGTTTATCACTGGGAAAGGACCAGAGGTAAACAGAATACAACATGTGGACCAGATCAGTTTCAGCGCAGGACTGGACAGAGTATTACAGAAAGATGGAAATGTGATATCGTACCAGACTGTAATGATGACACAGATGAATCACCAGAATGTATTCCATTAACGTGCCATCTAGGACAATTCCAGGGTACGGTTAGACTAAAATATATTCCTTCAGAATGGATATGTGATGGTAAACCAGCTTATGGTGTTTCAGATAAACAAATAATAAGTGATAACCCAGATGAAGGTCCTCACATATATTTGTCAGGTAACACAAAACAAGGACCAGAGAAGTATTGGTGTATACAAAATGATGATAGAGGGAACCAGCCCAGTAATTACGACGGCCCTAACAACCCGCCGCATAATGACCAGTTTATCGGTAATTTTAACGGCATTAGGAATAACAACCCCTATCCAAACAGTAGAAACAATTTTTATCAACATAATAATAATATTCTATACAGTCAGAGAAATCTATATCCCAACAATAATGATGACAAACCTTACCAACCGAACCGAAATTATTATCATGATAAATTTAGTAATAAAAACAATAACAGTAATAATAACCGAGTGTCGCGCCCTAGGGTAAATTTTATAAGAGCAACTGAGATGATGGACCCTGGTTGACACAAATACCACACGACATCAAGAAAAGGGACGGATCATGATAACCGACTACGGCGAAAAACAATGTTGAAGGAGACGAAATAAATATCATTGAAAGGAAATGATACGAAGAATAAACATAGAAACAAAACTGGGTGTTATGAGTGAAGACTATGTAAGAAAATGAACATGACCAATAAGAATATGAGCAATGGAACGACATAAAGAAAATCGTCCATCTTCCTGGGTATATAAAAGAAAAGGCATATATAAAAGAAAAGAAAAAGTGGAGATCAACTTATTAAAGTATAAATAATATGGGCCAGTGTAGAGTACAATATAACCCCATATGTTGTGGTAAATGATAAGCATAACAATACATATGAGTTGAGGGAAATCGTTTCAGGAAAAATCAAAGGAGTGTACAATCAAGCTTCTATGAAGAAATATTATGAAGAATGAGTGGTGAGATTTAGAATTTTTAATTTTATTTTTTTTTAAATTCAGAAATAATGTAAGTACATCTTACAACCTAATATTTTGAAAAGAACATTTTGGAGAATTATAAGAAGAAGGATTTTTTAATTTAATTGAAAAAATTTTAAAATAATGTAAGTACATCTTACAACCTAATATTTTGAGAAGAACATTCTGGAGAATTAAAAGAATTTTTTAATTAATTTTAAAAAATTTTAAAATAATGTAAGTACATCTTACAACCTAATAATTTTGGAACAAACTTTATGAAAGAAAAAGAAAGACTTTTGAATTGAAATATAATTATAAAAAATTTAAAATTGAGTAAGTACTTCTTACTACAACCTGATAATTTAGAACAAAACTTTATGGAAGAAAGAGAAAGAGAGAGAATTTTGAACTTAATAATACAAAAAATTTAAAAATAAAGTAAGACCAACTTACTGTAACTAAGTTTATGAGAAAACTTTATGGTAAATAATTAAGAAGAATTTGAATTTGGAGAAATACCAAAACATTCAGAAATAATAGTAAAATCACAGTACTATAAACAAGTCTGAATGAAACAATTCTGGGAATAAATGAATTAAACAGAATTTGTATGTTGATAGAACGTCAGAACTTAGAAACAAGATAAGATCAACATATTACAAGGATTTATGAGAGATATTTTCCAATTGAATAAAAAGAATAGTTTGAATTTTACATTAAAACTAACCAAGTTCCAAAAAATAATAAAGTGTCAATTATAATTGAGAAGAAAAAATTTGGAAGCAAAGAGGCTAATTACCTATGAAACGATAATGAAAACAGTTAATTAAGAGCGAAGAAGAACAACTCATACCAAACAGATGGAGAAGATGATTTTGAACAAATGATAATAATAAGACCTATATGAAATGCAAAGAGAAGAAATACCACATGAAATATAATATAAATGAATTAATGTTAATGAATGCGAAGGCGGATTAATAACTTTCTAAGAGAAAGGAAAGAACCAAAATGTTTAAATAAAATGATCAATATAACAACCTGTATATCTAATGTATAGATACAATGTCAAAAAATTAAATATAATATATTAAGACCATTCAAATAATGAATACGAAAGACTATTTATAAAGACCATGCTAATACTATGAGTAACCAGAAGAAAGTATAAAGAGAATTCAGATGGAGAAGAAAGAGAGTTACACTGTAAACAGTAACCAGAATTATTAAAAGAAAGGTTTTCAACCATAATTAAATTAAATATATCAGACAAGTTAAGAGTTTTGAAAAAATATATATGTAATGAGTATAATAATGATTATGAAGATTTATTAAGATAGAAAATGTGAGATAATCTGAGAGACTACGAAGTGGAGAATCCAAAGATATTTTTATTAGTCGAAAATGAGACTACTTTTTATTTGTTTATTCGATGACTGACTGAAGATAATTCCAGCAGCATTATGTTTTTGAGCAGGGATGGATATGCCCCTGTACTCAATTTATAGAAGTGGTGTATGGCCAGCAGAGAAGTAGCGTACAGTGCCCCTCTGATCTGCCCCAGCCCACGTGATAGGGAATGTTAGGGAATAAATATCCCAAGGATACAACACGAAGTTGATATAGGAAGAAAATGTATTACAATTATAATATATCTCAGAAGACACTAACTATCCGAAAAGGATCAGTAGTAAGACAAGTAACCATATATATAAAATTAATAAAACTCTAATATAAAAAAGTCGATATAAAAATGGAGAAGAAAATGAATTATAAGAAATGATGAAATTATCATAAGAAATTATTTCATCCATAAACATGTCTGAAATAATTACTTCTGGAGGAGAGCAATCTGTAGCGTGACAGATATAAGCATAATATTGAATGGCAATTGATCATTAGAATAATAAAGTTATAATATTTAAATTTTGAAGAAAGCATTAAGTTTAATATAAATAGATTAATTCATAGCAACTGTGGAAAGAAATCATTATTATAAAGAAAATACAAGTTCAAATAAAAGGAGTTACTAGTGATGAGTCATCCAAAACCAGTCTCATAACCAAAGGTTTTCAAGGTATAACCCAGGAAGGTAAAAAGTAAATAACAAAGCAGTACTGAATATGACCAAACCCACAACGAGGAAGAATAAATAGAAGAGAAACCCTAAAATAAGCCAAGATCAACCAATACAGGTTGTGTATTTCTGAAATAAAGAAGAAGATGGAGAAGATCCCAAGAAACCTGATGGCATCAAGAAGAAGATGGAGAAGATACCAGTCCCAGAAGGCAGGAGAAAAGAAGACTGAAGAAAGAAGAAGAGGGCAGCATCCTGAAGAAGATGTCATGCTCTTATAAAAGACACCCAAATCCCTATATCCCCAAAATAAATATCTAAAAATAAAAGTATAACGAAATAAAAACCACATGTATATAAATTTAAGAGAGAGGAGTGTATAAAGTAAAAGTTTCCTGTGAACTAAGATGAAACAATAATATAGTACCCATGGAACAAATATCCATTGAAAAAACGCTAACCAATTTATTATGTTAATAAGACTATACGACCATTTAGCATTAACATAATATATAAGTGAAAGTGAACCAGTGATAGTTTTGGGTATTATAAAAAATGAACCTTGTGTTTCATTCTTGGCAATCACAAACATTGGATGCAATGAAATATGCATTTTTCAATGACTTAAAATGTGTACGGTGACAATATGTTGTTCATAAGACATGAATCTGTTTAAAATAACATTTTTGTTTTACTTGAAAAAAGAAAAACAGATTTCATAGTGCTTTTTGAACGGTTCATACTATTTATTTGTTAATGACAGGGTACAATTCCCCAAAGACAAGGTATAAAAGACTGTATAAAAACTGTAGAATCCTACTTATAATAATAGTTAGAAATAAGAATATAAATATAAGGTTTTAATGTATATAGTACAAGAATGTTTAAAAATGTTTTAGATATAAGGCCATTTGTTTGGGTCTGAAACAACTAACATCAGAACTATAAAAATAATTACCACTTGTAAATAGTAGAGAGTAATTAAGATGTTAGTTAGTACAAAACCTTTGTTGTAAACCATATTTCCATGTTGGAAATGGGAATTTTGTTGCAAAATGTCTGACTTGAAGACAACCATTTATTTAAAAAAAAAAAATATTCTTTATTTTGTTTTAACTATTATTTGTATTGTAATCAATACTAATTGTTATTGTGTAATTTGAAAACATGTTTAATTTATAATACTATTTGTAAAAAGTCAGAGAGGGTATCACACATCATATATTGTTTATAAATTATTTTGTAAGAAAAATTGTTAAAAAATCATAGGCCAAAAGAATGGAAACCGAACTTCATCAAAACAGAGAAATTGCTCAATTAAATGCAAATAAACAAAAGGGGTTTAGACAAAATAAACTTGAGATCATGCCATATAATTGCACATACCATTTAGAGAGATTTTAATAAATTATATTCAGAATTATGAAAAAAAGTGAAAATGACTAAACTCAGAAATTTAGACATGGGAGTCATATATTTCAGAATAATGTTTCAGAATACAACTAATTCAATTAATTACCAGAAAATAAGGGAATAGGAACCTTTTAATACAATATAGAATTATTAATATTAAATATAACTGATAAAATGGCTGAATTTATATAATGACAGGAAGTAAATTTTGATGTTTTGGACTCTTCAGAGTATACCCAAACTGAAAGTAAAATTACTATTTTTTGGACAGAAAACACTATAAAATGGCATTATTTAATCTGAAAATAACCAGAATGAACTGAAAGATTAATTTAAATCAAATCTAGTGAATAAAATTGACAAATAACCAAAGTTTAGGCATTCATATAGTGAAAATGTAAAAATGTATACAGGATGTGAAAAAATATTTGAACAATGTTAAGGATAATATTATATGGGCTAAGAGTTTAATTGAAACTGGAGGAAACAGTTAGTTAATTATTGGTAGTTGAACGGTTAACATGACATACATTTAATAACGTGGATAACCTAACCTATAATCGTCATACAAGCGAGTGTATAGTGAGTTATTGTGAAATCGCGAGTGACTTGTAAAATACTTCTGAAACTATCATATTATAACAGAAACGATCAAGTAACACTCCATAACACAGAACAATATAAATCTACTCCGAAAAACACCATAAAACACTAGAAAACTGTATAATACATTAAACCAAATTAGTGACGGAATCGGAGAAAGTGTTTGAACTAATAATTATACAGATACACTAAATACAACCCAGAATCACTACACCAGTCACTACACAACATATAACAAGAGATTTGCGGACACGAGAACAGAAATATTGCGTCAAAATACATTATTTGGAATGCAGCAGCAACGAGCAACATTTTCATCGATTTGACGGCAGCCATCTTTCTTTGACAATCCCAGTGCCTCTTCTTTGTTCAGCACAGCTGTTTGGGTGAAAACAATTATTATATTTACAAATTATTATTCAATGTCTGTGTTTATTAATAACTATTAATTTGATTGTAACGTTATACTTTTTAAATATTAGCCCGATTTCTCTGACTTTGGTAATAACTGGCTGTTTAAAGAACCCTATATAATTTTTATAACATATACTTGTAACTTTTTTCGATATCCTGAGAATCGATACTAATCGATAAGAGTCAATATTGCTGTTACTTAATAAAACATTAATACTTTTCAATACTTAATAGTTCTTTATTTCTTCAATAATACTAATTACCAATAATATAATTCTAATTGGTAATCTACAAGGACTTTACCACCCGTAAGTGAAGATAACCTAAAAAATAGAAAGGTAAACAAATATCTTTATTGGTTTACAGACAGTCTTATGAGTGGTGATAGATTATTTAAATTATACTAAAACTTTAATAAAAATTTTCAGAAGAGCATTACACTGTTTAAAACTTCACAGCCCTATATTAATTAATTGATTCTAATTAATTAATTAATAAAATTAAAATTTTTTTTTATTATTTTTTTTTATAAACATAATTTTTTTTTAATTTTCTTCAAAACAATAATTTTTGTTTTGAAACTTTCGGTGAAGCTGAGCATATATATTTCTTCATCAACTTTACGCTACTCGACCGGTCTTGCTACCATTGGGACTCGACCAGCTGGGAAACTTAAGGAAGTGTTTCAGGCCAGTAAGACGTCGAGAGCCACACCAATTAAACATATTACATTGGACTTGATTACATCGGAGTCTAACATACTCCATAATAGTAAACACATTACAACTTACAACTTATTTATTTATATTATTACAAATTGGCGCACAACTTTAGGGGCTTTAATTAGCGATTGGAAGGCCAATACATTCTGCCCAATCACTAGTTGGAGCTAGGCAACAGCTACAAAGCCAGAGAATTTCAAGGGAAAATGCAACGACGTGCGACATCTAAGAAACGGGCGGCGGAGGCCGAAAAAGAAGTCGATATGGACAACAAAGAGGCAACGCCAGTAGAGTTGGAAGAGGTATTACAATCGGTGTTGTCCAAACAAACAGAGCAACCAGAGGAACAACCGGAGATACCCACACAGACAGGGGAAGTCAATGTCCGGAAAGAACAATTAGAAAAACCCGCACAATTAGAGGACATGACAAACCAAGAAATGTTCAGGCGGATGATGCAGGCAATGAATGAGAATAATAAGAACCTAGAATCCAAAATGGACGAAAATAATAAGAAAATGGAATCCACAAGTAAGGAATTGAAGGAAGATTTGAGTAAGATTATAAAGGAGAACAACCAGTCCTTGAAAGATGAATTAGGGAAGAAACTGGATGATATAAGTAATGACAATAAACTGTTTAGGGAAAAATTAGGAAAGGAGAAGACCGAAGAAATAAAATATGGTAGTAAACCAGAAACAGAAGATGTACAAAATGATAAGACGCAGGAACTAGTAGTGGTAGTACCTGGAATTAAAACTAGTGGAAATAAGGAAAATATTAAGCAAAGGAAAAGGAGAATGTATCCAAGAAACTTGATAAAAACGAAAGAAGAGTTGGAGATGCTGAAACATGGGTTAATTGATGGCAATAATATCCCAATTACCTATAACAAAGACATTATGAATTCTATGAATTATAGAAGGAGAATCGAAGTAATTTCAGAAATAATTTACCACAAGACAGTAGTTTATCACTGGGAAAGGACCAGAGGTAAACAGAATACAACATGTGGACCAGATCAGTTTCAGCGCAGGACTGGACAGAGTATTACAGAAAGATGGAAATGTGATATCGTACCAGACTGTAATGATGACACAGATGAATCACCAGAATGTATTCCATTAACGTGCCATCTAGGACAATTCCAGGGTACGGTTAGACTAAAATATATTCCTTCAGAATGGATATGTGATGGTAAACCAGCTTATGGTGTTTCAGATAAACAAATAATAAGTGATAACCCAGATGAAGGTCCTCACATATATTTGTCAGGTAACACAAAACAAGGACCAGAGAAGTATTGGTGTATACAAAATGATGATAGAGGGAACCAGCCCAGTAATTACGACGGCCCTAACAACCCGCCGCATAATGACCAGTTTATCGGTAATTTTAACGGCATTAGGAATAACAACCCCTATCCAAACAGTAGAAACAATTTTTATCAACATAATAATAATATTCTATACAGTCAGAGAAATCTATATCCCAACAATAATGATGACAAACCTTACCAACCGAACCGAAATTATTATCATGATAAATTTAGTAATAAAAACAATAACAGTAATAATAACCGAGTGTCGCGCCCTAGGGTAAATTTTATAAGAGCAACTGAGATGATGGACCCTGGTTGACACAAATACCACACGACATCAAGAAAAGGGACGGATCATGATAACCGACTACGGCGAAAAACAATGTTGAAGGAGACGAAATAAATATCATTGAAAGGAAATGATACGAAGAATAAACATAGAAACAAAACTGGGTGTTATGAGTGAAGACTATGTAAGAAAATGAACATGACCAATAAGAATATGAGCAATGGAACGACATAAAGAAAATCGTCCATCTTCCTGGGTATATAAAAGAAAAGGCATATATAAAAGAAAAGAAAAAGTGGAGATCAACTTATTAAAGTATAAATAATATGGGCCAGTGTAGAGTACAATATAACCCCATATGTTGTGGTAAATGATAAGCATAACAATACATATGAGTTGAGGGAAATCGTTTCAGGAAAAATCAAAGGAGTGTACAATCAAGCTTCTATGAAGAAATATTATGAAGAATGAGTGGTGAGATTTAGAATTTTTAATTTTATTTTTTTTTAAATTCAGAAATAATGTAAGTACATCTTACAACCTAATATTTTGAAAAGAACATTTTGGAGAATTATAAGAAGAAGGATTTTTTAATTTAATTGAAAAAATTTTAAAATAATGTAAGTACATCTTACAACCTAATATTTTGAGAAGAACATTCTGGAGAATTAAAAGAATTTTTTAATTAATTTTAAAAAATTTTAAAATAATGTAAGTACATCTTACAACCTAATAATTTTGGAACAAACTTTATGAAAGAAAAAGAAAGACTTTTGAATTGAAATATAATTATAAAAAATTTAAAATTGAGTAAGTACTTCTTACTACAACCTGATAATTTAGAACAAAACTTTATGGAAGAAAGAGAAAGAGAGAGAATTTTGAACTTAATAATACAAAAAATTTAAAAATAAAGTAAGACCAACTTACTGTAACTAAGTTTATGAGAAAACTTTATGGTAAATAATTAAGAAGAATTTGAATTTGGAGAAATACCAAAACATTCAGAAATAATAGTAAAATCACAGTACTATAAACAAGTCTGAATGAAACAATTCTGGGAATAAATGAATTAAACAGAATTTGTATGTTGATAGAACGTCAGAACTTAGAAACAAGATAAGATCAACATATTACAAGGATTTATGAGAGATATTTTCCAATTGAATAAAAAGAATAGTTTGAATTTTACATTAAAACTAACCAAGTTCCAAAAAATAATAAAGTGTCAATTATAATTGAGAAGAAAAAATTTGGAAGCAAAGAGGCTAATTACCTATGAAACGATAATGAAAACAGTTAATTAAGAGCGAAGAAGAACAACTCATACCAAACAGATGGAGAAGATGATTTTGAACAAATGATAATAATAAGACCTATATGAAATGCAAAGAGAAGAAATACCACATGAAATATAATATAAATGAATTAATGTTAATGAATGCGAAGGCGGATTAATAACTTTCTAAGAGAAAGGAAAGAACCAAAATGTTTAAATAAAATGATCAATATAACAACCTGTATATCTAATGTATAGATACAATGTCAAAAAATTAAATATAATATATTAAGACCATTCAAATAATGAATACGAAAGACTATTTATAAAGACCATGCTAATACTATGAGTAACCAGAAGAAAGTATAAAGAGAATTCAGATGGAGAAGAAAGAGAGTTACACTGTAAACAGTAACCAGAATTATTAAAAGAAAGGTTTTCAACCATAATTAAATTAAATATATCAGACAAGTTAAGAGTTTTGAAAAAATATATATGTAATGAGTATAATAATGATTATGAAGATTTATTAAGATAGAAAATGTGAGATAATCTGAGAGACTACGAAGTGGAGAATCCAAAGATATTTTTATTAGTCGAAAATGAGACTACTTTTTATTTGTTTATTCGATGACTGACTGAAGATAATTCCAGCAGCATTATGTTTTTGAGCAGGGATGGATATGCCCCTGTACTCAATTTATAGAAGTGGTGTATGGCCAGCAGAGAAGTAGCGTACAGTGCCCCTCTGATCTGCCCCAGCCCACGTGATAGGGAATGTTAGGGAATAAATATCCCAAGGATACAACACGAAGTTGATATAGGAAGAAAATGTATTACAATTATAATATATCTCAGAAGACACTAACTATCCGAAAAGGATCAGTAGTAAGACAAGTAACCATATATATAAAATTAATAAAACTCTAATATAAAAAAGTCGATATAAAAATGGAGAAGAAAATGAATTATAAGAAATGATGAAATTATCATAAGAAATTATTTCATCCATAAACATGTCTGAAATAATTACTTCTGGAGGAGAGCAATCTGTAGCGTGACAGATATAAGCATAATATTGAATGGCAATTGATCATTAGAATAATAAAGTTATAATATTTAAATTTTGAAGAAAGCATTAAGTTTAATATAAATAGATTAATTCATAGCAACTGTGGAAAGAAATCATTATTATAAAGAAAATACAAGTTCAAATAAAAGGAGTTACTAGTGATGAGTCATCCAAAACCAGTCTCATAACCAAAGGTTTTCAAGGTATAACCCAGGAAGGTAAAAAGTAAATAACAAAGCAGTACTGAATATGACCAAACCCACAACGAGGAAGAATAAATAGAAGAGAAACCCTAAAATAAGCCAAGATCAACCAATACAGGTTGTGTATTTCTGAAATAAAGAAGAAGATGGAGAAGATCCCAAGAAACCTGATGGCATCAAGAAGAAGATGGAGAAGATACCAGTCCCAGAAGGCAGGAGAAAAGAAGACTGAAGAAAGAAGAAGAGGGCAGCATCCTGAAGAAGATGTCATGCTCTTATAAAAGACACCCAAATCCCTATATCCCCAAAATAAATATCTAAAAATAAAAGTATAACGAAATAAAAACCACATGTATATAAATTTAAGAGAGAGGAGTGTATAAAGTAAAAGTTTCCTGTGAACTAAGATGAAACAATAATATAGTACCCATGGAACAAATATCCATTGAAAAAACGCTAACCAATTTATTATGTTAATAAGACTATACGACCATTTAGCATTAACATAATATATAAGTGAAAGTGAACCAGTGATAGTTTTGGGTATTATAAAAAATGAACCTTGTGTTTCATTCTTGGCAATCACAAACATTGGATGCAATGAAATATGCATTTTTCAATGACTTAAAATGTGTACGGTGACAATATGTTGTTCATAAGACATGAATCTGTTTAAAATAACATTTTTGTTTTACTTGAAAAAAGAAAAACAGATTTCATAGTGCTTTTTGAACGGTTCATACTATTTATTTGTTAATGACAGGGTACAATTCCCCAAAGACAAGGTATAAAAGACTGTATAAAAACTGTAGAATCCTACTTATAATAATAGTTAGAAATAAGAATATAAATATAAGGTTTTAATGTATATAGTACAAGAATGTTTAAAAATGTTTTAGATATAAGACCATTTGTTTGGGTCTGAAACAACTAACATCAGAACTATAAAAATAATTACCACTTGTAAATAGTAGAGAGTAATTAAGATGTTAGTTAGTACAAAACCTTTGTTGTAAACCATATTTCCATGTTGGAAATGGGAATTTTGTTGCAAAATGTCTGACTTGAAGACAACCATTTATTTAAAAAAAAAAAATATTCTTTATTTTGTTTTAACTATTATTTGTATTGTAATCAATACTAATTGTTATTGTGTAATTTGAAAACATGTTTAATTTATAATACTATTTGTAAAAAGTCAGAGAGGGTATCACACATCATATATTGTTTATAAATTATTTTGTAAGAAAAATTGTTAAAAAATCATAGGCCAAAAGAATGGAAACCGAACTTCATCAAAACAGAGAAATTGCTCAATTAAATGCAAATAAACAAAAGGGGTTTAGACAAAATAAACTTGAGATCATGCCATATAATTGCACATACCATTTAGAGAGATTTTAATAAATTATATTCAGAATTATGAAAAAAAGTGAAAATGACTAAACTCAGAAATTTAGACATGGGAGTCATATATTTCAGAATAATGTTTCAGAATACAACTAATTCAATTAATTACCAGAAAATAAGGGAATAGGAACCTTTTAATACAATATAGAATTATTAATATTAAATATAACTGATAAAATGGCTGAATTTATATAATGACAGGAAGTAAATTTTGATGTTTTGGACTCTTCAGAGTATACCCAAACTGAAAGTAAAATTACTATTTTTTGGACAGAAAACACTATAAAATGGCATTATTTAATCTGAAAATAACCAGAATGAACTGAAAGATTAATTTAAATCAAATCTAGTGAATAAAATTGACAAATAACCAAAGTTTAGGCATTCATATAGTGAAAATGTAAAAATGTATACAGGATGTGAAAAAATATTTGAACAATGTTAAGGATAATATTATATGGGCTAAGAGTTTAATTGAAACTGGAGGAAACAGTTAGTTAATTATTGGTAGTTGAACGGTTAACATGACATACATTTAATAACGTGGATAACCTAACCTATAATCGTCATACAAGCGAGTGTATAGTGAGTTATTGTGAAATCGCGAGTGACTTGTAAAATACTTCTGAAACTATCATATTATAACAGAAACGATCAAGTAACACTCCATAACACAGAACAATATAAATCTACTCCGAAAAACACCATAAAACACTAGAAAACTGTATAATACATTAAACCAAATTAGTGACGGAATCGGAGAAAGTGTTTGAACTAATAATTATACAGATACACTAAATACAACCCAGAATCACTACACCAGTCACTACACAACATATAACAAGAGATTTGCGGACACTTGAACAGAAATATTGCGTCAAAATACATTATTTGGAATGCAGCAGCAACGAGCAACATTTTCATCGACTTGACGGCAGCCATCTTTCTTTGACAATCCCAGTGCCTCTTCTTTGTTCAGCACAGCTGTTTGGGTGAAAACAATTATTATATTTACAAATTATTATTCAATGTCTGTGTTTATTAATAACTATTAATTTGATTGTAACGTTATACTTTTTAAATATTAGCCCGATTTCTCTGACTTTGGTAATAACTGGCTGTTTAAAGAACCCTATATAATTTTTATAACATATACTTGTAACTTTTTTCGATATCCTGAGAATCGATACTAATCGATAAGAGTCAATATTGCTGTTACTTAATAAAACATTAATACTTTTCAATACTTAATAGTTCTTTATTTCTTCAATAATACTAATTACCAATAATATAATTCTAATTGATAATCTACAAGGACTTTACCACCCGTAAGTGAAGATAACCTAAAAAATAGAAAGGTAAACAAATATCGATTGGTTTACAGACAGTCTTATGAGTGGTGATAGATTATTTAAATTATACTAAAACTTTAATAAAAATTTTCAGAAGAGCATTACACTGTTTAAAACTTCACAGCCCTATATTAATTAATTGATTCTAATTAATTAATTAATAAAATTAAAATTTTTTTTTATTATTTTTTTTTATAAACATAATTTTTTTTTAATTTTCTTCAAAACAATAATTTTTGTTTTGAAACTTTCGGTGAAGCTGAGCATATATATTTCTTCATCAACTTTATGCTACTCGACCGGTCTTGCTACCATTGGGACTCGACCAGCTGGGAAACTTAAGGAAGTGTTTCAGGCCAGTAAGACGTCGAGAGCCACACCAATTAAACATATTACATTGGACTTGATTACATCGGAGTCTAACATACTCCATAATAGTAAACACATTACAACTTACAACTTATTTATTTATATTATTACAATATATATATATATATATATATATATATATTGTAAATAAACGCGACTTGCTCGAGTTTATGTTATGCCCCACTGTTGTGAGCGCCAATTTGTAAATAAACGAAGTTATTTTACAAATAAGTATAATAATTGTTTGATAAAATTTTTATTATTTATTTATTTTATTTATTATTTTTTATTTGTATAAATAATTAATTTAAAATTTTAATTGTTTAATTATTATATTACCTTTTATTATTTTTAGTGTTCAATTAATAAAAATACTGATTAATAATTGGGTATGATTTGGTGAAGAATTATTTATTTCTCCGCGTTAAATAGATTGTCGTGGCCAAATCGATTGCATGTCGCGGTCCATTCAGTATCTTTATTTCTTCTTCTGCTCGTTCCTTTCCCTCAGAAGTTCTCGTTTAATATTTAATAATTAATGTATTTTAAATTATAATTATCTTGTTGATTCATCCTCTTCGTTCACTTATTAATTTAATAATATATATAAAACTTTCACATATGAACTTACTATTCGTTGTCACTTTCCCAAACGTTTCAAGGTGATGTACCTCTTCTTCAGTGGGAGTATACTGAATGTCGATTACAGAATAACCGTTACGGAATTAGGTGTGTGTGGTGGGGGTTGATGGTGGGAAGGGATTGGCGCTGAGGTTCGAATTGTATGTATGGATCAGTGTATCGAATAGTGTATGTGATTTATAATGTAATTGTTCATTTAATATGTTGTTTGGTTGTAGTGTGTGATGTCTGTATATTTCAAATTGTTCAGCTGTGTTTAGTTTTCTACTTTTAGGTAAGTACTGTAATATTTCCATGTTGTGTTCTATGTTTGTGTAACTGTGGTTTTCGTTATGTAAATGTGTGGCAAATGTGGAATGTATGTAGTTTGTGGTGAGGGCTTTTAAATGTAATCGACATTCAGTATACTCCCACTGAAGAAGAGGTACATCACCTTGAAACGTTTGGGAAAGTGACAACGAATAGTAAGTTCATATGTGAAAGTTTTATATATATTATTTTAAATTAGTTCTCAACTAATCAATAAAACAATGTTTTAAAACAATAATTATATTTATTATGCTCAAAGTAATTATTCGACTTGCGTCGACGAATTCGAGTCGGAGCGAGACTAGATCCCAGGTCGATTATTACATATACAAAATTATTCAAATTAAATTATTATATAATAAGGATTCTTTGAACTGTAGAAATAGTCAGGAAAGGTAAGAGAATTCAATACTTACAATTATAAAAACTTATTCATTAACAGACAACAAATAATAAAATATAGTGTATAGAAAAATTTAGATTCAAACCAGCTGATTGCTCTGACGTCACTACGTCCTCTTCCGTTTAGATTCGTTCGACTTGGAATGACAAGATGGCCCCCTTCGTGAGTTGTTCTGCGAAGTAAATCAGGCTCCGAAATTTTCCTTCAAATAAACGTATCAGTTGATTAATTCCTCTTCTGTGATGCCGCTATTGGAATATCCACAAGTTGTAGTGTGTAGTTGTAGTCTTCCACTGGAGTTTGTTCGGTAATAGGTGTGTTGTGTCAAATGGTCCCTTCCAATCAGTTGCTGGTTGTATGAGGTTAAATTTATTCTTCAGTCGTGTCCATACGTAGTGACAGATAGATTTGGTGTTGTTGAATTTAGCTTTGTGATTCCAATGACTGTTATTATCGTATTCATTAATTTAATATATATTCTTTTATCTTTTTATAATTTCATAATATATCTTGGTTTGTGTTAGTTAAAAATTCCATTCATTTTTCTCTGAAATGTATTCTGACACGTCCGTTCTGCTTGGCGTTTAACAATCAACTAACTACATTTGATTCTTCATATAGAAAATTCTGTAAGATTTTGGTCTCATTTCTCATTGTTCATTATCAGCTGTTTTCATAATTACTAATTCAATTTTATAGAAATAACTGACATTTTTTATATTTTACTGGCTATAATTTATTCGTTTCGTACTTTTATGGAATTCTAATTATATAACAATATTCCTGCTTTTATTTTATACAAGTTAATACTAAATTTGATCTATTTTGGTTTGAATTAAGCTTCTGAATTACATTCCTTGAAATTTACCTCTAGGCCTTATTCTGATTCACATAATTACACATTAAATGGTTTACAATATGTTTTATGTTACAATTTTTCTCAAATACGATTACTAATTAAACCATTGTTATTTACTTTTTCTACCTGGCTATTATTCTAAACATTTAACAATTTATTTGCATTTTACTAGTACTTGCTTTACTGATTATGGCATCATCTTGTACAATCACCATTTAAGCCAATTTTACACTCTGATTCTTTTAATCACTACTATAGGTTGTTGTTATAATTATGATAAAGTATTTGTATTCTGAATGGGACAATTTATATCAATTTGGTCTAGTTTCTATTAATTTATTTTCTCTGATTTGATTTACAGGGTCAAAGTTGAATTTGGCTTGGTCATCAATTTTCAGTTTTCCTACCAATGTTATAATCAATTCACATTATTATTTTTATATTTTCTGATTCACTATTTATAGGTCGTTTGAATTAATATTTTGCCTTTCCTTACTTCACAAAATTATGACATTAATTAACATTATTCAAATACAATAAACACTTACATACTAACATCTAGTATCTACTACTATCAACATGGTCTGTATTGTATACACATAAAAAAAAATTAAACATAATAATTAGATAAATAAACAAATTAAAGTCTTATCCTAATGATTGTCTTTTGTTGTCCTTTTAAAAATGGTTTGGGGTATTCCCCTCAAGCACACAGTAATTTATTTATACCTAAGTTTACATTAGCTCTGATTATTTTGTATTGTATTCTCTTACTTTGTTATTTGTTTTTCTAAATTGGTATAACTAATATGGTTTAAGTTCTTCCATTTATGTGGTTTGCTGCTATAGAGTGTTCTTCTTTAAAGTAGGTTTTTGGGTATCTTGAGATTTTTCCTTTTTATTAATTGGTTCTTGGCTGTAACTCCTTACTACTCCGTATCTTACTGGGAATCCTAATTATTTTACTGGGATGATAATCATAATATTTGTTTTTAACACATTTTGCTATAAATTGTATGTATATTATTTATTTGAATCGAGATTTTTTCTAGTTCTATTAAAGCATTTTATTTATTATTGTGATTACTTCTTTCTGCTACTTTTATTTAAGTTTACTTTACTTCTTCCAGATGGTTTCTTCACTTCTTTTTCTATGTGATCTTAAATTGTAGAATAAGACAAAAACTTCGTTGTGCTACAATATATATATTCAATCACTTTCTGCTACATTTCGTTTCTTGATATATATAAAGTATTTTATTTATATTACCTCAAGATGTTATTTTTCCTTATTTGGAACATGTTTCGAGAGCTCCCGTGCTCGCATCCTCAGCCTTCGTGATCTTGCGTCTGGTGAAGTATTTGTGTATTGGCTGGATGCTATTAAGGTTTCTTGTTGGTCTCTGGTATTTTAAAGTTGTATTATTGCGTGTGATTGTGGTATATGTATTTGTATTTTGTGTATTTTTGATGTTGAGTGCTTTGAATATTGTGTCATGTTTTGTACTGATTTGTATTTGTTCAGGTATTAGTTTGTTTTGTGTTTTATGTTTGTATATTTGTAAATTTTCCCAAATGTTCATTATGATGCCTTTGTGTGGTATATGTTTTATTATTGTCACATTGGTTATGTCTGGGAATTCATGTCCTGTGATTATTCCATGTGTGGTTAATTTGGATTTATATATTTCTGGTTTTTGTATGCGTTTAGGTGTTCAAAATAACGTTTTTTCAGCTGTATTTTGTTTGTCCTATGTAACATTTATTGCAATCTTGGCATTCAATTCTGTATATACCGTTAGTTGTTGTATTACCTTTGTTGTGTGGGCTATTTAGTTTTTGTAAATTATTTTTATTAGTTTTGTATGCTATTTTAATGTCTGTGTTCTTAAAGAGTTTTGTTAGCTTTGTCATTTTATTATTTATGTATGTGAATGTGGCCCATTTTTTATTGTTGTTATTATTTATGTGTTGTTCATTTTGATTAATTTTGATTAATATAGATGATGGGCTATATGTATCAAGTAACAAAAATACAAATGCACATAACATATTAAAATAAATCAATAACATACATCCAAAAATACAATTCACAGAAGAAAAAGAAAACATAACAAAATCAACTATTTAGACATAACCATCACAAGAAACAACAACCACATTCAATATGCAATATACAGAAAACCAACTTCTACCAACATCATTATACCTAACCATTCTGACCACCCACCACAACATAAAATGGCAGCATTCTATTCGTTATTTAACAGAATGTACAAAATTACCCTAAACAAACAAAAACTGACAAAGAAAGAAATATAATATACCAAATTGATTATGAAAATGGATACAATAAAAATACTATAAACAAAATAGAAAATAAAATAAAATATAAAAGAGAAACTGAACAGTTAAGAATTAATCAAAATGAACAACACATAAATAATAACAACAACAAAAAATGGGCCTAAATAATAAAATGACAAAGCTAACAAAACTATTTAAAAACACAGATATAAAAATAGCATACAAAATTAATAAAAATAATTTACAAAAATTAGTAGCCCACACAACAAAGATAATACAACAACTAACGGTATATACAAAATAGAATGCCAAGATTGCAATAAATGTTACATAGGACAAACAAAAAAACAGCTGAAAAAACGTTATTTTGAACACCTAAACGCATACAAAAACCAGAAATATATAAATCCAATTTAGCCACACATGCAATAAACACAGGACATGAATTCCCAGACATAACCAATGTGACACTAATAAAACATATACCACACAAAGGCACCATAATGAACATTTGGGAAAATTTACAAATATACAAACATATACAAACACAAAACAAACTAATACCTGAACAAATACAAATCAATACAAAACATGACACAATATTCAAAGCACTCAATATCGAAAATACACAAAATACAAATACATATACCACACTCACACACAATAATACAACTTTAAAATACCAGAGACCAACAAGTAACCTTAATAGCATCCAGGCAGTGGCGGCTCGTGACTTAAGAGGCTGGAGGGAGCGGCCTTTAGGCTTTATAAAAATTTGAACTCACCTCAAACATTGTGAGCTGCTGTAGATAGTCTGGGATTTTATTAATAAACATAACTAGACACATTCTTAGTCTCTTCACTGTCTCTTTAGTGTCGAAAGTGTCCACAAAAATGTCTATACTGTTTCCACAAAAAAAGTAATTCACTATATTTACACTAGGCCTAATTTATTTTTATGATAGCAACACTCTAAACAGATCATTTATTTGTAGACAAAGTCCATTCTCCTTTCCTATAAATTCATGCATTTTTCTAGCACTCTATCATCAAAGTCCTTCATTTCTTTAACAAGTTCCTTGTTGATAGATAGCATCGCAAGAGCATTCAGTCTCTCGTTTTTCGTTGTATTTCTCAAGAAAAGTTTTAATCTTTTCAGATTCAAGAAGCAGCGCTCAGGTTTAGCAGTTATCAGAAGGGTAGTAACCTTATATAATAATTATTAACGTTAATTTTTATAAGTTTCTAGTTTCGTCGTTATTAGTTTCTAAGTTACGTCATCTTTGCAAACTGACGTAAGATTGTTTTCTTTTGTAAATAATATAGAATATAGAACTTTCACTTGTGAAACTTACTTGTTTTTTCTTCCCGTACGCGTTTCGGCGTGGTGTGCGCCTTCGTCAGCAGTTTGAGACAGACTGGCCAGTAACTCGTAACGGTTTTTATTTGGAAGGTTTAGTGGTGGTGGTGTGTGGAGGAGGGGGATTGGCGCGGGGATCCAAATTATTGGTAGTTTTATGTATAATTGTGTCAAAAAGTGTGTGTGATTTATAGTTTAATTGGTCGTTAAGTATGTTGTTTGGTTGTGTTTTGTAGTGTTTGTATATTTCATATTGTTCTGTTGTAGTGTTTGTATATTTCATAGTGTTTCTTTTGTAAAGTTAAGAAGTCATATTGTGCCTTAAATATAATATAATATAATTGTTTCAATTCACTCCGAACTTTGTTTTCTTGTAAGAAAGAGTAATGCTGAATCACTCGCTTGAATTTTTCTTCCTTAGTTTGTAGAAAAAAGTGGAAATAAATTGTCATTGGACATCAACGAAGCTACCACCAGGTGACCCGTATAAGTAAATCTACCTTTTACTTGAGTTATAATGATGTCACATACCTCTTTTGCATCCCCTATTCTAGTGGCATCCAACATTATTGTTCCTTTTTCTTGGTTGCTCAAGGAATCCTCGTTTATTTGTGTTTCTATTTTATTTATTTTCTCCCTCCCTTTCTGCATCTCATTTTCAAAAATTCTGATGTCACTTTGCCACATTACACTGCCTTTGTTCCTACTCTGTAGTTATTGGTATATTATGTTCATTTGATATAGAATTCTGTGGAAAAAAGTTAGCCAGAACATGAAATTTTGGTTCAGAAGAGTCTTTCTGAGACCATTCCTTCATTAACTGAGAGTTTTTTTTGTACACTTTTCTTCAAAATTTCAAAACATTCTTCCCACTTATATCGGTTTTCGTACACAACGTTGATTGTACGAATGTAGTAATTCCATTTTGTTATAGAAACTAAAGGTAAGCTGGCTTACATTACTTCCTCCAAAACGTTCGTTCTTATAAATGAGTGTGACAAAAGTGCTGGAATGACAGACAGATTTGAGAAAGATCTCTACCTTTGTTGTTTATACTTGTTGCTTTTTCAATAACAAATTATTTTATGAGTGTAACAGTGCACAAATTATGTGAGCGGATACACTTCTCTAATTTTTGCCTGTACACCTCCAACAGAACCACACATAACATTAACGCCATATAAGTCTCAGCTATTAACATTTCCTGTGATGTGTGCAGAAGAGGATTAATGTTGCCCGTTATGCATTTTGCTAAGGTTTCTGCATATTTACCTTCAGGACTGAGAAATCAGCAAAACCTTTCGTATACAGATCCCTTAAACACGTATCTAAAAACTAATACCATATGCAGTGGCTTGTCACATCGGTTGTCTAGTCACATTCGATTGCCACTAATTCATAAGCTTGTATCTCCTTTTCTATTTCTTCCCTGCAGACACTTGGGTAAAATGATAAAACAAAACCTAATAATTCGACACTACAATATTTACCTAAATTATTCGTGAAGCTATTAAATAAATACACACACTCAAAACCTAAACACTAAACAAATGCCTGTACTGAATTAATCACAGCGGAGAAAGTCTAAACACCTAAAAGAGCAAATCTCACACTATCAATAGTCTGCGATTAGTTGTACGCAGTGAATCACGTCACTTTTTGCTCAACGAGGCGCGATAGGAGACGCGCCAATTGCCAGTGGAAATACAGCCTATAAGCTTACAGGTTCATTCAACGTTGGACACAGTGCGGGATGGAGAAATGGGCGCGATTGGAAGAGCGCCGTGATGCTGTTCCGAAAACATTTCTGCTATTACCTAACACGAATACATTTTCTCGTCCGAAGTATTAAATAAAGTTATAATGACTTTCCACGAGCGGTGATAATGGATTGTTTAGCGATATGATTTAAACTGGAGGGCGCGCGCCTTAGCGGCCTAAGAACGAGCCGCCCCTGCAGCCAACAAACAAATACTTCACCAGACGCCAGATCGCGAAGGCTGAGGATGAGAGCACGGGAGCTCTCGAAACATGTTCCAAATAAGGAAAAATAAAATCTTGAGGTAATATAAACATACTTTTTAAATACTATATATATATATATATATATATTGTAACGATAAAATATTTATATATATACGATGATTGAATCTTATCGAAACGTAATGTAGCCTCACTTCAGGTTCGTCTATTGGTAACCAGATTTTTCGCTACGTACAATGTTATTGTGAATAGGTTACTTGTATATATGTCGTGTGCACTTGGATTACACCACCCGTAGGAAGTGTGAACTTGTAATATATATAAATAATGTAGCGACAAACTCGCACTGGAGTCGTCGATGTGTAAATATAAATGTGTTATGTTGAACGGCGAATGATTTTGTAAATTGCCGCTCACTCCCACTATGCTGCTTCTTTTCCGTGACGTCACTCAACGATGCCAACTGTCGGGTTCGCTGCAACCTGTGAATTCTATTTACTAAATGTAACAGCAATAATAACGACACACAATTACCATCAAACATATATCCTTGTGGAATCCTTTATTCGGAAAAAACACTAGTTGACTGTCTTAATAAATTTAAACAGTATAAATTGCAATTGTAGCGTAAACTATAAGTCTTCTTTTACCAGTTGGCAGCAGTAGCCAAACGTTTAGTATTTCTTCGAGACCAAAACAATGCTTTTTGTTAACGTTTTTAAATAAAATATATCAATTATCTCAGGGCGTATATGGTTCGGGGATTATAAATGAAACAAAATATTACACTATTAATCAAAATACAAGTTTACAATTATAGGATATTACAACGTTAGAGTGATACGTGCACACAGAAATTGTATAGTGGTTACCAGTTTTAAAAAGGTTATGTCCAGTTCAGGCTTTGATAGTTATTATGTAAATTAAAAGTTCTTGTTGTGTTTAAAAAGGTGTTAGTCTTATATGGTGTTATTAGTGATTGTTTTTTTATTGTTTGTGTTATATGGTGTCTGTAGTTTAGTTGATTATTACTTAAAATTCGTGTATACAAATGTGTGTGTTAAAGTACGATACAATGAGATGTCAGAATCATCAAATCCTCTTCTTGTACTCTTCTTGGTTGAAGATAGGGCCCACGTACACGTCAGATCTTCTTTCTCGTCCCTCGTCCACTTCACATCTTCTTCCTGGTTATTATATCTTCTATTCCATATAATGGGTGTTCTTCTGTTATAGTAAAGAGTTCGTGTAGTGTACCTCTAACTGTATTTATCTGGTTGTATAGTTTTTTCACACTTTATAACATATAATGTAAGACGATTTAAAAACGCGTCTATCTGCTAAGATCGTTGTCAAAGAAGTCTCATTTTATTTATCCGAAATTTCTGGTTGCTAAGGGTAAACTTGGAATCTGGTTGGCCAATTCGGATATACATTGTCATATACTTTCATTATTTCGAAGTCTAAAATTTGTTCAAAATCTTTAAACTAACATAACTTTTCTATACTGAATGGGAGTTTAAAACCATTATCAGCATTATTTTGATCTTCACATTTGTTATATTTAGACACCAAACGTGCCTATTTTTGCTTAAGAACTATGGATGTTACAATTTTATTTGGAATTTTCTTAAATAACTTGATATGTGTTATTTTGTTTCTATATTCCTTGTATACATTATTACCTATAAATACATCTACCCTTTCACATTTGCATTACAAAATTTCTAATATAATTGTTCAAAATTTACTAAAGTTGGTTTCACCTGGCCTATGTGATAGTGTTACTTTCATCACCATTTTTAACATCTCTAACAATTAAATTAACTTCTAACACTCATCAAAATGGTTTAACATATAACGTTATTTTAACAACACAAAAGATATATTATTCTAATAGTTAAATTCATGCCCACATGGCTATGATTATACCAAATCCTTGCACAAATAACTGTTTTCTACTCAAACTGTATAGGTGTTTGACACTTAACAAAACATCTTTGTATAGTCCATTCTGCTTGGTCAATTAATTTACCATGGTTTAACATCAGCTCTATTGTTATATTTGTTAACACAACATAAAAAAATGGAATTAATATCATTAAATTGACATTCCTTTAAACTAACTGTATCACCTGTTACATACAAAAAAACACAACACAAATACTATGATATAACACTGTGCTATAACATGAAACATGCACATTTTACAAAACAAATTCTATACTAATTAGTTAGTCCATTGTCAGCTAATTTACTCATTATTCTGACACTGTCTATGTCATATTTACTATTTATATGGGTTTCAACATCCGTATACTTACTGATGTTTGACTTACAAAAATTACAATAAAGTGAACACTGTTGCTCTACCTCACCACACAGTTCTAATAATCTTGTTACATTTAACCAAATACACTGTACTCACCGTCTATGGCTTTTTTCCTTGATGTTTTTTCCAGTTTACATGTTTCAAGGCGCTTGCCTCATCATCAGAACTTATAAAATCAATCTATGTCATAAATAATGACATTTGTCAAAATATTAAAAACACAATACGGCAATTAAACTATGTACATAAATTCGCTTTAAAAATGTTCGGTGTGCCTTGCAAGACAACACGCGCCGTACTCCTTGCAAGGCAGGAGTACGGCGCGTGTTGTCTTGCAAGGCACACCGAACATTTTTAAAGCGAATTTATGTACATAGTTTAATTGCCGTATTGTGTTTTTAATATTTTGACAAATGTCATTATTTATGACATAGATTGATTTTATAAGTTCTGATGATGAGGCAAGCGCCTTGAAACATGTAAACTGGAAAAAACATCAAGGAAAAAAGCCATAGACGGTGAGTACAGTGTATTTGGTTAACAAACACGTGGCTTGGGACTACAATAGGATTTATTCTTGTTACATTTACTGTTTATCTGGGTTTTACTCTTGTTATAAATGTTATTGTGACCATGTTATAATTTGTTGTTTACTGGACAACCCTATGAACTCTATATGTGACAATTATTTGTATGGTTCATGTATCTATAACCAGGTGTATTCATATTTTTGTTACATCAATTAACTTAATTATTTACTAATATTTCTTTTACATGATTTTACATGTTTGGGCCTATTATCCCTCACTTTGTATTTTGATTATATGGATATAATGATACATTAACTGAAACCATTTGTTTCTTTATAGTCCTGGTTCCTAAACCGTTTGTCTTTATAATTCTTTGTTTGGTCATTACTGAAAGTTCATTGTCATAGTTGGGGTTAAAGGTGTTTTGCATCACTTAGCCTAAATCATTAATTTGGGTACGGTCAGTTGTCTTACTAGTCAGTCTAAAATTGTTAGTCGTTCCTCTTCACTATCATCTTGGAAGATATTGTTCTCCTTGTCAGCTTCTTAACCAAAGTCTTCATTAAATCAGGTACGATATTATGTTGTTCCAAATGTAATGTTACAATATATATATATATATGTTTTAAATATGAATTACGATGTATCTTTCTTTTAAACGTTTTTTGGTTTGGCCAACATAAAATTTGTTACAGCCAGTGTATTCAGTTTCATTGAATTATGAATTATAAGTCCATTTAAATTATGAATTAATTTAAATTTTATTAATTTATTCCTTTTATTTCTACAGTTATTTAAAGTTTTATTTCAACACACGTAACTGGCTTAGAAATAGGCCTACGTTAAGTGATTATAGTGATTCGCTGAAATGATTATTTAGTGATTCCCTGAAATTTTTAATAGCTTTAGGGGGGGGGGGGAATTGATACCCTGATCCTCCGCGTAGTTACGCCACTGGTACATAAATCGTTTCAAGCACAAGTTGAACGTGTGCGTTAATGAATGACTTTTAGGAAACAATGTGGTGTTAAGTCTTGTGGTAAGGTCAAAGGATACAGCACAGCTGTCCGCGGATAATGAAGCGTATAAATGCGCAATAACCCACCCACTAGGAAGTGTTAACAATTACACCTGTACGCGCGCGCGCGGACACACACAGTCGCACGTGTGTGCAAGGACAAGATTAATGCAGTCAGATAAATGAATTAATGGAATTAATTTCTGTCAGATTGTGAGAATACTTGAAGTTACTTATAGACGAGATAAGCAGAATTTTGCCACCGAACCGAACTATTACAGTGAATATCAAACGTAAATTCGGTTATTTGGGTCTGTAAATTCAAATACTGGAACTGCTAACAGAACGTAGGAAAGAGTTTGGTAATAAGCGTGGGTCACACGGAATTTGATTCCGGTGGATGGGGGTGGGGGTTTAACAAAATTAGAAGTGTCACCTGTCACCTAACAACATTTCTATGGATACACAAAATTAATTATTTTTGCATATTATAAACAATATTTAAACCTAACTTAAGAGGACAATAAAATGACCAGCGAAATATTATGCTTTTAAGGATGTTTTGTTACATTCGGCTCATGTTTTCTTCAGTAGGCTACTGAGTGCAAAAAGTCGATCTGCGAGAAACTTTTTTATTATTGGGCAGAGCTGCCTGGTGTAAGCGAGAGATTTGTTAGGAAACATAAAAATTGTTTTTGAAACCTGCAGTGGGGCGTATTTAGTTGAGAGGGGAGTTGAACGGAATGGGACCCTCCCTCAAAGGTTCGAAAAAGTTGACGAATTTTGTCAATCTTAATTTTAAGGCTCTTAATTTTTAGGCTGTTTTATTTCATTTTTTTCAGTTATGTACCGCTAATTAGTAGTAGTTCTTCTTCAAATATTCTAGCAATTTATTACACATCAGCGTATACGTTGAAATATGAAATATAGGAAAATCAATCCAGTCATTAAATATCTCTTAAACAATGTTTCAATAATGGGTATTTTTATTGTGTTGGGATTTTTTAATTTAATGGGATTGATTTCAGGATATTAAAACTCGTTTTCCAACCACTTTAAAGATAGTAATGTTGATTAGTCTTCACTTGTTTTTTTCTTTTGTATGAAACCGACTCGACCGGACCCTCCCCCTGTAGGCCAAATTCTAGATACGCCACTGCACTCAACGTGAGTGGGAAATTTCGGAAGCGGATTTACCCCCCACCCTCTCCAAATACTTCTTTCCCTACGTGCATTACCAAAGTGTTAGCAGCACATGCACACATAATCACGATCCAAAAAACCGATGACGCATTTATTTCCAATACTCATGTTTTCCTCTGCGCGCGCGCGCGCTCACACACACACATATATATATAATTTTTTGTTTATGTTTACGAAATAATAAAGTCAATAACATAGGTATTTAAATAAAAATTAAGCAGACTTATCCAAAGAAAACAAATTCATTTATTCAAAATAATGTTAATAAAAGTACGGAAAAAATAACATTCAAAGATATTTCTTATGTATTATTTTTTTGGCTTTCTTATGTACGTATGGGATGTGTGGAGTTGCTTCTGACATATAATGTCTGTCCATTTTGGGTCAAATTTTGAAGGTCCTATCACTAGAATTGATTTCAAGTGTTCGTCTGACAAGTTAGACTTGTACTTGTTTGAAAACGCTTGTTCGCAGATATAGGTCAATCCAAACATTGTAAGCATTGCTCTTACAACATTAACCAAATAAATTGATAAGATTAAATGATATTATGGCCAAACTTTAAAAGTTTTTAAGAATCAGTTTATACAAAATATTATAACATTTTACTGAACTTATTTCTTGTTTAGTTATTTAGTAAAATGTAATATTTGAAGTATTTTGATGATATATTAAAAAACTGCATGCAACATCGGCCGGGTTGCCGCAGGCCGGATCCGGCCCGCGGGCCGTAGTTTGGAGACCCCTGCAGTTAGACTAAACAAACGTATATTGTTTTGCACAAACTTCCACGATACACTCAGCAGTGGAGACAACAATACTGTTAGGAATAATTGCATTAGTAAATGTTTGATGTTTTCAGCTAGATGTTTTTACTTGTAACTCAGCGCTTATGCAATTGTGTACGTGGTATAACAATATTGTAAGAATTCTACGGCTGTCCAATGATGTACAGTTACGGATATCCAGCATTGGTACAGTCACAAAAAAATTGTTCACCTTGACATGAGACTATGGGCGAGATAGGGAAATACGACGTTTGATCAAATAGTTCGTGCAATTTTGCAATTTTCATCGCTACAAGTGTTCGATTAAAAAAACTGTTTTTATGTGGTGTTAGTACACATGTTAGTGATAATCGTCTAAAATTTTAGCCCTACTGGATGCATAGTTTAGATTTCACAGCTAACTGGGTAAGTTGTCCTTAGGTGTATTAGGTGATTTTTTGTCATTCTACAATGCAAGATTGAATAACGGATTAAATTTTGTGTAAACTGTGAGATAAACTTCTCTGACTTGGTAAACGTGTTCAGAAGGCTTGTGGCGACATTGCTGTGCGTGAACAAGCTGTTTACAATCTTCAAAGACTGGCGTAAGTGAGTTAAAGATCGTAGTTGTCAGATGAAGATTATGTCTGTGTGTTCCACGAAATTTCATCGCTAGACACAATAGTAATTTTATACGCCATTTTTATGAAGCTATTCGTCGAAAACAGCCAAATTTAAAATTGCAGCCCGATAATGAGCCTGGACGCGCGTCAAGAATTTTGCCAAAGAAAACGTCATAACGATGACAGGGCAACTGCCGTATTCACCGGACGTGTCCCAACGCGATCTCTCCTCCTCCCAATAGTGATTATTTCTACGAAAGATCAACGTTTCGCGACCGCTGAAGAAAGTAAAACGAAAATCGCTAAGCGAGCTTAAGACTGTACCAAAAAGTGCATGCTTGAAATACTTTGAAGACTGCAAAACGGCTGGCTTAATTGTGTTACATTCGAGTGCGACTACTTTGAAGGGGGGCAGTATAAGTGTCGATGAATGAAGACATAAATTTTAAAATAAACAAGATCTGCATGAACTTTTTGTTCAAACCTCGTACATTGTTCTTACGGAGAAACCGCTCCTCTATGCTACTATACGCACAGCAGACGCCTGAGGAGCGGGGGTCTACTGAATGATGGTGCGTGCTTGTGTTGGTGGGGTATTACTGGTTCTGTAAACATTGTTCTTACGGAGAAACCGCTCCCCTATACTACTACACGCACACCAGTTTTGCTGCTGAAACGCCTGTGGAGCGGGTGGTCTACTGAATGATGGTGCGTGCTTGTGTTGGTGGAGTATTACTGGTTCTGTAAACATTGTTCAGACGTTCAGAAGACATATTATTTAGTTGTAATTTTGTGTGGGTATTAGATTGAGCGTTAGTACATTATATGTCAGTATAATTTATTGAATATTTGTTAAAGTATGTTTTTTTATTCGCTACAAGAAATACCTTGTGAGAGACAGAGAAGTCACACCGAAACTGTGTTCTACGTATTTTAAATGTGTAGTACAGTATTACAGTGATGCGTGCAGTGGAATGGCATACGTCACCACATTCCTTGCTCGGCAGCAAAGGTGAACTGCTGATAGTAGCTAACTTGAAAATTTTGTAATGGAGAAATTAACATCAAAATAATCATAAAATACTGTCATGCGTAAAATAATATCACTTTAAAACACATTGAATAGGTTGCTCGCGGAAACTGCGGATGGCCGATTTTTCCCAAGATTACGTTGCCCGCGCTTTTCGCGGGCGTGTCTGTTTTCGTGTGTATAAATTTAATTACGTAAAAACTGCGAGTTGCGTTACCTGGAACACAATCTCTCACATATTTAGTTCACGAGAAAAATACAGATGGCAGCACTTTTATGTTTTACGTTCCTAATTTTACAAGTAGTAATAGTAGGTTTTCGCTGCCATTTCCGTGAGTCAGGTGTCATTTTGAAGAAAGTAGTAAAGTTATTATTGCCAAATATTTTTTAAATATTTTATTTATAATTAGTTTAGATGTATAATTAATTTTAAGTAGATTTTATCTTAGACGTATAAACGCAAACTCTTGCAAAACTTATGTAAAACGTTTTGTGTACTTAAAAAATTCTTTTTTTTAAATTAATAAAAAAAAAATTAAATGTCAGTTTTGTAAACTTGTTTATGTCAAATTAAAACACAAGAATTGAACTTTTAAATGATACATATAAGTTTTAGTAAATATTAAATAGTCTTTGCAGAAAAAATTATGAACTACATGAAAAATTCTGCGTAATCAATGAAAATGGAAGTTAAACAACACGCATATCCAAAGTGTTACGTTTTTTGGGTTATTTAAAAAAGTTTACAATTGCAAATAGAACTATAAAAAAATAATCGCTATCCTGATAAGAACAGAAGTTTTGTTTAGAAAACTCAACTCGCTATTACTCGGATGCCATACACTTAAATTAAATTATTTTTTCTATGCTTGCAGTCCTGTGTATCCTTGTTGCTGGCGCTAAATTGCGTTGAAGTATCGACTGAAGCAAAGAAAAAAATATTTTGTACACTCGGTTCAGGTTTTTTCAGTATTGAGGGCAAAAGTCTTTTCTACTTCCATGTTCCATAAGGAAATGGAAGTATGGTGATGGCGAAAAAAATCGTGTTCAAGATAAAGGCTGATTCTGATTGTACTACCCTCAAAACATGAAGAAAAGTTATTTTACGAAAAGTATCTGTGTGTGGGTCTGTCTCTGTGTAGAATTTTTTCTATTGCAAACGATAACTGCCTAAAATTCAAACAGAATCAAATAATTTTTTGGACGTATGCTTGAGTTGTAGAGGGCTCAAGGTCTATTGATTTTTGTAAAGATCGATTAAGGGGAAGGGGTAGTTTACCTTCAACGTTTTATGTTTTAACAAGAGTAAAGTACTTAATTTTGATAAATAAAGTATCCTGAAAAGAAGGTCATAATAATCCACTGTAGAAAGGTAGATGACATATCTATAAATGAAAAAGGGTAGTTAAAGGGGAAGGGGGTAATTTTCTATAAATGGAAATGATAGTTGATGTGGAAGGGGATAATTTTGTTGTATGCATACTACGTTTCTTAATGAACAAAGAAGTAAGTTTGTTAATGAAGTAGTTAAAATTCCTTAAAAATCATCAGTGAAAATCGAGTGCGCTAACGTGAGGTGGTTAACGCTGAAGAAAGAAGTAGTTTTTATAGAAATATTTAATTTCAAAAATTATTTTAAATATTAATCTTAGAAAAGTGAAGTCATGTATGGTTCTCCATACCGATATTTATTATTGAGGATACGTGCATGGTGTAAGCGAGAGATTTGTTTAGAAAACACAAAAATCATTTTTTAAATCCATAAAGGGGCGTATTTAGTTGAGGGGTTGAACGGAACCGGATCCCCCTAAAGGTTCGACAAAGTTGACGAATTTTGTTAACTTTAATTTAAACACTCTTAGTTTTTAGGCTTTTTATTATTTTTTTTTTTCAGTTGTGTTCGCTAATAAAGTAGTAGCTCTTTTTCAAATATTCAATCAGTTTATTACACAGCATTTGCGTATACGTTGAAATATGAAATATATTAAAGTCAATTCAGTCAATAAGTATCTCCTAATCAATGTTTCAATATCGCGTATTTTTATTGCGTTTTTACCGTTTACTTTAATGGGATTGATTTCAGGATATTACTACACTTTTTCAATCACTTTAAAGATAGTAATGTTGATTAGTCTTCACTTGTTTTTTTTTTTCTTTTGTATGAAACCGACTGACTGGACCACCCCTTAGGCCAGATTCTAGATACGCCACTGCACTCAATGTGAGTGGGAAGTTTTGGAAGGGGATTTTACCCCCCCCCATTTCCTTACCTACGTGCATTACTAAAGTGTTAGCAACACATTCCATGTACATTATAGATCCATTCCAAATAATTACCTCTTTGAATAATGTAAACACAGGAGCTGAGATCATGGCAGAAGTTGAGATTAGCATGCGGGAGGACAAGACTACATTGAAGACGGGACCCCCCCCCCCCATTATTCTCAGGACATTTGAGAAATTGATGACCATTCCCAAATGTTATAAATATTTGCATGTCAAAGTTTTTGAGTACACCAAATCGAAGTATAAGGCTTGAGAAAAGTATGGAAAAAGCGTTGACTTCAACATATTGTTACTACGGTCTCTCTGATCGCCGTATGGTACAGTGGAAAACAAAATACAAGACACCAGTGAAGTCACTAATCACCAGTTTTAATTATCACAATTAAACAGTTCGTGATCAACAAGATAGTCTCTTACAACAAATCAAATAAAAATTGTTCACACGCAATAAAAATGTCAATTAATAGAGTCCCGCACTATTATAAAACACACAACACTTTCAGACAATATTTCGAACCGCACTGGAATAAATCGCCACTCAAACTGAACTAAGCGCCGCTGAATGCCTGTATTTATACCCCGCAGAAATACCAGAATAATCCATACTACGCGTTAACAAAGCTACTAGAAAACACTAGAGCGTAATTGCTTGTTTGCCGCCTTGAAAACAGTGTGAGCGGACCGGTGAAATCTTGATCAGTCTCGGCTACGGACGCGTGACAAGCGCCACGTAATTGTCCTTCATCTCAAAGTAACAGCAATATGTACGCACACAGACATTAGAGCCGGGCTGCGCTGGAACAGCCGAGAAACACAGCATGATCTGTAATGTCGTAACAATATCTATTTACATTAACTGTTATTCAAATTAAAGGTAATAAGTCTCTATCTTAATAATATCTTAATTAAAGGTAATGCTTAGAAATCATTTTCTAGACCATGGGTTGTTACTTTGCGACGGCACTGAGCTTAAAAAAGATACAATCGAAAATCTGTTACAGCAACAGAAAGGAGAATTGACGATTCTACCCAATATTAGTCAGATACACCTTAACGTAACTGGTCGATCTCGTCAAAATGTAAGATTTGCTGCACAGTTGTTTTCTAATCGTACAGCAAAGGCGCTGAAGTATGTTGCAAATAAAGAGCGCGAAAGCAGCTTCATCGAACTGGTAAACGATGCATTTGATGTTTTAAACTCAAGACTTCCAAAAGACCAGAAAACGCCCCTCAGAAGTGGGTACGGCATGAATTTAAGGAGCCAAGAAAATACTTTAAAAAGGTTTTTGGAAGTAATAACTAACATGCGAGTAGCAAGTAAAAAAAGTTTACTACCTTTTCAGAAAGGTTTCATTATATCTTTAAATTCATTGTTCGGCCTTTATGAACAAATGACAATGATTCATGGGGTGACGTACATTTTGACCGCTAGATTCAATCAAGATTGCCTTGAAAACTTTTTTTCACGAATTCGGGGATTAGGCGTCTTTTATAATAATCCCACTCCCTTTGAAGTGCGCAACAGAATTCGGCTCTTACTTTTAACGGGTAGCACGGACGATATACCGTTATCTGGAAGTGCGTCTGTGGCTGAGGATGGTAGCATTCATTCCACCGAAGTTATGGAATCAAATGACTCTGACGAGGATTTCATCCAGTTTGTTACCAATGAACTATGCATAGACATAGTTGAACATACGTTAATACCAAGTTCTCCGAATAATGACACCGACGAAGCAGAATTGTTAAAAACAGAGGACTTGGCCCCGTCTGCAAGTGACAACGATGTTCCTCAAGATGCCTTAAAATATCTGGCCGGGTACATTGCATTCAAGTGCCGCTTCATTGATGAAAGTCTAGGTGTGAGAGGCGAAACATTGTCTTTCCTGGGAACATAGTCATGACTCGATATCGATTATATCAAAGGGGGGGCTTACCCATCCGTCAGACGAGTGGTTACAAAAACTGATTCAGTTTGAGATAGTTTTTACTTCTTTCCACGGACGTACAGTATCAAAACAAGTGAAAGTTATCTCTTATTTGGCCACCTTACTCAAATCTAAATTTCCAGAGGTGGACGAGAAAGTCATTTGTCTGTACGTCAGGACAAGAACATTCATCAGAATCCGCCATCTGAACAAACAGCTCAAACTCAAGTCACTTGAAAAGTATGCAGCAACAAAGAGTCGGCTCTGGGTAGCTTCGTCTTCAAAAATTTAAGCCACCTATGAAGGTATGTATCAACTAAATAACCATTTTCATTTCGTTGATAAAAGTATTTATGTTTACAACTAAACGTACTAGCTTCAGTTTTTAACGTTATAACAATGAAAATGTAGATAAAGAAAATGATTATGATATTGATTATAATTATAATAATTGGAAGCTTGTTTCAAATATATTATACTACATAGAAATGTTTATACACGCACGCGTGTGCACGTACGCGCACCCACCCAGGCAGGCATATTATATATATAATATTATATATTACTGTTATTATATATAATATTATATATATATATAATTTGTGATGTTTTCAATTTCTTTCTTCTGCAAGTAGTATAATTTCGTATATTCTTTTTAACACCTGACGCACGTTTCACTGAAAAATATCAGTATCATCAGAGGTTTCTAAGTAAATTAATAACAATCGAAATAATTCTATTAATATAAAATTAACGAATAATAAAAAATGATATATATATATATATATATATATATATATATAATATCGCCTCCTTTCCGACTTAATTTTACATCTTGTGCCATTTTGTCAATGTTGTATGTGGACAGACTTGCTTACTTTTCTATTAAATGTAGAAATAGATTTTACCATTATTTTTTGCCGCAAACCATTTTATCTTGTTGTTTGATCCTTTTTCTATATGAATAGCTCATTACAATTATTGTTAATATTTCGTGTAAACAGCAGAGAGATGCTAAGTAGGACATTGTCTCAGCTAAGATTGCATGGTAAATCAAGACTCGTGCGTATGTCTTCCACCATTTCACGTCACGCGGCAAAAACAGCTGATCGCTAGATTAGCGCGGGAAGCCGGAATGGCCCCCCCTGGTTGCGACCGACGTTCATATCATGAGGCACTGTACAAGACTGTTGTGCGCATGTGCGAAATGACTGCAAAATTTTGTTAGCCTCGCAACGAGGTGTTTGTCCACAGCGCACCTCTAACCGACTGTTGAGAATCTTTCGTCAGGCTGTACCAGCTGGTCTCAGCGCTTGTTTTGGAATACCCCCGCCTACCATGCGTTCAGCACTGTATATAAAAAAAACAGCTGATTTGTATATTATACAGTATATATTCTTCAGTTGCAGAACTGAACGGTGAACAGGTCGGGCAGGAAACGGTCGTGGCTAGGTTCAACCGGTTCTATTGCCGACCAACACCGCTACAAAATCCGATTTCTATGTAAATTAATGATTTCCACATTACACGCAGTTTAAAACTATGTAAATAAAGTCCGTTAACTGTCCCCCCCCCCACGCCGTTCGTTAGACATTCCAGACGCAATTCTACCTCAAAACGGTTCATTTTTTATTTTAATTCTACACAGTTGTCGTTTTGCAATTGTATTAGTATTATTTCCGTCATCATAATAGTCATAGTCGTCATAATCACGTGTTATTAAATGTTATGTCTTTTGGCAGGCCTCTTGGATTCATCGGGTAGGGTCGAGGTGCGCCGATAGTCAAAGGGGGTCAGGTAAAGGACCGAAATCGAAGCGCCCGCACAGTTAGCGTCAGGTAAAGGAAAAGAAGTCGTTGTTCCTTTGAAAAGTGTACAAGTAGAAACTTACGTTTGAATTTGTAACTCTTCAAATCAAAGGAAAATATTCAACGGTAGATACAAAAGAAAAAAAGACTATAATTCTTGGAAAACCTCTACATGCAATATACTATTGGCCAGATTTCAAGGATGCATTTCATGTAATGCACGTCTTGTCAGTACAAGAACTGCTAAAGAACGAACTAGTGGACGGCAGACAAAAGTCTTCTTATGTAAATGTTTAATGTAAATATATAGTAAATAAAGTCCTCCATTCATTGACAGAGCGCTTTCATCACTGACTGCAAGAAACAACTGAACAGGCCTGAAAGGTCGCTCAATATATTCGTCATATTGTCCTATGATATTATAAAGGAATAGTTGGTTTAATGCACAAACGGATAGTTTATTGAACGGAAGCTTTTATACTTCGAATACCGCTCGGAATATATTCAGCGCCAAAGGAAAAATCAGGTACATATTTTATTTACATGCAGTATATTTATTTATTATTAAAACGAGAATGTATAGAAAAGGACTAAAGAGTATAATAAATATTATATTTTACTAAAAGGCTTGATGACAGTAAAACTAATTAATTTTACTAAAAGTGTAAAAAGTAAAAGGGTTGTATTTTAATACATTTTACTCTTTTTCTTGTTTTGTATGGACTTAAAGTCTAACTAATTATTATTAAAGTGGAATCATATTATTAAACAGTAAATTAAAACTTGGAACTATGAATCGGCGCACCTCGACCCTACTCCTTGGGCTGACCGCCGGCGCACCTCGAAACTCCTAATTGGGATAATACCTACAATCTGTTGACCATCGACGCACCTCGACAACACCCAGTTGCTTCACTTGCATCCGTAGATTGCCTACCATTTGCTCTCTCATCAGTCCTCTATTCGGCTTTCCATCTACCAGCCCCTGCTCGTTTTTGCCGCATACAGTCTCCTGATCAATCTCTCTTTCTACACCTTATGTTATCCGACACTCTCCTTTCTTCTCCTATTCTTTCAAGCACCTCGAAGGCGGTGAATATAACCTCCTTTCCTATTTTTTCCTCAATGTCCAAGTTTTTGCCCGAGCACGCTCCAAACAAAAAAAAAACCTCACCTTTCTCAGCTTTATATCTGGGGGGGGGGCACAGTAATCTATTCTTTCTATTAACGGCTTCCTTAGCTAAGGCAATTCCGTCAATTTACATTTTTGAGGTTGACCCCCCCCCCAAAATAAGGGGATGGAACCAAATGGGAGGAATCAAATTGTGAAAAATCGCAAACAACCACGCGGGATTTCAAATTTTAAAAAATTGTTACCAAAATCTGAATATACTGAGTTATTATTATTATTATCCAAACGTAAATTAAAAGTTGGCCACTTTGATCGGCGTACCTCGACAACACCCGCTTCATCTGCGAATGTCGTTTTTCCTTTGTCCGACCGTTGGAGCTTTCTCCTCCAGTTCCAAGTCATTTATTGTTCTCCTGTAAATCGCCCAATACCGGAACTTTTCTTCTTTAAAGCTCTGGAGTCCTTTCCAACTTTCTTTCTATGACATCTGGCATTTTTTCTCAGGGCCGCGTATTTACTTTTCCAGCGCGCCGAACTCGTAGGGGCTATGTAGTGGTTGGCCGGATAACTTAACATAACCCCTACGATCTCACCTCTCCCCACCCTGGGCGATGCACAGAATTCCTGTTCAAACTGTTCAATCTAAAGTAAGTGAGAAAAACTATCAGACGAAATTCTATACAGAAACATAAATCAAACTGAATCAACGAAAATACAATTTCAGTTACGAAAATCTGATAACGTTTCTCTTTAGTTACACTGAATAGGTCATATTTTAATCAGTTCGAAACTCAAGCTACAAACAACGAAAGTATATGAAATTATATTGGCCGTTGTCAGAACGTTCGTTCCTTTTCTATCGCAGGTCTGAGTCAGCAAACTTGACTGCAACCTCTATGTCGACAAACCTACATAATGTCTTTAACGAGTTGACTCCCATTTTTCCGATTAATTTTTTGTTACTTAACTTAATTGAAAAAATAATATTTACTGGTAAAATAATAATGTTTACTGGCGAAAATAATAAAATTATGAAAGTAACTAAAACTTGTGTGTAACAATTATTATTAGACGTTGTAATAAATAACAGGCAAACGATTACTTAACGTAACGTTAAATAGTATAAAAATTAAGAAGAAGAAAAGTTATCCGCAACGATAAACATGTGTCTCTATTTGGGTCAAGGATTGGGTACATTTTATTGACGCGGACGAATAAGTGCTTTCAAGCTTGCGTTCGGAGAGTGAACTTTAAGTAGTCATTGTGTGTGTCTGTGTAATTAAAGTGAAAACTGAAAAAGAGGAAGAAATCAGAAAGTAGTGACCAACCCTTCGATCTGCAACCCCCACCCCACGTCTCGACATCATCCCAGTTTTATATAAAATATCGCCAGCAGAGTCGCCCGAGTCGACGTCGGCGTCGGCGCCATCACACCATCTAGCGGAACTATTTGAAAGCTCTCTCATCACAGAGATTTACACAAGTTTGCAACTACTACACTTATAAAGTTAACTTGCGAGTCTCAGTAACATTAGAGGCTCAGTCACAAAACTAGCTGACTTAAGTCTTGTCCGCCCACTTCCGATATACGTATCTCTCTCTACAACTTTACTTCTTTCTTATTGTGGCTTTCACATAGTTTTGTTTAACCCCATTCCATTCTCTCCCCCCCCCCTACAGCCTTTTATACTGCACAACTCTTTTGTTCTGAGTTTAAAGTATTGTTTCTATTTTTCCTTACTCCTCGTCTCTTGTTTCTCTTTTGTCTCTCCGCTTGACTGACATAAATTGTCAATTGAGTGGTACAAGCGTTCTCTATGTGCGCGCGCGCGTGTGTCTGCTTTTCGTTTCTAATTCCTACAGTATAAACTTTCCAAAAGTTTTTGTGTATACATTTGCCGATACTTTCTCCGTTACAATAAGCTACACAACTTCGGAGAAGCCCTCTTGAGATTTCACTAAATGTCAACTTATATTTTACACAAAGATTCAGTAAATTTGTACTTGATTCTGTTCATTGATGTTGATGTTCAATGACGTTATATATAGATGTTTTGGGCTTTTGGATAAACTCTGGTAAGTGATAAAATCAAAAGGTATAGCATATGTGTATGTTAACGCTGTGAGAGAGTTACACGAGAACACGATGAGCTCAGTAAAGTTTTGGCAACGCGGGGCGTAAGAGATGAGAGTCACAAAAGGCTTAGACGCAGAGTTAAATATCTTAGACGCAGTTGTGTTGTGTCGCATCAACACTATTTAAGATCTATCTAGATGGAGTAGTAGACAAATGGAAGAGAAGATGCGGGCCAAAGACTGTAACGGTTGGAGAAGATAGACTTCACAGTCTGCTTTTTGCAGTTATTCTAGCACAGGATGAAATGAAAGTTAAATACACTACATTAAGACTAGATGAAAATAGATGAAGACTATAAGAACTGGGGCTGACTATAAATCCATCTAAGACGGAATATTTAGTAGCAGGAAACTCAGGGAACAACTTAATGCTTGGAGACACTGGGATTAAACATAGAGAGTTTTTTTTAGTATCAGTCATCTGAGTACCACAAGCCAATTTCAATTCTTTATTCCTTGTCCTTTCTTTTCTCCAATATTCTTTCATCTTTTCACTATCTCACTTTTTCCTGTCTTCAGTCCACTTTGAACCTGCGTTTGTCTCTCTCCTACCCTGGACTCCTTCTATTTTTAACACTTTTGCCCGAAAAACTTCTCTTTCAATTGCTTCTTCTGCATTTACATTATTTTTTTTTCTAAATCCTTTTTGACTTCTTTAATCCAACTTTTGTTGACATATTCCCCGCAGATATTTGAATATCTGTTTTGTTAACCTATTGTTGTCCATTCTATATAAATGTCCAAAAATACTAGTCTTCTTTCTCTCACTATTTCTGTTATATTTTCTATATTTTGATATATTTCATCATTACTTCTTAATTTCCAACCTTCTGAAGTTTTTCGTGGGCCTAATATTTTCCTAATAATTCGTCTTTCGAATATTTCTAGTTTGTCTAAATTATAGTTCAATGCTAGACATTCACTTGCTTATAGGCATTCTGACTTCACTACTGTACTGTAATGCCTTATTTTCGCATTTTTAGATATCCGCTTTTTATTGTAAATATCTTTAGTTATACCATATGCTCTTTTCATCTTATAAATTATTTCTTCTATAGCAGATTTTTCTAAACCTTTCTCTTGAATTATTTCCCCTAGGTACTGAAATTTTCTAACCCTCTCTATTCGACCAATATCTGTTAGCAGGAATTTTGGTGTATAAACAAATGGAATGGTGTTTGTAGTACTGAGGAAATTATTAGTAAAGTCAATCAAGGAAATCCTTTTCCTATACGTCAATTAAATGGGATACTCTGGATTAACGATATCTGTCAGAACACCCTCAAGATAAGGATCTACATTGTGCTGAGTTTCGCTAATTAATAAAAAGGGTGCAAGTAAAATACAAGCTACTGAAATGAAATACTCACAGAAATGATAGATATTGCCAACTGGTGAGAATTGACAGAATAACATCTGCAGAAATGAAGTTTCTCGGGCGAATAATGGAAAAAGAAGTAGAGATCGCTTTAGAAATCAGACGATCAGACGAAATTCATTGCCTCAATGAAGTGGTTGGCACACGCATGGAGGGGAGTATACACGGGGGGGGGGGACGAACGGGACCGGATCCCCTGCCAACCCAGAGGATCGAAAAAAGTAGATTTTATCTCTTGATTTTTAGGCTGTTTCTTAATGATTTTTGGCTGCGTTCACTAATATAATAGTAACTCGTTTTCAAATGTACAAACAGGTTCATTGCACAGCATTTGTGTATACTTTTGAAATATGGAATATAGGACAACAAACAAAGTCAATAAGTATTTTATAAACAATATTTCAGTAACGCGTATTTTTTTATGTTACTGCCGTTTACTTAATGGGACTGATTTCAGCATGTTACCACACATTTTTCAGCCACTTTAAAGATAGTAATGTTGATTAACATTAACTTGTTTTTTCTTTTGTATAAAGCAGATTCGTCCGGATCCCCCCCCTTTCCATGGCCGGCTCTAGTAGAAGGCCTGAATATTAAACGTGGCAACACTGGAACCAGCTGATATTTTAGGCCGACTAGACGATCTCTTAATTTATTTACATTTCAATAATCAAATCGCGTCATTTTTAATTGCCGGTTAACAGCAGTATTATAATTCATTTTTTGCAAATTAAAAGTTTATTATGTCAAATACTGTTATATTATTTAAGAAGTATAATAATTAACTCATTCATATGATACGAATTCAATAATTCGAACAAAAGTAATTCATTAGGCCAAAATACTAATTCAGTAATTTCTTCAACTTAAACGTATAGTACTAAGTGCGCACAGACCTATAATTTAGATATAGCTATAAATAGGCTTACTCATGATTTTAGTAATGCTATGAAATTAAATCAACATATAACATGTTCACTTTAGCTATTTTATTACACTATGCTTATAGGCCTCAGACGCAACGTTGCCACGTTTAATATTCCGGCCTCCTACTACAGCCGGCCATGCCCCATCCCACAGGCCAAATCTAGATACGCCAGTGCATGCAAGTGGGGCAGATGAAGCAAGGAAAATAAAACAGTATCTTGAGTAAAGCTGGAGTATCAGAAACCTAGTGTATGCCAAGGATAACATATCAGTCATACATTGAGAGATTGGGACAGGGCTGTGTGAAGGATATCTATATGGACAGGAATAGATGGAGACGATGGACTCTCCCTCTATGGAAGAAGAAGAAGAAGAAGAAGAAGAAGAAGAAGAAGAAGAAGAAGAAGAAGAAGAAGAAGAAGAAGAAGAAGAAGAAGAAGAAGAAGTGGTAGTAGCAGTAGTAGTAGTAGTAGTAGTAGTAGTAGTAGTAGTAGTAGTAGCAGTAGTAGTAGTAGAAGAAAAAGAAGAAGAAGTCATTGGTCGCGTGTGAGAGTTTCTCTCACACAACACATTTGTCACACTCTGAAATGATAAATCAGGTCTCTGTTGTTATATTGTTTATTTATTTCTTATATTTTAATATTTTACTTTTATTTGTTGAACACATTTGACATCTACAGTGTGTTGTTTTCTGATAAATTTATGTAAATATTTGTGAAATACAAGGTAATTCATACTTTCACTTCACTGTGCAAAAACCAGTTGTAGATAGATGTTTTGTTTCTGTAGTTCATTTGTTTTCTTTTTTGGCACAGGTTTTCACCTGGTAGATATATTACAATATTTTCTTTGTTTAGTCTTCACAGAAGGACACGAACCAATTTATTTTTTGGTCTTTTCCCAAATATGAATGTTCTGATTATACTCCTTGTCTGGCTCATTAGTACAGAATTGTTCAGTATCAGTACAGTGGTTACACTTTTCGGATATATCTATCTGATTATACTTCACATGATTATCTTGATATCTTGAACATCATTTTGCTCTAATAAATTGATATCATCTTTTTCTAATGAATTCTGGTTGAAAAACAGCGGAAGCCATACATTCCTTCTTTTCATTCCATTCAATGCGCTAAGTCAAAAATTTTCTTCCCTCTACTCGTGTTAGTAAAACTTAGGTCTACTATAATTCAAATATAGTACGTCACAAAATAAAGAACTTATTGAAAATAATTAACACACTAATAAAGCTACTATAGCGATGGTTAAAATAAAAATAGTTTGTGAATTTAATATTAGAAAACCATTATATGCTCTGAAACACACACGAAAAGAAAACATAACATAGTTTTTCTAAAACATAATTGTAAGTAATTTGATAACACGATTGGTCGCGTAATGAGAGAAATTCTCACGAAGCTGTAACAAGCCTACTCCTAAAATTCACAAACACTATACATCCGTTACACAGCCAAACACAGGATTGACAAAGGTGTCAAAGTCAGCTAGAGAAGAGCCATCCCCATCACTTGCCACCTCCCTGCACACTTTGTGTGGAAAAATCATTGTGAGAGAAACTCTCATATATGACAGGTTAAACGAATGTTAGGTGTGTGTGTGTGTGTGTGTGTGTGTATAAATAACAAACTACTACCTACTGACAGCAGCACAACACAGTACAATTAATTCACTTATCAGACAGAATTAATCTACTACTATTACGACGTAGCGCGCTCGCGTCCTTGGCTTCGAGTCCACGTGCACATTCCCCACGCACACTTCCGGGTGAGTGTCAGGTTCTCCCGCCTTCATTACGCTCTCAGATATTACTTCTGAACATGCCAACAATTACCGTATTAATAAATATACGAGTATGAATAGAGTATTAATAATAATTATAATAAATAATACTTTTTTTATTAGAATATATATTTTTTAATTTTTTTGTTAGAATGTTTCGATAGTTTTGTATACTGCTATCTTCAGATATAAAGTCTACGAAGAAATTATTATTATTAGCGGGAGTCCTACAGTCTATGCCACATCCCGCATTTCGATCGCCATTTCTCCCTATCTTTCCAGTCATCGTCTTCAATAGCTTGATCTCTCATGCTTTTCTTAATTCCTGTTCTCCATTGTGTTGTCAGTCTTCCTTTTCTTCTCCTGTTTTGTGGTGTGTAATTCAATGCTTTCTTTGGCCATCGCTTCTCCTCCATCCTCATTACATGACCATACCATAGTAACTGTCTGCATTCTATTCTTTCTGCTGTTGTAAATATGCACCCTGTTTTCCTTCTTATATCTTCGTTTCTAACATGTTGCATTCTAGAAATATTACACGCTCTTCTTAAGAAGTCCATTTCCACAGTTTCTATCATCTTTTTCTCTTTACCTGAAAGTTGCCAGCATTCGTAGCCGTAAGTTAAAATGGGCTCGACAATAGTTGTGTAGATTGTCAGTTTAGTTTGAAGTTTCATTTTGTTCGACCAAAGTAACGAGTTTAACAAACGAATAGCCTTTTTCCCTGTTGTATCCTATTGTTGATGTCATTCTTTGTTGCAGCTGGTGATAAAAAATTGACCTTCATCTGCGAAGAAATAAATATGTATAATTTAATATAGATTCCTTATGACCAGCTGCTGAACATATATATATATATATATATATATATATATATATATATATATATATATATTGCAACGATACAGCCATACGCTGTATTAGGCATTAATTTAAATAAATATAAAATTTGTAGAATTTGTATAAGTTACGGGTAAATGGACAGGTCTGAGATTGTAAAAATATTTCATTGTTAGATTAGGGGAGAAATTAACCTGTTCCGACACGCAGTGAACACCTGCTCAATTGTATGTGTGTTATACGCGTATCTTGTGTGTGTTAGTGATGCATGCAAAGACAGGAATCTCAGCAACCCGCCCCAAGTAATTAATAAAATAATTATTTTAATTCACTGTGCGAAAACTAATTAGTGTATGAACAAACCAAAGGCACCAAAGTGTGTGTAAAATTTATAGTTATCCCCAGTGAAAAGATGACGTTAATAGAACAAGCTATGCGAAGACAGTGCAAAATAAACGTGCTAAAAATACGCAAATTACCCTAAGACGCTCAAATTAATATAGTGAGTGCTCAATTGAATTAGCTATTATTTGTGCTATCTCGATTCCGTGCAAAACATTGCTATTTGCTAATAATTGCAAATAGATGAAAAGGTTCGGGAGTGGGGGCTGTCACGCGATATGCAGGTATCGACAGGACGATTTTGGAGCTAACTGGCGCGGAATCTCGAGAGGGTATAAATTAAGGGTTCGACCAAAAACCCTTCTCTTCATTTCAAGACACAGTTGCAGTCGGACATGCTGTCCGTCGGCAAAACAGTTTTATTTTTATTTCTATTACAAGTCGCAGTAACGAAAGAAATAACGTTCGTTAAATTCACGACAATATTCCGGAAAAAGTAAATACCGAAATAGTAAGTCTACCAAGAGCATATACGGAAAAGCTACCAGAGCGACGAGGGATGCTGGACGTTAGAAGATGTTTAAGATCTACCTTGCAGCAGATAACAACTCTCTGATGAGGACCACACTGCTGGAGAGCGACGCTGGACTCTAGACGTATCCAGGAACACACACTGCTGGAGAGCGACGCTGGACTCTAGACGTATCCAGGAACACACGCTGCTGGAGAGCGACGCTGGACTCTAGACGTATCCAGGACCACGCCAGGACAGGAGGAATGGAAAACTAACTCTGGACAACGCTGGACCCCGGACAACAAGTCGTAAGATCATCGGAACTTGAGGTGACATGCGTAATGCATTTTAAATGATTTTTAAAAAAGAAAAAGAGCTCATAAAGACTATATCAAAAGGCAGTAAATTAAAACAAAGAAAAATTTATACTTAGTAATAATATTTTAAAATGTAGATAAATGTTTAGTCGTAAGAATGAGCGATCGCATATAAAAAGAATTAATAAATGAAAGAGAATTTAAAGTAGAGAGAGTAGAGTTTATTATCAAAATAAATAGTAAATTGATTTGATATTTGAATTATAGAAAAGATTAATTTAAAGTTGAATATTAAAACAAATGGCAGTCTACAAGCAATTAATATAAATTTAAATTGAATTTTAAACATTGGTAAAGACTGAGCGAGTAGAGGTCAGATCTGAGTTTAAAAAAAAATTTTAATTTTATATTTAATTAATAAACCAATTTATTAACATCTCTAGATATAAGATTATTAACATGTTTAGATTAAGATTATTAACCTGTCTAGATATAAGAGATTTTTAAATATGTGTAACGCTGCATATCATAAGATATAAACATTTAATAACGAGCAATATCGTGACCGACAATTATTAATGATGTTTATGAATATTTATAATATTGAGTAAATAATAAATATGAGATTTAAATACTGATAAATAAAAATACTCTTATTATAGTTACACCTGGTATCATCATACAACCTGCATAAATTACAGTATATCGAATTTATATATGTATCGTTGTATAGAATGGCTCCCAAAGAACGTGGGGCTATACAAATTAAATTACACATAAATTTGTACACATGTATCGTTGTATAAGAATGGCGCTCCAAGATCGTGGGGCTCCCCAAATTTAAATTATATTAAATTTGCAACAACGTTTGTATATGAATCGTTGTATAAGAATGTCGCTTCCAACGTGGGGCTCGATATATGTAATTGTATATAATATGTAGGCCCAAATATATACTTCCAAGCTTCCTGAGCTGCAGAACTCGTTCACTATTTTCAACGAAGTATTATTAGATACATTTCAGTATTAGATCATTTCTCAATTATCTTTTCCCTGAAAAAAGTATGGAGCCCAACCTTCAAACTAGATTCATCCCCCCCCCCCAAAGGAGCAGCTCCTTCTTGTTACACCACTACATTGATGTAGGCCTACATTGTAAGCTTAATCTACACTATAACCTATTACAATACTGGCTCAGGCAATCAAGTAATTATTTAATAGTGGTTCGCTCATTTTGTTAATATTTATAAAGCCACTGTATCGACGATAATTACAATGTATACAACAGTATGTTAAAAACCGGTTTCTTATCTGCTCGGCGTTAATCAAGACGTCATCGTCGGATGATATATGACAAGTAACACCAGTGTTGTGTTCCTCTATTTATTGGTTGTCCTTCGGAAATACCCAGCTGTAAGCCTACTTACTGTCCGTTGCATAAGTTTGGACTCTCGAATTAGACCAAAAGCGAAACGTAAACAAATTCTCTGTAGGTTACGCTAAAATTTACTTCCTTTCTTCTTCTTCTTCTTCTTCTTCTTCTTCTTCTTCTTCTTCTTCTTCTTCTTCTTCTTCTTCTTCTTCTTCTTCTTCTTCTTCTTCTCCTCCTCCTCCTCCTCCTCCTCCTCCTCCTCCTCCTCCTCCTCCTCCTCCTCCAGCTTCTCAAGGTTCTTCTTCTTCTTTTTCTTATAAGCTTAGCATGAAGAGTCGCGGGGCCATTTACTAAACTCCCATTTGTTATGAGCAAGACGTTTAACTTCTAAGAAAGACTTTCCTCATCTATCGGGTAGCTTATTGGGTAGGCCACAAGTACTTACGAATGTGTTTTTTCATAACATCTACTATTTAAAGTTTTATCTTCTTTTTCTTCTTCTTCTTTAGCACTACAGTCCAACGTGGGCTCTGGCTTCCAACACCAATCTTCTCCATTGTCTCCTATCCATTACCATCTCAGTGTAATCCTTCATGTCAATTTTTCTTAGATCTTCCAGCGCATCATCCAACCGTCTTGTCCTAGGTGGACCCCTGTGTCTGCTTTTATAGACTTGAACCCTCAGGATTTTCTTTGGCATAAGATGATCAACCGTCCAAATAATAATAAAAGATTCACTCCTTTTTGTATTAAACTCTAAAGACCCCAAACATAATGAAAATGTAGGATAAATAAAAACAACTGATTTCCAAAGAAAGTAAAACAATGTCATTGTATTTATCAAAAATTAAGCATACTTTTAAAAAGAACATAAAAGTATTAGCGTATATTTATATTATACAAATCTGTAAGTGAATCATAATTTTTCTGCAACATAAAAAGGTTGTAGTATTTGACACGTTCTGAAAATATGCTTATTTACATGTTTTGCGGTAGTTGAAATTATAAAAAGGGAGTCTTAATCGAACCTTAAGGGATTCATGATATTTCTGTCTAAATACAATGAGTCTCAATGCAATGAGTGTAGTTTAAGGTGAATTTAAAATTTCAGTGCGCACTCTTGTCCCACTCTACCCTATGTATGGCTCATAATACCACATTTTCCTCTAATATCTTCTATTGTTCTCTGAAACACGAACCAAATAATTTTTATGCAACTTAACTGTTCTTTGTTTTCTTTTTGTTTGTAGTGCGGGCCCCTAGGCTGCAGCCTATGCTTAAATCCGGCACTGATCTAGTTGTAGGCTACATTTCTTATCTGTGTACACTAATCAGCAGATTAGCTTAAAGAATTTAAGAAATATCTGTAATGTGTCACTGCTAAGATCAGTGTAAAGACGTGCTAGAACTATACTTAGCGGCAGGTCTCGAGTCCGCGACTACTGAACACTAGCATCGCCCAGCTGGAAAACGTAGCTGATTACAAAACACGTCAACTTTCACTGATTTGTTGACTGAAATGTCTTGAAAATATTGGCAGACCTAGCGAGGTTAACAGACCAATTTGCAAGCAGATTTCTACCAGTAGGAATGGCTTTAATTTTTTACGAATTTTTTTGCCGCTTGCGTAACTGATTCGTTCACCTACAACTTGCTGTAAGTTTGTGACGTAACAGACAAACTGCTATGTAAACAAGTTACGTAGGTGTCCTCGCATATATATGTAGTGCACCTCATGAGTGACACAGTTATTTATCAAAATGTAAAACCGAAAGGTTAACGGAAGTGAGCGTAGAGTTAAGGCTCTTCGTGGTAATAAATTAATATCTCATGCTAGATTTAGTGATGTGACAGTAATAAAGGATTGCTGGAGTGATTAACAATTGTAGATCTTCTCATCAACCCAAATATCGGTATGGAGAACCATACATGACTTCCATGTTATAAGATTTATATTTAAAATCATTTTCGAAATAAAATAGGGTTATTTCCATAGGAACTACTTCTTTCTCCAGTCTTAACCACAGTACTGTGGTCACTAACGTATACCACCTCAAGTTAGCGCACTCGATTTTCACTGATGATGGCAGTGAGTGGCACTGCCGAAACGTCTGGTTTTGCAGAAAACATTGGACCACGGCCTGGGAAGGAATTTTAACAACAAACTACTTCTTTGTTGCCGATAACGTAGTACACATATAAAAAATTATCCCCTCCTCTTTCAACTATCATTTTCATTTATAGAAAAAAACTCTCCCCCTTCAACTAACCTTTTCGTTTATAGATATTTCACCTTTACTTTTGTTAAAACGTAAAACGTTGTGGTAAACTACAACTTCCCCTTAACCGATCTTCAATATCGTAATCAATAGACCTTGAGTCCCCTACACTACGGGCACATATGCAGAAAATTATTTGATTCTGTTTAAACTTGCGGCAGTTATCGTTCGCCATAGAAAACATTCTACACACACACGCGCGCGTTCCCGTGTATGCTTCACTCTCGTATATTGCAAACGGACTTCAGACGGTCTTGTAGATCTTAATTGTTAACTTTTTATTTATATTTCTTGACAGCACGACACTGCCCAAAGCATAATAACATCTGTTTCCTGCTGATATTCGAGCATGGATTTCGCGAGATATTTTGATATTATGTTGCCTGTGATAGGTACTCACAAGCGCTTAAAATTCTCTCATCTTCCATACGTATCATCCTCCTCTCGTAATCTGATTGCCTGATACCATAACAGCTGTTCTGTGTGTTACTCCCAGATACTTTGTGTTTTATTTACTTACTTCAAGACCTATTTTCTCAGTTCTCTCCAACGCAACAAATGTTTCCTTAAGCTCTCTCCCTGTTCTACCAATCAGCGCCACGGCATGAGCGTAAGCATCGCATTGAACTATTCAATCTAATTAATACACTAGAGCTTATAGTGTAGATCAAGCGTACAATGTACATAAATGCAGCGGTATAACAAGAAGGAACTGCTCCTTTGGGGGGGGGGGAGATTAATCTAGTTTGAAGGTTTGGCTCCCTACTTTTCTCAGGGCAAATGAGAAAATGAGGATTCTTCGCAATATAATTTTATAAATTCTTTGAGTTTCAAACGTTTTTGAGTAAACCGAAGAGAAGTGTTGGCTATTCTAAATCTTCACGTTGTTCAGCAAATGTTAAGTGATGTTTCATTATTAAGAAAACGTTAACTTTATTTGATTCATTTACAAATATTTTAATTCCTATTATGTCTACAATTATTTGTATTTCTGACTTTAACACATGCAACCTGCTTAGAAATAGACCTACGGAATTTCCCTGAAATTTTTAGTAGCTCTGACGAGCGTTGATTCTCCTAACTTACCACCCACTTTCAGTAATGCCACTACAACATTGAATTCGCATTAACATGGGACTGTGTGGTGTTATTATTATTTATTATTATTAAGTGTTCCCTTAGACCCCTCCCTGTTCAACCAATCAGCGCCACGGCATGAGCGTATGCGTCGCATTGAACTATTCGATCTAATTAATAAAGTTATGTTAGTGGTTATAATCAGAAACTGAAATAACACTGTTGCACACCACTATAAATAAAAATTTCCGATTAGCGCTTTCAAGCTTCACAGCTCGTCATCAGACCTAAAATATGATCGGATATTTCCAATCTGATGATGAGTAGCTGTGTAGCTTGAAAGCGCTAATCAGGAATTTTTATTTATATGCAACAGTGTTATTTTTCGCAGGCTTACACGGGCGGAGTCAATGTTGTTAAAATTCCTTCCCGGGCTGTTTGGCCGTGGTCCGTTGTTTTCTACAAAAACAGACGTTTCGGCAGTGCCATCGACTGCCATCATCAGTCTAAAATCGAGTTACGCTAACGTAAGGTGGTAGACCTTAGTGACCACAGTACTGTGGTTAAGGCTGAAAAAACAGACGTTTCGGCAGTCCCTTCGATTGCCATCATCAGTGTAAAATCGAGTTATGCTAACATAAGGTGGTCGATGGCACTGTCGAAACGTCTGTTTTTGTAGAAATCAATGGACCACGACCAAACAGCCCGGGAAGGAATTTTAACAACAGTGTTATTTTTGTTTATTTGATCTAATAAGTACGCTGTTCTCTCTGGATTTATCGGTAACTTCCGAACTGCATTTTACAACACCAAATTGAATAGAGCCATGGACAGTATATCCTGCCCAGCGTTAAGCCCTTGTTTACCTTGAACTCCGTAGTTAGTTCTCCTTCTGTCTTCACTTTACTCTTAGGTGCCTGCAGAGACATTTTAACAACCACAGTATAAGCTTCCTTGGTAAATCCAGTTCTTCCATTGCTTCGTTCAACTTACTTATATTGCTGCTGTCGTACGTCTGTTTGCAGTAGAGGTGTGCTAAACTAGTATTCGAAAATAACAGGTACGAACTAAACCGTTCCAAAAAAAATAACACGTACAAATACCTGTTATTTTACACCTATTATACATATAACTGCATTATATAATTTGTTATAAGAAATAAATTAAAACTAAAAGTATTAACAGTGTTACTTTACACTGTGACTTTATTAAGCTGTTACTGTTTAAAAGAAAATAAGAAAAAAGAGACTTTATAGATCTAACTCACTTTGGGAATACTAATTTAAGTTTTCACTAGGAGTAAACAAACTGACATAGATTTAATATTAAATGATTGATTCCATGTTGGTTGGACAAATCAGTTGCTAAACTCAGGCAATGAAATTTAGAGTTCACGTAATACCACAAGAAATAATGTCAAAAAAATTTACGTGAGATATACAGTGAAGTTAAAATCATCTCCGAAATCACATTAACAAAAAGTAGGCCTACTATATGGCCTATCAACTATCATTCACTCTGTAGGTTATAATTCACAATTCGCTTATTGTAGCCTACAATTGTAAATGTACAATTCGCTGTAGGTTGTAACACAATATTATTCGCTTTTACCAAATTTACTAAGTTGGTGACTAGTATAATATATAATTTGTTTTTATAATCTGTATTATATATCTCCATAACACACGAGAATAAATGTAACTTCAGTATGAATTTTTTCATTTATTAAAAACAGCTTCGTCTCTTTGGCATAGAGATATTCTGAACATCGCTGTTTGCTTCGTTTCGTACTTGTGTGGCAATCGGCACATGCGCGGGAATCAAGTATTCAACTCCAATAACTGTGACTTTATAGGTACTCGTAGTACTCGTTTATTCGTTAGTTACAGAGGGGGGTCCCGCGACTCGGAACCGCGAGTAATCGAAACTGGTATTTCGGCTTTTCAGTTATCGTTGAACTGGAACAGGTATTTCAACTTTTCAGTCACTGTTATATCCGTTCCATAAAAATAATCGTTCCAAAATACCTGTTATAGCTATATCGGCCCACCTCTAGTTTGCAAACAGTAAAAACACAGCGGTATGACAAAATCATAAAACTTATCTAACAGTTGCCTTAACATAAAAATGTTGTCGATGGTTGACCTGACTAAGAATATCAGACACCACGACAACTGATTACAAACTGGGTTCCAAAAAAGGGGAGTATTGACGGGTGGAAGAGCGGGACCGCCTCCTCCCAGAGGGTCGAAAAAAGTTGGCGAGGAATTTTGTTCATCATCTTCACAAAAAGGTGCTGCCTGTTCCGCCTTCAAAGATCCTCCAGCCATCTCTTCCTGGGTCTACCCACACACCTGTGTCCTATAGGTTTGTATTTCCAAACTTGTTTGGCCAGTGTAGAAGGAATTTTGTTAATGTGTTAATTTTTAGCTGTTTTATTAATTTTTCAGCTGTGTACGCTAATACAGTGGTAACTTATTTTAAAATATAATGTGCCGAGAAGCCCATCGAGCAACCCAGAACATTGTCCACTCTTTCCCCCCCCCCTGGTGTGGCAGGTGTTGCCCTAGTTAAGGTCGCCCTCAAATAGGTTCCAGTGTATTCAAGAACACTTGAGATACGCATTAAGTGGCATGAAGTGAGGATGGAAAATTTCTAGAACGCGTGCGCTACCTATAAAAAGCCATAGCAGCCGGCTTGTCAGTTCAGTTGTGTTGAGCGATTTTCTTAGTGCGGATCGAGTGTTTGTCGAACTATTGTGTGAAGTGTTGTTGTGTTATAATCAGTGCGGAATTCTTTATAATTGACATTATAATTGTGTGTGTGTGAACACTTTTACTTGAATTGTTGTTTTGACTATCTTGTTGATTACAAATTATTAATTGAGATAATTAAAACTGATTGTGATTTCATTGGTATCTTGTATTTTTTCTTCGACTGTACCATACAACGATCAGTAGACCGTCGTTAAAATACAAACCGGTTTATTACGCTGACCTACTTAAACATTTGACATACGAAATATAGGAAAAGCAATCCGGTCAGTAAGTAATTAAAATATTATTAAATTAAGAAAATAAAGGGGAGCCTAACGTTCAAGTTTGTCTCATCCCCTCCCCCATTCAGGAGGAGATCCTAGTTACGGCACTGGTCACCGTTGTGTGTCATACGTGTTGCTGAATGTCACAATTACGATATATTTCAATAATGCAATAAAATTATGGTGGATTGAATGGGAATGTATGCCTACCAACACGCAGCGACCGTGGACGTTATCGTGAACGTATTTACTTTCCATTGTATCAGTTACGTTGTTAACACAGACTTTTGATAAACTTTTGTTGTCAAAGGTCACGCTTACCAAGCGTTTGCCAAACGCCCCGATTCACGTTGTTATCACATCAATGTTATCCATGTGTGTGTGAGAGAGAGAGAGAGAGAGAGAGAGAGAGAGAGAGAGAGAGAGACAGAGAGAGTGAGAGAGAGAGAGAGAGAAAGAGAGAGAGAGAGAGAGAGACTATTAGTTTGACATTGGTGTGTCGTACACCAATATGGTTCATCGTATGCTACGTCTTCTTCTTCTTCTTCTTCTTCCCCCTCAGTGTCCATTAACCCCTCACATACATTCTTCTTAGATCTTCCAGCACATGATCCAACTATCTTATCCTAGGTCGGGCCCCCTCTTTCTGCTTTTATAGACTTGCACCCTCAAGATTTCCTTTGCTATACGCTGATCATCCATCCGCTCTAGGCGACTTTAAGTATTGTATTCGCTGAGCCTTTACGAATCTTACAATATCCTCACGCTTCAACAGCTCATCTATCTCCTAAGAAGTACACACTCATCGTCGTCGTCGTCGTCGTCGTCGTCGTCATCATCACCATCATCACCATTCCGAGGACAAGACCTTAGACCTGTTCTGGAACCAATATTTTCCTCGGTCTACCGACATCTCTCTTCCCAGTATGGTGATAACCCAAGCCAGTCACAAGTAGACGGATATCAGGCATGCGATTCAAGTGTTCATACCATCTCCTTCTGTGGTCTTCAATCTTCTGGTGCAACGATACAATGTTTATTTCACCTCTAATATCCTCGTTCCTTCTCCGTTCCAAGAGAAAACAACCTTGCATCCCTCTTAGAAATTTCATTTCGGCTGCCTGAATCATCTCAACGTCCCTTTTACCAAGATCCCATGTCTCACTAGCATACAGGAACGTGGGGACAGCCACAGTTTTATAAAATTTCATTCGAGTATCCTTCCGTGTTTTATTTTTCAGGTACCTATGAATCGTTCGACATATACGTCTAAATTTTGTTAGCTTAATATCCCAATCAATATCAGTTCCATATGAGATATTACAACCCAGGTAATTAAAATTACTAACCTGACTAGTAATTATAAATATAATAATTATTATTGTTCTCACCGCGGTACCTGCAAGACCGCTGGAATAGGTAGGAGGACAGAGCAAGGTGGACCGCAAGGATCATACCGAATTTGAGGCAATTGATTGACCTCAAACCCGGCGAGGTAAACTACCTACCATTTACACAGTTTCTCAGCGCTTATGAGAAGTCTGGGACGTCCGAAGAACCGTTGGAGTGACCAGCAGCTCCAGTGTCTATCAGCTTGGGACCGGAACTAATCAGTTTTTTTTGTAGCTTTAATCGCTGTTGAAGATGATAATTGTGGCACTGCCACCCTGCTGCCTCCAAACCAACAGAATGTGTGTGAGGTTTTCTTCCCTAGACAGATTGTTTTCTGTGCAGCACGCGAGGTATGTCTCTCCATGTGACAACAGTATCTAAAAAAAAACTTAATGTAAAAGTGTCGTGAACTTTGACAGCTTGTCGGAACGATCAAAGTTGCTACGTTGTAAGAAGTACACACTGATAATTATAAATATAACTAGTATTATTCTTACCTGGGCGCTGGTTAGACCGCTGGAATAGGGAGGACAGAGGAAAGTGGATCGCGAGGCTCATGCCAGACTTGAGGGAATGCATTGGCCGCCAACGGACAGAGGAAAGTGGATCGCAAGGCTCATGCCGGACTTGAGGGAATGCATTGGCCGCCAACGGACAGAGGAAAGTGGATCGCAAGGCTCATGCCGGACTTGAGGGAATGCATTGGCCGCCAACGGACAGAGGAAAGTGGATCGCAAGGCTCATGCCGGACTTGAGGGAATGCATTGGCCGCCAACACGGTGAGGTTAACTACTATCTGACACAGTCTCTCGGGGTTTAAGGCAATAAATATCCTCATGGTTATCTCAAACAGGGAAAACTGGTCTATTTTGTCCGGTATGGGAGACAACGCAGACAAAGAATCGGACTGGCCGGTAAGCCATAATGTGGCAGCTCCACCATCGTCTTACACTGCTGTATGTTAGTAACACATACTGGGTATATATTACTAACTTACCTGTCTTAAGTAAGTAAGTATCTTTCAGCCTTTCATCGACTACTGCAACACGTGGCGAATCTCAGCAAACGCGGACAAGGCCCAAATTTGCGTTAGAAATTCCACGGGACGCGACATGAACCCGTCCGCGTAGGCCCGCCAACAGTAATACCGAGGCGTGTATGCAAATATCTTGGCGTCACGCTTGACTCCAAACTTACCTGGCGACCTCACATCACACGAACATCAAACCGAGCCCGCAAACGAATCCGCTCTCTCAGAACTCTCCGCAGCAACGATGGTTGTCTCAGCGGACTACTTACACAACCTGTACCCGCCCGATCATTATATACGCTCATCCCGTACTTCTAACTGGCGACCCCGTCCGCCTCAAACCCTACCGAATCACCGAACGGCGAGCTCTACGACTTATATACCGCAGACCTCCCATTACCAAAACCTCCAACAGTGCTCTGTATGCACTAAACACACTTTTCCCTAACCTCGATTCCTTCCTGTACAAGCTCAACTTGAAATACTCAAAAACCGCTACACAACGCACTTCCCTACAATCCATAGTCATCAACAGAACTACCCGCAATACTCGAAGTCCTTCGTTCCTCATAATCCGTCTCTTTACCGTAGGTAATGGACCTCCTCCTAGAACTCCTCACCGCCAGCGTTCAAGAAATAGAGACACTTAATTTCCACCTTCAAACGTACTAAACCTGACATCCTTCCTGATAACACAATAATTTAAGTTTCCCTAACTACTAACCTAGTCTTTAACCCTCTTCTTTGTGTTCCCCGCCTATCTTGACGCCTCTCTGTCGCCTCCTTCCAGCTTCGGCGACCTGAGTTACTCGCCCCTGTCTTGGCCGCCCTGAATAATAAAATAAACAATAATTATTGGCACTTCCATCGGCCTCTTCCTTCACCTACATGGCTACAAACTACACCTACACGCAAATACAGGCGCACACACTACTCTACCTTCTATGTGCCTCCACCTTCCTCGCTTCCGGCCTGCGCTGGCGTGCGCTGCCCACATCCTACCACCTGGCTGAAGGGGGGCTTACCCCAGATCAGCCCGAGGCTTGTCTTTGGACAAGTCTCAAACAACACGAAAAAATCTTAAGTAAGGAATAACCGGTAGGATTAAACGTTGCCGACCATAGCTGTAAATAAACAAGGTAATACCGCAGGAGGTGAATATTATGAGCATACTCGACAGAATGATTACCAGTATCGGCTAAAATGGTTGAAACATCTTAACCGAATCCACAAACAACTAATGAACTATAAGCCGAAGGGGCGAAAACGTGTGCGGGGCGTCCGAAGAAGAGTTGGAGTGACCAGCTCTAGTCTATCTGCTTGGGACCGGAACTAACCATTTATGTTACTACTATACTACTATAGTTTGGTAGTGAGGCAGCTACCTTCTCTCTCTCTCCTATGGCACTACAGCCTTGTTGGGCCCTGGCCTCCTTCAATCCCCCCCATCTCTTCTGTCGGTAGCCATCCTCCTCCAGGAACGCACTTTCAGTATTTCTTTCGCATCCTCATCCACCGCGTCCTCTCATCTTCTCCTCGGTCTTCCCACTGGTCTTTTCCCACGGATTCTGGTATTCAATAGTTTTCGTGGTATTCTGTCTTCCCCCATCCTGGCTACATGACCAGCCCACATTAGATGCTGTAGTTTTATGTATCGTGTTAGCGGTGGTTCTTTATACATTTGATACAAATCAAAGTTGTTAGTACAGGCAAATTAGATTTATCAGTGAAAATAATTCGGAACAAGCTGAAATATGGTAGTCTACACATGTCTGGGTTAGGCCTAGAAACAACCCAGCAAAACTCAATTAAAATCAATTAGTGGGAACGGCCGCCATCTTGAAAAATCCATTTCCATATGTGTATTTCAGCATATTTTTGTTTTTTGTGCAAAACCATTCAAGACAGAACAAAATTGTACACGACCTTTTTTGTAGAACATAAAATTTCCTATTTAACGAAAAAAAAATCATCTCTATGGTCCATAGACTTTACTGCTGGGAACAGCCGCCATCTTGAGAAATATATTTCTGGTTTCGTGTTTTCCAGTATATCTTTGTGTTTTTCTGAAACACCACTCAAGATACGATAACATTGTACTAGACCCTTCTTGTAGAGCATGAAATTTTCTATGAAACTGTAAATTGTTGTGTCTTTGGGCCAAAGACTATTATTATTAAACTAGTGAACCTGTGCGGTTCAATAAATCACCTCAATAAATCACCATTGGGTCTGCTAGACTTTAAGTTTTAAAAATGAACTGGACACCTTAAATTACTGTTTCACATAATCAATGAAGACATTTTTTAAGCGCTATGGTGAAGAAAAAATTGAATGGTTAAAAAAAATAATAATAAAGAAATTAAACATACAAATGATTATAATATAGCCTATTATAGTTTTAAGGTTTGATTACTATTTTTGACAAGGGAAAAAAAGGTGTTTGAAAATATCAAATTTCATATTTTGTTAATATTGAGCGCTTTCTTACTTAATTAATTTTTCTTATTTTTATATTTAGTTTATGTCATAGAGATTTTACAAAAAAGTAAAGAGAAAAAATTAAGCTGTTCTAGCACAAATAAATCTCTACAACTCTTAAGTGATCAAATTTAAAATATACATGCAAGATGTGCTGTAATATTATGTTATTTATATATATTGCGGCCATGTCTGCCTGGCTTATTTTTAGTTATCGTACTATTTACTAGCGTTATTTGAGCATTCTGGTAAAGAATAAATGAACAAAAATGTAGATATTCAATACATTTATTGGTGTCAAGTACAAACATTTAGTAGTTTAAATGAAATAATATGTGACAGCGTTTTAGAATAAGTCAAAATGTATAAAATAAGTTATTGGCTAAAAAATATATAAAGTCAAAACAAAATTTTTCTTGTTACTATTGATGTGCTCGGCCGATTAAAGTGGGAAGTCATTACAATGGCCGACACCCCTTCATCTTCCTTGGTGTAATCCTTTGCTGTTGCATCCTCAGGTTGGTTCAAATCTTCATCATAATCTTCTTCAAGGTTTTCTTCTTCCTCTTCTGCAACAGGTTGTGGTGAGTTTTGGCAACCAACCAACAATGAGAGCATGCTAAGGTGCACCTTAAACCTGGTTTCACGCAGCCACATCCTGAGTGGCAACCTTTAATACATCTCCACACAACCAACTTTAAAAGGTTTTCAGGTGCGGGAGGCTTTAAGGTGGTAACTGGAACTAAGTAATTCCCATGCTGTTTCTGCCATCCCCACTTTTCAAGATCCAAAACATTTCCGTACCACAGCTGCACTTGGTGAAAGACTCTTAATACATGTTGATGGGCAGCTTCAGTTGTCGGTGGAAGACTTGTCAAGTTCACTTCATGTTTTCCTTTTGACACCAACTAACAGAATTTATTGTATCTGTACTTGTTTAAAGAAGTTTCTTTATCCTTTGGTCCGGTAAATGCGCAGCAGACATTGCTTGCAAGACTTCAGGCTGTGCTGACGTATCATTGAAAACTGACAACATACCTCTAAGTCCAGGGTCAGATTGGAATAATTTAAAAATTTTATTTTTTCCTTGTTTCAATAATGACGAAGTTGTGTCACAGCCACTTAATGCATGCAGGAACAGTAGTTGGTCTTTGATGTCTTTGAAGTCATGCTGGTTGTCTTTTGGGTGGAATAATACATAGGAAATTTTGCCCCTTCCAGGTTTCAAAAAGTAGACAGAATTGTGTTGGGATGTAAGTGCAATCATCAGAATCAACAAATCCACATCTTCTCCCACTACTATGACAGGCTTGGTGGTGTTGCTTTGGCACTCAACTATGGCTGTTTGGACGATTGGACGATGAGTGTGTCTGCATCGTCACTGGCCTGGATAAGAGTAACGCCTAACATTTTTGTCTTTCACAGTTCTAATCATTCTTTGATACAGGACGGTAAATGTCAAAGGTAACACAGTATCGTTTACTCGAGAGTGTGGGTTAACTGCAAAGAGTGGCAAAATTCTCGTTATACTCTTGAATTTGACATCATGAAAGTTGTTTCCAGCATTTATTGACAAGATCTGTGCCAACTTCTTCACTGCAATGAGAGTTAATGCTTACATCCCCAATAATACCTGTTGCTTGGGACACAACGTTATGATTTCTGGGAACCAGTTAAAGTTGGTGATCTTTAAGCCACTTTTCGAAAATCTCCAAATCGTTTACACCACGTTTGACAGAAAAGTGGGATGCAGAAGAATGTTGATCACTCCCGGTGTACTCATGACTGACGAAGACTTTTAATTGAGAGCATATTTCAACACACACTGGCATTTCCAGTATCCATTGTGCTAAAGTGGATGGCGATACTCCTCTGCCATGGGTCAACCCCCCTGAAGTCTTCATAGATTTTTTTAGAGTCTGTTCTATAGTCATATCTGACCATATACCTGCCCAAGCCTTTACTGATCTACGTATTGAAATGTATCTCTTTTCAACGAATTCTTCATATTCAAAAGGAGTCAATTTGCCTTCGAGCTCAACCATATCCTGCAAATATAAGTGCGCTGCTTTTGGATAATGTAAATGTCCAGCAGCATGAAACAAAGGGATCATGTGCCGCACACATTGAAGATGCGGATTCCAATCGCATATGCGCTCAGCTTGGATGAATAGCCGAACCAAGGATATCATTTAATAATATTGAATCCAAAGCTTGGATGTGCACCATTTTCCTCAATACGTTCCAGTTCCTTATTGAAGGACTCTACACTCATTGTAATCAATTCCGAGCTGTTGATTTCCTCATTGGTAGGTGGATCAGCTTCTAACCTAGCAAAAATCTTGTCTTTTACTTCTGCACATACATCAGGTGACAGGCTCATCTCATTTAGTATCAACATTCCTAGAGCAGTTTGGCTTAAAAGGTGAGCTCTTAAGGCGCGCGCATATTGATGTCCTGACATCATGTGCTCTGTTGTGTCTGTATCTTTGTTTTCAGACTGAAAAAGTATCTGCATGAATACTGACAAATTCGGAATGTTCTCCATCCTTAAAAATCGACCTGTCATTCAAGTTAACTCGGCAGGAGTAGTGTAATACTTCTTGACCGTAAGTGAACGCATTTTTTCATGATCCTTGATGATGACTTTTTGAAGACCGAACCCTTCCATCCTGTAGAATAGTTTTGTTGAGATTTCGGTACGAGACTGAATTTCTTTGGCTGATGGTAAGCGTGTTAATTTTGTTATTGGACTTGTTGTTGGCACACTCTTTGGCACACTCCCATTTATGCGAAATTTCATGTTCTATAAAAAAAAGTCCAGTGCAATTGTATCCTATCTTGAACGGTTTTTGCACAAAAAACAAAAATATGCTGAAAACACGTGCCGGAGAAATATTTCTCAAGACGGCGGCCGTTCCCAGCCATAGAGTCCAAGTCCCACAGAAAAGATTTTTTTTCAAATAAGAGGAATTTTAAAAAAGGTCCAATACAATTTTATTCTATCTTGAATGGTTTTTGCACAAAAAAAAACAAAAATGTGCTGAAAAACACATACAGGAAACAGATTTTTCAAGATGGCGGCCGTTCCCGGCCATTGATTTTAATTGAGTTTTGCTGGCTTATTTCTAGGCCTAACCCAAACACGTGTACCAAATTTCAGCTTGTTCCGAATTATTTCCACTGATCGCCCATTTTTCGTCTAATTTGCCTGTACTAGGCATATATATCTTATTCTCCAGCCGTGTACGTCATTAATTGGTCCCAGGATTCTTCGTAATATTTTGCATTCAAAGATGTCGAAAGTGTTTGCTCCTTTGGAGTTCAGGGTACAAGTTTCGCAGCCGTAGGTTAGGATGGGTCTTATTATTGATTTGTATATCCTTAGTTTCGTGTTTCTGTGAATGTCTCTGGATCCGAAGAAACTTGATGTGGCGAATTACGCTTTATTGGCTTGGACTATCCGTTTTCGGATTTCGGCTTCTTCTGTGCCGTTTTTTTTTTCTAATATGGTTCACAAGTATTTAAAGTTGTCCACCTTTTCGGTATTGTCGATTGCTCCGTAGTTTCTTTCTCTGCACTAATATTTTTGTTTTATCTGTGTTGATTTTGAGGTCTATATTGCTAGAATTTTCTTTGAGCTCAAAGTACGTTTCCTCTGCTGCATTTTTTTGTCCGACATTTTATGTTGTGATAGGCCTGAAACCTAATCTAAAAAATTAATTAGAATTTTTTCTTGTACCAAGTGTTTTTTATAGAGCATTTTCTATCATTCGCTGGGAGAAGAAGAGGGTCCCGGTTGAACGGATCTGACTCTCATTATACTTACACATAATAAATCAGAACACAAATAATTTAATTAAAAATAATAAAGACAAACAGAGAAACACATGACTAAATGAACAAAACACAATTAGGTACGTAGTAGTATCTGCTGCACGTCCGTTCTGAAAACGAACATAGCTGCTAACTGAGAGTTTTGCCGGTTTATACAGCGGCAACACATTAGACGGACGAGTGTGTCCCCTCCACAGTTTGAACAGTAACAACTAGTACGAGGTCAATGACCGTACGTAGTAAAACTTTGCCGATGTCTGAGTCGGCAACACAAGACGGTGCAAGTGCCCAGCAGTTCGAAAGCAATGCTGCGCTTTTCTTCAAGTTTCCCTACTAATATTGTTCGGATTTAAAATTATTCAATAACTGAAGTATATATTCTGTAATGTAATTAATATTATATTCTCGTATTTCCAGTACCGTTGCCGCCGACAACAGCGGTTACATGGACGCCATGCTACTGGACTTCCCTAGACTGTGCAGCATGTGAGGTATGTCTCTCCATGTGACAACAGTATCTAAAAAAAACCTTAATGTAAAAGTGTCATGAACTTTGACAGCTTGTCGAAACTAACAAAATTCTAAAAGCGGATCGTAGTAATGCGTTTGCAATGTGTCCGTAATACCGCTAAATCGCCGACACACACAAAGCAGACTGACCTTTATCCCCTCGTGACGTCACCGCAACAAAAACGTGTCTATAAACGTAATGTTTACATCAGGGCTCAATGCCGCGGGAAACACACGACCAGTAAAAAACACAGCAGTGATCGCGTGTCAGTGGTGGAGAGCCCCCCACACACACACACACGTTTGTACAGACACACCCCTTGCATCCCCCCTAACCAACCGGTGCCATCCAATCCGAAACCAGTTGTACGCCTCCAAGCCCATAAAAAGTATTCAACAGGGTGGTATTAATTCCACCCGTTTATAGACTTATCGAGCGGGTATGTCGGTGCTTGACGGGTGCTGGTTACAACTTTTCCAAATAATGCGTCAATCGATAATCTACTTTGAAAAGTGTTATTCTATAAAACGCTATTTGAGAGGACTAGAAAAAATCGTTGCACACATGATGCAAACATGTTTCATCATCATCTTCTTCAAGGATTAAACCATGGATGGTTTGTTCCGGTCTCAAATAGGCAAAGATTTCTCACCCCAACGTTTACTCGGACGTCCCTCACCTCTCCGTCACCTCGGCTTATAGTTCCAGAGTTGTTTGGGGATGCGACAGTCATCCAGTCGGCAAAGATGTTCCCACCAATTCAGCTGAAACTGGGCAATCCTTATGAGTATTACGAATATACTCATAATATTCAGTTCCTACCATAGGCCTATATCTGTGTTCCTTCTATGATCATGGAGAGTATACCCTGCCACGTGCCTAAGGAATCTCATTTCAGCCGCTTGGATGCGACTGGCCTGGCCTTTCGTTAAAGTCCAGTTCTCAGACCCATAAGAAGTGTGGGAAGAGGCATCACATTGTAGAATTTTAGGAATGTTCCTTTACTTACTGACTTAAGGGTTCGCCTAATGGTCCTGTGTGACGATTTTAAAAGAGGAAAAAATGAAATAAAAGAAATTTAAAATAATTTAAAATCTCACATTAAAACAGAACATAAACCCCTAAAGTAAATGATAATGTAACCCCGCCTTAATACCCAAAATAAATAGTTTTAAAACCTAAAAGAATTCTATAATAAAATTCTGATAACACCCCTTAATAATTAACCCGGCTTTAACCTGCCGAAACCGGCATCAACACGCATAATTACCCGTGAATATGACTAATAATTGTATTAAATCGGAACTTGATAAAAAACATAATGATGTACAATAATAAAATACTAAGTGAGAGATACCGTAGTGTAATTAAATATAGTTATTTATGTCAGAGAATAATCGAGTAAATATTAATCGAATATGGAACTACTTTTACGCTGACAAGCTACCCGCGCGCGGACAGCCTCTTCACCCCTATACTTAGCCAGTTCAGTTGTATCTCAGACTCCGCTGCTGATACAGCGTACAAAAGTATGTAGTCGATATAAAAACCTATAAACGAGGAGACGCTTGTGTGAGATAGCCGGATGATGTAAAAATGTAAAAAATGACGTGAGTGTATGACAATGACATCTCTGTAACAAACTAACATCACCTAAATGTGATGTTAAACTGTTAACATGTAACTGTTAAACATAAGTAACATGTGCGGTACAACAATGTGAATACCAGTGAAAGTTACAACCCAAAACCTACCACAAAAATCTACAGACCCAACAGACGACTCATCTTTAGGAATGACGGCAGATTTCACCAAAACACGATAGCCAGAAGATCTCCAAGACACCCTGCACAACCAATAGAAGCGCCGATTCGCCGACGATGTTACACACAGGTATCACGGAAGTTCAACTTCCGTGGTTCAGAACTTAACTTAAAATAATACATGATAGACACTTAATTAACCAATGAAAGTAAAGTAAAACACGAAAGACTGACTTAATTACCATAAAATTGTAATTTCATGCTTAGTAATAATATGTGTTAAGTTTAAGGCTTTTATGAATATAACACGTTAAAGTTAAATAAGCCCATTCTTCAGATGGCACGAAATAAAGATGATAATTTTAATATCATATACTGAAACAAAATACTCGGATCCGAGGGCAGTAAAAGCTATGTTAACTAATTAATTAATCTAATTCTATTTGTACAAGAGGTGCAAATGTTTTTACTTTTAATATCCTCATTGCTAAATTTCTTCGGAGATGTTAAAACTTTATGTAATAAAGAGATGTCATGGTCCAAAAAGGTGAGTGAATAAATCTACAAACCCCTGTCAATATTCCTCAATTCACGGGATCCTATTTAACTTTGTTTACTTTCCAGTTATTTATGATTTTGTAAAGATAATGGCAGCCTGTTTAATTGACCTGACTGAGCCAATTAACCAGGTTCCCGAATTGTAACGTGTGCAATACGTTTCAAATGCGCCACTCTGCTTAATTAATGAATAAATGATAATTAGCAAGATAAAATGCCCTGTGTTTGTCATTTAATATGTGGTAGAATTATTCACTCGATGAATGTTAATTTAAAATACGCAAAAGGAAGAATTAAAGTAAGTAAAATCAGAATTAGGATAATGTGTTTTTATAATCATTATGTGTCGTAATAATATAATATAAGATAATAACCATGATATATATGGTAAGAATATTTAGATATAATATAATAATTATTTAAACATTGTAACCCCAGGGTAAAACCTGTTTAAAAATGCATTCCCCAACTTGTCAGTTTAACGACAATCTCAGACAAGAAAATGACCTGTTCCCGCTTGTATCAAACTATCCCTTTGTTACGCTCTGTCACCACGAGTTAGACCATACATCACCTCACTCTATTGTATTACAAAATGTGTGACCCCTTGCCCAGTAACAAAAGATTTCAGACATCGTTTAAAGCAAAAAAAAAAAACAAGTAAATAATTTTATAAATAAGATGCGCACTTTTATGACTTGTGTTGTTAAATAATAATTGTGTACCCTGGGCTAATTAACAATAACTTGCTAAAATGCGTAAATTTACTCACTCTGGATTTGTGAATAAATAAATAGAGTTTTATTAATAAAGTAATAATAGTAGTGTTAGGAAATCGACATAATAAGCAAGTCCCCGCTTGTAAAAATATTCAATTTTCAACCTGACGGTAGTTACAGGCTAGTTCATGTTTGTTTCTTGACACGAAACAGCTCGAGAAAAGTACCCTCTCCCCTCGTATACAAGTACGTTGTTTGAATGACATTCCCTGGTTGACTAAACAGACAGTCCTGTGCAGGAAGTGAAACGTGTTCCAAATTGTCAGAAATCACCCTTCTTTGTTGTAAAGCCTTGCCTAGGTGGGCGGTGAGCCACCGTAACGCACACAATAGACCTCCCCCAACCAGCTGATCTGTTGTGTGAATGTAAACATAATGTACTCTTCGTATGAAATTTCTCTCTACGATACAATGGTATTATCGTTTTATTTTGATTAATTATATATGTCCATATTGAGAATTTATTTGTTGTGAGATAAGTTATGTTGATTAATTGAGATAAGATTGCATATGGAAGCTTAATATGAAATAAGATATATATGTGTATGTGTTTAAATGAATTAACGTTAACTATGTTAAACATTGAGAAAACGAATTAAAGATGTGACGTAAGTGTAAGATAATCAATTGATGAATAGAAATAATCTGAGAGAGAGAAATTTCAGTATGAAATTTTGTGTCCAAATATAAGTGTTTGAAATAAAATAAATAATAAGTAATTTAAAATAAAAAGTTTAATAATATCGTAAATTATTATAACACGTTAGTAGAATTATAATTATAAAAGTGTATTAGTGAGATAAGTAAAAAGAAATGAATAATATGTATGAATAATAATAAATAGGTTGTGTCCTGCTTGAAAATAATTCCCTAGCCGCCAGCTATTGTTAAATGGAACCATAGAGATATATACACCCTCGAGTTGACTAACTTCCCCCTTCGGACGCGTAAACAATGCCATTGTTTGAAGAAAACTAGTTTGACCCACATTGAAAGTAAAGTGTTTGTCTCCTTTTGTTTATGTATTACAGCTGATCATTTGAAAACAAAAAATTATTATCTTCGTGAAATTCCGATTCTCTCAGTAGAATAAGAAATTAGGATAAGAATGAATCTAAGGGTGAGTATGGGATCAACTTTAGATTTCTGTAGTAGAATTAAGAATTATATATAGGTAACGTAACATAGTCACAACGGCGCCGCACTGAAAAATTCTTTACAAGGGTTAAAGAAAGTTCTTTACAAGAGTTAAAGAAAGTGCAGAAAACTAACTACTAGAGTTAGAGTATGCAAAATGTAATCAGTCGGGCCACGATATTGTGAGTTACGGATAATTAGGGAAATTAGTATTAAGAATTAAAATATAAATTAGCATGGTAAGAAGTGAGATAAAGGGAATTTCACGGAGGAGAACATTTAAATGAATAAAATTATTTAAAGAGATATAGAGAAAACAAATCGTGTACTAAATTAAAGTTTAACACAGAAATCCCCAAACATACTCCCGGTACATTCCTAAACAAATAAACCGGAGTCTGAGGCTTAAGAGGAGGAGTATGTGACGATTTTAAAAGAGGAAAAAATGAAATAAAAGAAATTTAAAATAATTTAAAATCTCACATTAAAACAGAACATAAACCCCTAAAGTAAATGATAATGTAACCCCGCCTTAATACCCAAAATAAATAGTTTTAAAACCTAAAAGAATTCTATAATAAAATTCTGATAACACCCCTTAATAATTAACCCGGCTTTAACCTGCCGAAACCGGCATCAACACGCATAATTACCCGTGAATATGACTAATAATTGTATTAAATCGGAACTTGATAAAAAACATAATGATGTACAATAATAAAATACTAAGTGAGAGATACCGTAGTGTAATTAAATATAGTTATTTATGTCAGAGAATAATCGAGTAAATATTAATCGAATATGGAACTACTTTTACGCTGACAAGCTACCCGCGCGCGGACAGCCTCTTCACCCCTATACTTAGCCAGTTCAGTTGTATCTCAGACTCCGCTGCTGATACAGCGTACAAAAGTATGTAGTCGATATAAAAACCTATAAACGAGGAGACGCTTGTGTGAGATAGCCGGATGATGTAAAAATGTAAAAAATGACGTGAGTGTATGACAATGACATCCCTGTAACAAACTAACATCACCTAAATGTGATGTTAAACTGTTAACATGTAACTGTTAAACATAAGTAACATGTGCGGTACAACAATGTGAATACCAGTGAAAGTTACAACCCAAAACCTACCACAAGAATCTACAGACCCAACAGACGACTCATCTTTAGGAATGACGGCAGATTTCACCAAAACACGATAGCCAGAAGATCTCCAAGACACCCTGCACAACCAATAGAAGCGCCGATTCGCCGACGATGTTACACACAGGTATCACGGAAGTTCAACTTCCGTGGTTCAGAACTTAACTTAAAATAATACATGATAGACACTTAATTAACCAATGAAAGTAAAGTAAAACACGAAAGACTGACTTAATTACCATAAAATTGTAATTTCATGCTTAGTAATAATATGTGTTAAGTTTAAGGCTTTTATGAATATAACACGTTAAAGTTAAATAAGCCCATTCTTCAGATGGCACGAAATAAAGATGATAATTTTAATATCATATACTGAAACAAAATACTCGGATCCGAGGGCAGTAAAAGCTATGTTAACTAATTAATTAATCTAATTCTATTTGTACAAGAGGTGCAAATGTTTTTACTTTTAATATCCTCATTGCTAAATTTCTTCGGAGATGTTAAAACTTTATGTAATAAAGAGATGTCATGGTCCAAAAAGGTGAGTGAATAAATCTACAAACCCCTGTCAATATTCCTCAATTCACGGGATCCTATTTAACTTTGTTTACTTTCCAGTTATTTATGATTTTGTAAAGATAATGGCAGCCTGTTTAATTGACCTGAGCCAATTAACCAGGTTCCCGAATTGTAACGTGTGCAATACGTTTCACCTGGACATAAGGTTGAACTTATGCAACTTATTCACAAAGTCGTTTCTTGCATTGTAAGACACACTGTAGCCCAGGTATTCAAAATTGCTAACTTGTTCCAGGACAGCACCATCTATAACAATTTTTCCCTGTACGGGATCAGTTCCACGAAAAGCCATCACCTTGGTCTTAGTTGTGGATATTTGCAATCCAGAGTCTTTGCAAGTTCGATTTAACAGATGTATACCCATCTGCAATCTGTTTTCAGAGTTCGACAGAATAGCCTGATCGTCCGCAAACAACAAAGTGTCAGTTGTAGAGTGACCAATCATAAAATGGTATGGAATACACATCTGCCAGTTTTGTTTGACACCGTCAATACATAAATTAAAAGGAGAAGGTGATAATGGGCACCCTTGTTTACTCCACAATTAACAGGCCAACTCAGAAGCTGTTCTCGGTTTCCCTGCTGCTATTAAAATTTTATTCTCCACGTAAAGACTCTAATTAGAGTCTAATTATTGCTCTAATTAGATGTAGTGTGATTCCTTTCCTTACCGTTACTGCCCATAGTTTGCTCCGATTCACTCTGTCAAACGCCTTCTCGAAGTCGATAAAAGCTATGTATGTGGGCAGCCGATACCCTCTACGCTTTTCCATGAGCTGGGCTATTGTAAATGTAGAATCTAAACATGATCTGCCCTTCCTGATACCGTTCCGGGCTTCTGAAAGCATGGTCTCCGTTATCGCATTCGCCGTGTTCTTAATACCGTCTTACCCTGCGATATGCTAGTAACATATCCAGGGGACATATTTACTACTAAATTGCCTCAAATAAGGACTAGCCGGACGGTTAAAAATTGAAAACATATTTATTCTTATAAATAGGTTCTTCGTCGTTTCCTCGATTCTGCGTCGTACTGGGCCACAGGGGCGAACCTAGGATTTCATTTCGTGATGGGGGGATTTTCTCAACCACATATCGTTTTCGTAGAGTATTTTTTCTCATATTATAATGAAAATCGTACCAACAAAATAAAAATAATAGCTGCAATTAAATAATTTCATAATAGTCAATTCATAACATACAGTTTGACTTGGAAGCCTAATACCTTTCTGGGGAATATAAATACATTAAAGAAAATGTTAAAATTAAGAAAGTACATTTTTTATGTGTATGTGTGTGTTTGTCTTGTAGGGTTAACACATGCAAGAACACGAAAATTTTTTAATCAACGTATTTTGCAATTGAAAATTTTACAATATTTTGTTTCTTAGAGCTAGGTAGAGTTTATTACAACAACCCATGTCCATTATAAAAAATAATGTTAAGAAATTAAAACTCATTCACATTATGTGCTTTGTGATTGAAGTTATATTGGATCGAAAATCTGGCTCGGTTCATTCTGTTCATGTCTGATCCATCCACCTTCAATTTTATCCTGCAATCTGTATATCTGCATTGTTGAAATTATTATTATTAGCTGGGCTGTTAGGCCGTGGTCTACAGTTATCGTTATTGACAAGCGTTTTGGTCCCACCATCGGAAGCCACCATCAGTGTCTAGATTGGCACGGTGACCGCCAAGACAAATCAGAGATGATGTGTCACATCATAGAGAAACTATGTGCTTTACCTGAGAAGGCCCACTTTTATAAACTTTTGTACCAGCATGATATAAGCTGGAAAGCAGCACCAATCAACAGTTATCGTTATTGACAAGCGTTTCGGTCCCACCATTGGAAGCCACTATCAGTGTTTAGATTGGCACGGTGTCCACCAAGACAAATCAGAGATGATGTGTCACATCATAGAGAAACTATGTGCTTTATCTGAGATGGCCCGCTTTTATAAACTTTTGTACCAGCACGATATAAGCTGGAAAGCAGCACCAATCAACAGTTATCGTTATTGACAAGCGTTTCGGTCCCACCATCGGAAGCCACTATCAGTGTTTAGATTGGCACGGTGTCCACCAAGACAAATCAGAGATGATGTGTCACATCATAAGAAACTATGTGCTTTACCTGAGATGGCCAACTTTTATAAACTTTTGTACCAGCACGATATAAGCTGGAAAGCAGCACCAATCAACAGTTATCGTTATTGACAAGCGTTTCGGTCCCACCACCGGAAGCCACTATCAGTGTCTAGATTGGCACGGTGTCCACCAAGACAAATCCGAGATGATGTGTCACATCATAGAGAAACTATGTGCTTTACCTGAGATGGCCCGCTTTTATAAACTTTTGTACCAGCACGATATAAGCTGGAAAGCAGCACCAATCAACAGTTATCGTTATTGACAAGCGTTTCGGTCCCATCATCGGAAGCCACTATCAGTGTTTAGATTGGCACGGTGTCCACCAAGACAAATCAGAGATGATGTGTCACATCATAGAGAAACTATGTGTTTTACCTGAGATGGCCCGCTTTTACAAACTTTTGTACCAGCGCGATATAGGCTGGAAAGCAGCACCAATCAACAGTTATCGTTATTGACAAGCGTTTCGGTCCCACCATCGGAAGCCACTATCAGTGTCTAGATTGGCACGGTGTCCACCAAGACAAATCAGAGATGATGTGTCACATCATAGAGAAACTATGTGCTTTACCTGAGATGGCCCGCTTTTATAAACTTTTGTACAAGCACGATATAAGCTGGAAAGCAGCACCAATCAACAGTTATCGTTATTGACAAGCGTTTCGGTCCCACCACCGGAAGCCACTATCAGTGTCTAGATTGGCACGGTGTCCACCAAGACAAATCCGAGATGATGTGTCACATCATAGAGAAACTATGTGCTTTACCTGAGATGGCCCGCTTTTATAAACTTTTGTACCAGCACGATATAAGCTGGAAAGCAGCACCAATCAACAGTTATCGTTATTGACAAGCGTTTCGGTCCCATCATCGGAAGCCACTATCAGTGTTTAGATTGGCACGGTGTCCACCAAGACAAATCAGAGATGATGTGTCACATCATAGAGAAACTATGTGCTTTACCTGAGATGGCCCGCTTTTATAAACTTTTGTACCAGCACGATATAAGCTGGAAAGCAGCACCAATCAACAGTTATCGTTATTGACAAGCGTTTCGGTCCCACCATCGGAAGCCACTATCAGTGTCTAGTTTGGCACGGTGTCCACCAAGACAAATCAGAGATGATGTGTCACATCATAGAGAAACTATGTGCTTTACCTGAGATGGCCCGCTTTTATAAACTTTTGTACCAGCACGATATAAGCTGGAAAGCAGCACCAATCAACAGTTATCGTTATTGACAAGCGTTTCGGTCCCATCATCGGAAGCCACTATCAGTGTTTAGATTGGCACGGTGTCCACCATGACAAATCAGAGATGATGTGTCACATCATAGAGAAACTATGTGTTTTACCTGAGATGGCCCGCTTTTACAAACTTTTGTACCAGCACGATATAGGCTGGAAAGCAGCACCAATCAACAGTTATCGTTATTGACAAGCGTTTCGGTCCCACCATCGGAAGCCACTATCAGTGTCTAGATTGGCACGGTGTCCACCAAGACAAATCAGAGATGATGTGTCACATCATAGAGAAACTATGTGCTTTACCTGAGATGGCCCGCTTTTATAAACTTTTGTACCAGCACGATATAAGCTGGAAAGCAGCACCAATCAACAGTTATCGTTATTGACAAGCGTTTCGGTCCCACCATCGGAAGCCACTATCAGTGTCTAGATTGGCACGGTGTCCACCAAGACAAATCAGAGATGATGTGTCACATCATAGAGAAACTATGTGCTTTACCTGAGATGGCCCGCTTTTATAAACTTTTGTACAAGCACGATATAAGCTGGAAAGCAGCACCAATCAACAGTTATCGTTATTGACAAGCGTTTCGGTCCCACCATCGGAAGCCACTATCAGTGTTTAGATTGGCACGGTGTCCACCAAGACAAATCAGAGATGATGTGTCACATCATAGAGAAACTATGTGCTTTACCTGAGATGGCCCGCTTTTATAAACTTTTGTACCAGCACGATATAAGCTGGAAAGCAGCACCAATCAACAGTTATCGTTATTGACAAGCGTTTCGGTCCCACCATCGGAAGCCACTTTCAGTGTCTAGATTGGCACGGTGTCCACCAAGACAAATCAGAGATGATGTGTCACATCATAGAGAAACTATGTGCTTTACCTGAGATGGCCCGCTTTTATAAACTTTTGTACCAGCACGATATAAGCTGGAAAGCAGCACCAATCAACAGTTATCGTTATTGACAAGCGTTTCGGTCCCACCATCGGAAGCCACTATCAGTGTTTAGATTGGCACGGTGTCCACCAAGACAAATCAGAGATGATGTGTCACATCATAGAGAAACTATGTGCTTTACCTGAGATGGCCCGCTTTTATAAACTTTTGTACCAGCACGATATAAGCTGGAAAGCAGCACCAATCAACAGTTATCGTTATTGACAAGCGTTTCGGTTCCACCATCGGAAGCCACTATCAGTGTTTAGATTGGCACGGTGTCCACCAAGACAAATCAGAGATGATGTGTCACATCATAGAGAAACTATGTGACAATAAACTTTATAAACTTTTGTACCAGCACGATATGAGCTGGAAAGCAGCACAAGTGCTAACCGATTGGCTTGGGAGCTATAACGGAAAATTTGATCAATTGACAATTTTAGTAAATAAACTATACTGAAAGCAAAAAGAAGGGTGTGGTTTAGAAAGCGGGGAGGCATTTGAGACGCCAGAACCGTAGGCGGCAATAATTGAAAGAAAATTACTTGTTAAAAGCCTGTATAGTAAAGCAGTAAGTTAATAACGCCGGCGCTGGGGCTGATGAAAATAATGAATGTACTTTTATGTTAAGGCACAATTTGGGACACTACTGTCATAAAATGTATTATGTGCTCAGATAGTAAGGGTGTTTGCCAAACGTTGTAAACTTAAGTGCATATAACAATAGCTGCCGTTAGACAAGAGAGAGAGAGAGTTGTGCGGGAAAGATAGCGATAGACGCTAGTTGTTTTAATCACGTGGACACGGAAAAACGTTGGGCGAATCAGAAAAAGCGTCATACGTTGCGCGGGAGGTTTTAGTTAAGCAGATTGGGTGAATTTGTATTTAGCGGTAGTTTGAGCCTATAGGAACGTTTTGCTGTAGATCGTAAGTAAGAGAGACTCGAGGCAAGTATATATTGTGAACTCAGAGTGAAATAAGGGCAGTCTTCTTTATATCGGCGGAATTATACGAAGAGACTCGCGTACGTTGTTTTGCGTCAAATTATATATTTTAATAAATAACATATAGAATCAGTAAATTTCTCGGAAGTAACAAAGTACGGGAACGCGATAATTATTAATACTAAAGTTATAAATAAAGTTTCATAAATCGTAATAAGTCAAAGAGTGGATGATCGGAGTTATAATAAACAATAAGAAATAATAATACATACGAAGTTCTATTAATTCAATACATAGCGGTAAATCGCGGAAGAAGGCGAAGGAGTTCGAAAGAAAGTTACGACGGTATCAATTAGTCGAGCCAAACGCGCCGTGAACTGAGTTAAATGCACTTAAGTTATATTCAGTCATCTTTGTGTCCAGAGTGTAATTATACAACATAGTTATAGGTATAATCCATATGTTAGTGTAGTGCACCTGTGATAAAGTGAATTGTGCAGTTTTAACCAGGATTAACACACGACGACGGCTGCTGACGAATCACCGATCTACAACAGCTTCAGGACCACGCACTTTGGAAGGAATCTTACGCAAGTAAAGAATAATGAACATTTAATTCTATGTTTTGATAAATATACATATGTTGTATTCAACATAGTGACTCAATCTGTCATAAAGGAGTCACTGCTAATTAATAATATTCAATTTGTACGATAAACAATTCAAGTCATATAAAGAAATTTTTGTAATTTATAAATACAAATTGTTCATTAAAAAGTTGAATAACACACTTTAATTTGTGTTTATTATTACTGGCGCCCTGAAGTAAATCAAGAGTCGGTACACTGGAATAAGTACCATAAACTATTATATAAATTATTATATATCATATTTGATCAAGATAGTTTGTGATCTTATTTTTCACATGCTCGTAGGCCAACATAATTTTAAATAAATAATTTAACTCTTTTACAAAGGCCTATCTAGAAGTGTATTACAGAGCACAACATGATAGATACCATTCAAAAGGAGCCTTTCTACCCTTCAATTCATGACGACGGAACCAAAGATTTCCAACGACTCTGTCTGCAGCCGAGGGTATTAGGCACTCTCCGAGGATAAGATCTTGGTCTCCGCAAAGAGAACGCGACGGTCAGCGCTGGAGAGTGCGTGCTCGGCCACCGCAGACTTCTCCTCAAGCGACAACAGAGGCTGTGTTCACTAACGCGCGTGCAGACGCTGCGCTTCGTGGTTCCGTTGCTGCAAATGAATGTGGTTACTCTGTCGGAGAAGTGAGGCGTGGAGTCCGGCCGAGAAGATCTGCAAGGCCGGCTGAGAAGGTGTCGCAGGAGCCTGATGGGTTCGCGGTCTTGACGGACCGCTGTGGCAGGCTGATGACTCGGAGGGGCGTGAGAACCATCTACAAACCGATCAGGAAGATACAATAGTTGCTGAGACCGCTCTCGTCGGGAGGCGTCTTGCTCGTGCGTGGAAGTGTACCACTGCACCCTTTACAGTTCCGACGATTTTCATCTCTACTCTGCCTGTACGTGGCTTTCTTGTCTCTTAGTAAGAACCCATGACTCACTTCCATAAAGCGATGTCGGCACTGTAATCGTTTTGTAGATCTTAATTCTTGTGTCGCTACGTATTTAAAGTGTTGGATTATTATACCACAAACATGACCAAACATGAACCCTGTCGAATCCGTATGAAATGTCGCACCCAAGGTGTTTCTAACGCCGAACCTGTTGGATAACTCTACCTTTCACGATTATTTCTGTCCTAACTGGCTTGTTTCCCAGTGGGATGCCATTGTTTTTGTTTGTATTGTGGCTGGATATTGTAATGGTACATATCTTCAACAAACAACAATGAAGGAACATGACAAAAATAAATTATTTAAATACTTAACACTATGATAAAAAGGGATGAGTCAGAGATTAAAGAACGTGTAATTAAAAAATAATAATACGATCAAACATATGAAAGTAATCATGAAAGTAACCTCTAATAAGAAAAATGTAACAAGCAACGGACCGAAACGTTGAAAACAATGATAACTGGCGATTTAACCACAATAGCCCAATAGACGGTAAGTGAGAAGGTAGGACCAGCCCCAAAACCAAGGAAAGAATATATAAGTGATAACATATTGTAAGTGAATAAGTAGAACCAGCCAACACTAGCATAAGGACGTATAAATAATTAACATGGAAGTGAGAAGATAGAACCAGCCCCAACACCAAGGAAGGGATATATGAATTATAACAAATGAAGTAAAGACAGTGAAAGTGCACATCACCAGTGATAAACCAAGAAAAGAGACCAATCAATAATAATTGTATATAATGATGATGATTGTAAACACAGACAAACAATGTAAAATAAGAAGTGTTAAATTTTAATGACTTAAGTTTTAGAAGGGTACATTAACCCAAATGAATAGAAATAACTATGACAAATCAAACTAGCACGACACAAACTTGTTAACTGTATAATCAAACCTAGTAGAGTGAGAGATAGTAATTAGAATAATAATGAACATTTTTAAAAAATGAGAAAAAGAATTTTAGTAAGCAACACCCACCAGTAACACTTAAAGCAAATATAGAGTGCAAGGTGTTAGTATTAAAATACCCAAAGTAAATAGAACCACATTGATAGTGATTACTATCAGTGTTTACTGATAAATCAGTGGAAAAAGTGTTAAGAGTGCATAAAAAGTGAATGAAAGCTCATAATTGCTAAACACAGAAAGGACTGTGGCAATCAAAAGCAATAATAAGTGAACACCAGTGTATGACAAACTAAACTAAATTGTAGTAGATTAAATAATCAATAGAATTAAGATAGCAGTAGTAGTGACTACATACCATATATTAAATCTTGAACAATTAGTATTCTAAGTGGCAATTTATGTTATTACCTATGTGTTTAAGAAAGATTGACTATTAGTGTGATAATACACAGTATAGAGAATTTCCAATGTACAGAGGTATAAAACCAAATATTCTTAACCCAAAATGATAGGGGAAAGACATTTAATAATAATAATCATTAAAAGATTTTAATAAAAAATATAGTAAAATGTTATTAGAGTGTCATGTTAATGACCTAATGTCATATAGAATTAGTAATAAGGAATTATCAATATGTTCAAATATTTAATTAATGTTTATATGTTTGTTTTTATACTATGTAATAATTATTACTCACCCAAAGAGTATAAGGAGATGAAGAAAATGAACATTGTGAGTAATGACAAGCAAATAATTATGTTTAATGAATAGAGTTATGTCTGTGGGAATTATTAGACCATAAGATTAAATGTTATATGTTAAATAATAAAGAATAAGAAATAATAATTAAAAACAAACAAAAACAGTAAACAAGAAACAAAATAAATACAGACAAATACAATGATACTAAAAGGCAGTTATGACAATAGACAAGCCAGAATATGGAACCATAAAATCACATACAATTACAATAGAACAGACATAAAACCATAGAACAAAGGAACAAATCATGTATTAAATCAATCAGAACCCATACAAGGGGAAAATGAAATGCAATCTCTGTAATTTAAGAAAAATAGCCAATTGCTGTTTAGGCCTAGGCAAATGCCTAACTGTAAAAATACAAAAACTTCAATTTTGAGAATTAAACAATAACATTAACAAAACGAATGCAAGTAAACAATAAAAGACGATTAGGCAGTCATATTAAGAAAGAAATATTAAGGTAATCAAGTAAATTAAGAAAACAGTGTAATTAAACAATATCAACATAACTGTCAAAATGTTAATACATCAGTAAACCCAATCTTATTGGATGTCAAATTAATCCTTGAGACAAAATACGAACAGTGGTGATAATATTTAATACTCAAATTTGAATACCGAAGATTAATTGCATTTAGAAGATCTGTAACCATTTTAAATAAAAAATTCAAATCTCCTAACAATGGTCTTAAACCAATTTTAACCAATCAGAATTTTTGAGTTACCATGACAACAGCAGAATATTGACAATTTTCAGTTAGGAACGAGAGAATCTATAGGGACGCTTACATGAAGAGATGCCACGCCGTGAAGGGCCCAAAATTTTATTATAAAACATTAAAAGTGCCCATATTATATGAAGAGAAGGACCATACCAACTGATGAGAGGATGATACATTCAACCCAGACCAAGGACCAGCTTAATTTAATCCAGATGTATTGAAAATAAGGAAATTAACAAGCAGAAGACGCAAGACGTACCTTAAGCCCAAGATTTGAAGAAAGAAGAATCGACATCGACGAATCAACCTACATTAACTATTGACAATACACTTCCTATCAACTGACGATAAGTATTGCTGAATTAATTGAACTTCTTAAAATAAATTCTCTTTCAAATTTCTCACTAAACTGTGAACTCTCACTATCACTGAAGGTATTATTTTTTCAAGGATTGATGAATAAAACGTAATTTATGAACACTAAATAACTGATTATAACCTATGTATTACACAAATGACACCGTCACACACTTTAACACCACAACATTGAATTTAAAGTAAACCTTATTCAATTTTAATGCTCACGATTATAAAGTGATATATTGTAATTTATTATCTTGTTTTAAAACTTCTTTGTCGTACTTAAAAGGACTCAATTTGGCAAATTTATTGTGTAAATAATAATCAACGCCGTCTTGTGGCGAAAGAAAACATTGTATTGCCAACCCAGCCATCCGCTGAGTAAACGACTATTTATTGCCGAGGCTAAAATTATTATATTAATTACAAATTTTGTATAAGCGTTAACAAGAATTAACAGTTCTGAGCCAAATAAAAAAGTGTGTATCATTAACAACTGTCCAGTAATTAGGTACAGAAAAATATTATGTATGTTTTGTTTTGTAATAGCGAATAACACTAACCAACATTATTTCACGTTGGTAACACGTTTCCCCCACTCAAACGAGATTCGAGTTCATGCCAGTTGGCGAACAATTCGAATCGATATTACAATACTGTAAAACAACCCAGGTAAAAACTTTTAATTGTTTCCTAGCAAAACAATTTGGCGCCTATCGGGAAGTACAAAAGAGTGAGAAGGGACAGGTAAGGCACACAGGCTACTAGACGCTTAAATCACCCCGAACGAGACGTCATAACGTTCGCAAAAACTTAAACACTAAAACTCAACATTAAAAATTATAAATACAATAACAAGACACATCTCATCATCATACAATATTGTTATGTAATACGGAACGTTCTGCAAGTGTCTCAGCTAGCCCAGCTGTAATGTGTGTGTGTGTGTGTGTGTGTGCGCGCGCGCGCGCACATTGCTGCTACTTTTAGATGAAAGACAATTACGTGGCACTTAATCACGCGTCAACAATCGAGGCTGTTCCAGACTTCACCGGTCCGCGCGCACTGTGTTCAAGACCAGACACGACACTGTTTCTAGTGGATTCGAGAGCGCCTGTAAGAGGCACCTGTTTAACACGTCATCCAAAAGTGACATCTTATTCTGACATCTCAGCGGGATACAAATATAAGTATCCAGCGACGGTCAGTTCAGTTGATGTCGGGCGATTTACACAGTGGTTCTCAATTGGTGTATTAGTGATAATGATTATAGTGCGGAATTCTTTTAGTTGACATTACTATTTGTGTGGACAGATTAACTTGAATTATTGTACGAGTAGCCTATAAGATTGTTGAATAACTTGTTGATTTCAAACTGTTAATTGAGATTAATTAAAGCTGGTGATTAGTGACTTAATTGGTGTCTTGTATTTTGTTTTCCACTGTACCATACGGCGATCAGTTAGACCGTCGTAACAATATTTGAATTCTGTAATCTCAGATTATTATTAAAATTATTTTTACTACCCTTATTATTAATATCATTGCTTACTCTAGCATTATGCTTATGTTAGTCCCCTCTGTGTTTGGTTAAATAATCTAATCTAATCTTCTTCTTCTTCTTCTTCTTCTTCTTCTTCTTCTTTCAGTGGCTCTACAGCTTCTGACGGTCTTTGGCCTCCGCAAAAGTCCTCCCCCACTCCCCTCTATCATTCGCCAATCCTTTGCAGCCTCTTGTACCCATCATAACAAGGTCTCCAGTGACGTCCTCCATCCATCTTTTTTTACTTGGTCGACCTCTCCTTCTTCTTCCATATAATCTCCCCTTCCAGTCACCCTTAACTTGTATCCTCCATTCGTTCAACGTGCCCCAGCCAACTTATTCTGGGACATCGTGAGATAACGTGGGTTGGGAGTCGCTTAAATAACGGGATGTGTGTGACTTTTATTAATCGACGTACTCCATGTGAGTGAATATATTTTATCACCTGAAGATGGGACTATAAGTGTCAAAACGCGTTGTGAATATTAAAAAAAGAAGTTGCAAAGAAGGGTGGAAACCTAGATACACAAGGTAATTCTAACTGTCTAGTTATTTTTACATAGTGTTTTTTTTTTTAACTAGACGAATACTAATTATATATTACTACAATATATACATACATGTCAGGCAACCGTACATAAACGTGTTAAAGACTACTTTAAGCGCGACACAGAGGAGGAAGGCGTGCAAGCGAGCACGTTGGCCAACCACGTACAATTATAACATTAATGACTGCTATTTATACAGAGCACTGACTGCCAGCCCACTTATTGACGCAGCGGCCTGTACATATAGCATACAATTTGCATGCCAGTAGGAACACATTAATACTATATATTAGTACTGATTATATATACGAAGTAACAACATCGTGTTTAATACTCTCACAATAAATTGTTAGTTGCTAACACATAATAAATATTATCTTCAGCGACTTAGATTAATATTACCATAAACAGGCTAACCTAACTTAACTAAGAAAACTTTATCGAGGGTCAGTTGAGAAGTTCGCGGAGCGACATCTATAACTTACCGGTAGAACTAAAATTGTTTGTACATCTTAAGATTCATATTTCGTTTGAACACCTGTTAATTTCCAAATCTATTTGTCAATTTATTCATTGTTCACTGGCTGTTTGAAATTTACGCGTCATGCGTGTTTTGAAAAACGGACAAAATCACGAATTCTTTGATAAAAACGGTCTAGAGCCAAACGAAAATTCACAACGAAATGACAAATGTGTTAGGAAATGCTGCACCTTCAAAAACAATAATAGTTCGTATGTGGGCATTCGAGTTTAAACGTGGTCATACAAAAGATGATCACCGCGTGGACACCCCAAAAGTGCAAACACTCGAAATGCACAAAGGTTTTACATACCAAGTCCTTGACTTAAACTATGATATACACGCTAATGTGAAATGCTTGTGACGTCAGCAATGTCATCTACTCCCAATCGCCGGTCTTCCTATACCGTGTAGGCATATGGCATTTTTTTAACGGTACCTGGAGTTGATGCACTTTTTCGTTGTCCACCACGGGGGTCATCTTCAGTGCTCGTATGACCATGTTTCAACTAGAGAACCCACTCACAAATATTGTTTTTGAAGATACAGCATCTGCTAACACATTTGCCTTCTCAGTTCATTGGCGCTAGACAGTTTTCATTGCCGCTAGACAGTTTTTAGCCAAGAATTCAATCACAGCACGACGTTTGGTTTTGCCCATTTTTTAAAACACGTGTACACGTAAATTTCGAACATCTGGTAAGCAATAAATAAACTGGTAGATGATTTCGAAATTAACACGTGTTTATAAGAAATATGAATCTTGCACCACACGAAACATTTTACAACTATACACGTCGGTCCGCGACCATTTCAACTAACCCTCGTACATCAAAAGATACACCGATTGAAAATGTTTTAGAGTTTAATGTATATTGGGTTTGATTTTTCGGCCATTTTATTAACAACTTCTTTCGGTGTCACTGAATTTATTTTTATACGTTTCATATTATTTCAAACGTATACGCAAATGGTATGTAATAAATCTATTTGTATATTAAAAAAAAAAGTTACTACTATATTAGCCTACACAATGTACACATTTAGGGTGTAAATTGTTTCTAAGGACCACATGCGACTTTCAATTCTTTACTCTTTGTTCTTTTTTTTCTCCAATATTTTTTCATCTTTTCACTGTATCTCTTCTTCCTGTCTTCAGTCCACTTTGAACCCTCTCCTACCCTGGACGCCTTCCATTTTTAACCCTTTTGCCCGTAAAACGTCTATTTCAATTGCTTCTTCTGCGTGTATATTATTTTTTTTTTTCTAAATACTTTTGGACTTCTTTAATCCAACTTGATGTTGACTTCTTCCCGCACAGATATTTGAAGATTTGCTTTGTCAACCTATTTTCGTCCATTCAATGTAAGTGTTCAAAAAATAATACTCTTCTTTTTCTCATTGTTGCTGTTATATTTTCTATATTTTGATATATTTCATCATTACTTTTTAATTTCCAACCTTCTTAAGTTTTTCGTGGGCCTAATATTTTCCTAATAATTCGTCTTTCCAATATTTCTAGTTTGTCTAAATTATAATTCAATGCTAGACATTCACTTGCATATAGGCATTCTGGCTTCACTACTGTACTGTAATGCTTTATTTTCGGATTTTAAGATATGGACTTTTTATTGTAAATATCTTTAGTTATACAATATGCCCTTTCCATCTTATGAATCGTTCTTTCTATAGCAGATTTTTCTAAGCTATTCTCTTGAATTATTTCTCCTAGATACTTAAATTTTCTAACCCTCTCTATTCGACCAACATCTGTTACCAGGAATTTTGGCGCATTTTTAATGTTCGTGAGACATTTGTTTTTTCTGCAGAAATTCTTAAGCCTGTTCTACTGGCTATGTCCTCTAAAAAATTAACTTGTGTTACTGCAGATGTAAGATGTTCAGAAAGTACAGCAAAGTTATCTGCGAATGCCAACAGTTTATTTCAATACATTTGTTCCTTCTTCCCAACATGATTGGTGATATTTTGCATTCCTTTAATTTCTCATTCCAAATTCTCACTACTTTCTCCAGGACACAGTTGAAAAGAACTGAGGATAAACTATCACCATGTCTTACACCTGTATTTATTTTGAACGGTTGAGATATATCTCCCATGAATTTTATATTTGAGACTGTGTCCGTAAGGGTTTCACGAATTAGATTTGCCAATTTAGATTTAACACCAAATTCTCGGGTTATTTTATCTATAGTTTCTTTATAAACAGATTCAAAGGTTTTTTTGAAATCAACAAATGTTACTACAAACTCCTTTGAATTCAGTAGCCTGTGACGGATTATTGACTTCAGAGTGAATATTTGTTCTGGATAGGATCTGCCCTTCCTAAAGCCACCCTCATATTCACCCAACTGGCTATCCAATGTTTTTTCTACTCTGTTCAATAGAATCTTTGAAATATTTTATACGCAACTGGAAGTAAAGATATTCCTCTGTAGTTGTTAACCTCTTGCTTCTCTTATGCAGCGGATGTATTAAGGCCACCTTCCATTCTTCTGGGATTTTTCTGTTTTCCAAATTTCTTCAAAAATTAATTGTAGATCGTTTTTGATCTTTGGTAGAGACAATTTCAAAAGTTCAGCTGATATGGAGTCTTCTCCACTAGCTTTATTGTTTTCCAAAGTTTTAATTACTTCTTCAATTTCATATTCTTTATTATATAATAAAAAATTGCATTTTAAAATCCAACAATCTTAAGTTGACACTTACCGCTTATTCCTCCCTGAGGAGACTCAGATAAACAATAGTGTTTACGTTTTCGTTTACAAGCAGTTCGTTATTGTTACCTTTTATTGTCACTATAAACTCTTGTATCTTGTTCAGACCGCTTTTCATTGGAACACAGAGCTTCTCGTGCGGTGTTTCCGATACATTGTAACCGTGCAGAACGTTAGGAAAGAACGCGGCGTACAGGATCTCTGTCATGCCATTGCGTCGTATGATTAACAAAGCTACGTTCGATTATATTGCAGTGGACTTCAATTAAATCCATAGTCAGGGGCGGACTGGCCAGGTCGGCGATCGCCGAGAGCAACGGGCCCCGAGAAAGCTCGGGGGCCCCGCGCCATGAAAATTTTATTTAGAGAAAAAAGATATATATTGTAACGTGATGTTCCTTCCCATTACATAAAGAAAATACATACCTAATAAATAAATAATAATAATAAAACAGAGAGTACAGTACAACTTTGGAATAAATAAAAAATGTATAGTAACTAGTTTACCAAATGTAATTTAAATAAGAGGTAAAGTGATTCAAGGTAAATTATAAACATACCACGGTGTTAAAGTGAAGAACATTGAAATTAATCAATAACCATCCCACAGACAATATAATAAGGATGAAGGTCAAAGACAAATAAAGACAGATCCAAAATGGTCTGTAAACCCAGATGTAATATTGTTATTTGTTAATCACACAGACAATTTTGTTAAAAGGTGTGTTGTTATTTAGCATTAGGAGAAGTTGTAGTCATTAAGACATGATTTTTAGTTAAGAGTTTTGTTTAGTTTTAAAGGAGTTAATATTACTAGAAAGCAAGGAATAAATAAGTTCAATTAATAATTTTCCAAAATGTCATATCAATCAGCCATCCATAGTTCTAAAATATTTTGTTTTGTAATAGTAAATTCCCCAAAACTAATTATTAATTTACAAATACAGGTCATGAGTGGTACCGTGAGCGATTTTCGCTAGTGCGGATTGAGTGTTTGTCGAAGCGAAGTAGTATTGTATTAATAATTGTGTGAAACTCTATTAATAGACATTGTTATTGCGTGTGGATAAATCTAACTGGAAATATTGTACGAGTTAATTATAAACTGTTTAATTGTGGTAATTAAAGCTGACGATTAGTGATTTAATTGGTGTCTTGTATTTTGTTTTCCAGTGTACCATACGACGAACAGTTAGACCGTCGTAACAATATTTTTACCGGTATTAGAAACCTTTTCTCGTCTAAATATTGTTGGAAATAAATCTTCAGGATTTATTTTGGTCAGATTGGAAGTGACCACTTCTCAGCCTTGTTTATATACAGCCTATTTAGTATTTACTAATGGAGGAAAGCGAAGGAGGTTACTGTAGAGGCGCGCCGCGCGGCAACTGACTGACGCGACGAGTAGTAGGCTATTGTCATTTTTGTTTGAATGTCATTGCAGTATTCAGTGCTGGTTGGCCCGAAGGCCTGAGAGGGCCTCAGGGCCTTATGTCAAGATTCAAAAGGTGGCCCACTGCATAAACTTGCAGGAGGGCCCGGTTAAAAAGTTACGCTACTGGGACTATGGATTGGTGGGACAGAGTGACAATGGACCGGGCGTCGAGCTCAAGGGGGCACCCTAACTTACTCTATATATATCATTGACATAGGTAATATGGTTTTAAAGCTGGTTATGTTAAAGTCTAAATAATCAAATAAAGTGTCCTGTATGTTTTGTATTAAAACATTCACTTACATAAGTACTGTACATACCATGTATCTACGAAGAAGTAAGTAAATAATTTAAAAAAGTATACGCCCACAAATACGCGCGTGGGTGTTTGTATGTGTCTAGCTGCAGGGGCCCCCCTTGACTGCTTCCACCCGAGGGCCCTCAAGGATGCCAGTCCGCCCCTGTCAATACCTCTGAGATTTGGTGCATTTTTATTTCCTCATTATGATTACGGTATGCGTTAATATCACCCGAGTGTGATTTGCACGGTTCGTGACCCAAAAGGCAGCACACATTTACGTCCATCTAAAATCTTAGCGGATTGCCAACTGTATTGCAACTTTACCTTCAAAATTTGACACTGTGAACTTGTTCGAATCTACAGATGCCATTGGCGATCTCGAGCACTACGCAAAGAAGTTGGGCATTAACACTTTAGGCGTAGGCCTATATTCATGAGAGATACGTTGCCAGAAGGTCGTCCACATAAGATAGTATGTGGTATCAGTGGCGGCTGGTGGTTGAAATATATGGGGGTTGCAGATGGGTTGGATGGAATAAAATTGTTTTATTCTCTGAATAGAAAATGTCCAAGTCTACTCCCCTCCACACAATACACAAGGAAAGCAAAATACTGCAATTTTAGTCTCACACCCACGTAACCACGAATATTTATTGTATGAATCTTTTTTAAATTTACGATTAAATATTTCCTTACCTGATTTTACACTTTGATTAAAATTTGAAAGGTCTGGTGTAGGCCTACCTACTCTCTTAATTTCAATATTTTTCTCAATAGGACCTAAACTGAACTCCGTTTTCGTTAAGTTTTTCGACAGAATTCATTACTTCCTACCAATAAAATATCTTACACTATGACTCCTTAGTAATTTATATGTACTATTATTTAGATTTGACGATTAATTGGATTGACACTAACAACGAACTTACAAATTCTAACCTGGCGCACCACGTGTTATTTAGCAACAAACAGACTGGTGGCATCGTGACGTACAAGCGGGGTTTGCAGTCCCTAATCACACCAAGCGGGCCTATACCACTATAATAGGAAGAACCGAGTCTAGCCAGCCAGAGCACTACTCCATTGTATTTCCCCATATACAAAGCGCGTCACAGTTGGTGCATACACCGCGGCAAGAGCGTGTACGGTTTTTAGTATTGGTCTGGGCTTTTCAATCGGTAAGTGATTAATTACGATTATTTACCTTCAAAACACTATTATTAGTTATTGGTTTATTCATAATTCTATAATTTAAAATGCTATTCGGGATTTAATGAGGTTTGTACAACCGTGCAACCTTAGCACGGGCCGCTACTGTGTGGTATCATTAATTTGGGTGACTTGTACTCTAACGCCACACACTGACTGGACCTGTTCCATGAAGAAAGGTAAGAACAAGATTGACTTTGACTCTTTCGGTGACGCTCGTCCTCGTTTGGCGTTAGTGCCCTATATTGGTAAGAGTAACATGGAATACGATACGGATAGGATACAAACTTTTACGAACCCGGCTATATGCGGACACTTGAGCCTGGAAGTGCTCAGACGTTTCTCCAACGGCGAAGACTTGGAAAACATTTTCCGTATAACAAAAAATCTTCTTTTGACAGTTCCTATCCGTTTCGGATGTTCGATATCATACAGGCTATTTTAACTTTCTGCACTGCTGTACGGAATAAGTCAGCTGTATTCATGCCAAACCAGGTTCTTAAATTTCTCAGCCATGAGATTCTCGGTCGCCCAACTCCTCTCTTTCCAAGTATTTTTCCCTGTAGTATGGACTGCAATAAATAAAATCTCTGTTCATTTCCCATGAGATGTCTCAGATACTGAAGCGTTCTTGTCTTCACTGTATATTAAAAGATGACAAGTATATATGGAACTCTTGATTTGAAATTTGATATGTTCGGAGAGGAACTGGAGACTAATGATGACGCTATATAGTCGATTGAAGGGTTAGGAGAACATTTGGCTTTTCTAAATCTTATGTTAGTTTAAAAGAAAGGAGATGATTGTGTGATTATGGAACAATTAGACGAGTTGGAACGTAAACTGGAGGAGAAGATAGCAAAGTTAAATGAGAATCCTAAAAATACGGACAGTACAGAAAAACAAAAAGGTACGGATGTCTTGAAGAAGGCTAAAGTGAAACGCAGCACAGAAACGCCTAAAGATGAGCCTTTGTCAGACTCTGTCGTAAATCGTATAATACATAAATATACGCGTTCAATAAAGCCAAGTGATATGTTAAAGTAGTTAGTTTACGAGCTTTTTTTTATGGGGTTCACACCAATTATAACTCATGTTACTAAGACGACTTATTTTTCAGTGGCTCGATGATTTACTTTTTTGAGGGTCAAATTCATGCAATGTGTAATAAACTGAGAGAAAATTTATAATTTTTACAGATAATAAAGAGAAGATGGAACTTAACGAAGCAAGCATCGATTCTAACATAAGTCAACTGCAGGACTTTCTTGACCGTGTTAACTAAACTAAGTACAATAAAATTAGCGATTTGGAGTACTATGTTCATAGCTTGGAACGTGTTAAAACAGTACACGGAGATTGTATCGTGTAACTGTGGAAGATGACTTTAAATTATTCCTTCCAGCTACTTGGATAGAAAAGTTAGGATGACGATATAAGTAAGATTAACGCGCGTTATACTTGGTTGTACGTAGCGTATTGCGGTCTCATTCCCCTATCAAATGGAAAGATGGAATTGGAAATTAAGAAGTAATGATGAAATATATCAAAGTATAGAAAATATAACACAAACAGTGAGAAAAAAAGACTAGTATTTTTGGGCATTTTATAGAATGGACGACAATAGATGAACAAAACAGATCTTCAAATGTCTGTGGGGGAAGAAGTCAACATCAAGTTGGATTAAAGAAGTCAAAAAGGATTAAAAAAAATAATAATATAAATGCAGAAGAAGCATGTGAAAGAGACGTTTTTCGGATAAGTGTTAAAAATGGAAGGAGTCCAGGGTAGGAGAGAGAAAAACGCAGGTTCAAAGTGGACTGAAGACAGGAAAAGAGACATAGTGAAAAGATGAAAGAATATTGGAGAAGACGAAAAGAACAAGGAATAAAGAATTGAAATTAGCATGTGGTCCTCAGATGGCCGATACAAATAGGAAAGGAAAGACGGGGACGAACAGTGAGACTACTCGATCAGAATGTCACGACACTGTAGACGGAACTGAACTTTTGTCCAAGAAAGGCAAATCGAAACAACTAACATGCAATAAAAAAACAAAGGCTAATTTCTGTAGTAGACATTCAAAACGTCATTTAATGATGAAAATGTATAAAGGCTGTAACGATTGATTTTTAATGGATTATGTCCATTAAAAAATGAAAATATATACAATAATTTGTAGATCCTCAAATTATTTGTAGATAGAATCCTCTATATTTGTAGACAGAATATTTTATAGTACAACTTAGGGGATACCCTGTCTTTTCTGATAATCGTCTGTCTCTTTCTCAGAAATCTCCACCTTTTGGGTGGCCTCAACAACTACATTCCGACTGTTTATAGATCAGTAGTCTCAATTAGGGGTCTAGTGAGTTCTTCCTTTCTGAGAGAAGAAAATGTAAACTAAAATTTAACGTCCTCAATCAAACGTTTATAAAACGTACACTAAAGTTGAACGAACTTTAAACTCAACTCTTTAAACAAAATTTTTACACATATGTTAAATAGGGTTACGCGCTATGAATAAAGAATAATAACGTACCAGAATATTCCTTTATTTGTCGTAACAATACACAGAATTACGAACAGATTTTAAGCTCTTTAATTATTTGCTAAATTAACTCACTACTATAACAAACAGTTAGTAATACTCTACTATTTTTTTAGTTATATTCTCTTTAAAATTTATAGTATTGTATAACACCCTTATAACACATTAAGACTTCCCAGTTGTTTTATAAGTTTTTTGAATTTCACCCTATTCTGTAAATCTAATCTGTAATTTCTTATTACTTTTTGTAATGTTTTGTAGCCTATGTATAAGTTGTTAACGATACTAAAAACAAAAGAAACAGTACAGATTAACAGAACACAATACTATTCCAAACATGTTTTATCTGATAGTTTATGACTATTTACTAGATAGCAAAGTGAGAAATTATCTGTTACTGTCATATAAACACTAATTAATATTTCATCTTTCGTAACTATGTTTGTGTAATGACCCCGTTTAAATAATTTGTAATAATGGTTAGTCAATGTTTGGTTAAGGGCAATAACAGCTGATGATTTTTCATGTGATTTCGGATTCTGAAGTTTTAATTCAATTATTATCCCTACGCCGTCATGTCTGACCACTATTATATCAGCATTGGGTTTTCTACCTTTAGTTTTCAATTCCAAAGGTAGTTCTAAATGAAGATGAGCAAAACAATCGTATACTTTTAAAGATGAATAAATAGTATGTGACAGCTCAGCCACTTTAATATACAATACTTTTGGTTTTCTAAATAAGTGATTTAATATTGTAAGTAATTTTTTAAAATATATTTGCATTAAATAGTGACAAAATAACATCCTTAAAAGCTGCTGCGTCTCTGGAGTCGAAACTAATCCTGAGTTTGAACAATTTTTCTTCATATATTTTTTCTGTTAGTTCATAAAATATTTCGTTGTCAGGAATTTTAAGAAATGGTGAAGTCTACCTGTTTATCTTATCAAAACTGGTTACATTAATTATATCAAAATAACCACTGTCTGCCATAAATTGTAAAAATAAGTCCAAATCCGAGTCATCCAGTTTTTATCTGTTGTAGGATCATATTTCTTAAACTTATTATATGTTTAACCTTTTTAACAAAGTTTATTTGCACAATTTTACTATCAAACATTTCCAATATTCTTATTCAAATTTTATCCAAAAAAACAAGTTCATCCAAATTTTCCAAATCCCCAGACATTAGGAGCTTTCTAATTCTCCACTTTCCAAATAATTGTCTACGGACCAGACACTGTACATTTTAATAACATGTCTAGATTTTATAACATACCCGTCGTACCATCCCATGTTATCTGCAATTTTATTTCTTAGTTTAAATTTCTTTAACAATTTAATAACTTCTTTTTCTGTCAGACCAAAATACGTGTTGAAGCTGTGATTAGTTAAAAATGGATAATGTTGTATGTTATTAGCGTCTGCCGATACAGCTCCGGCTAGCCTAAGGCAGGCGTTGATAAGAGCTCTATCGACGAATTCGTTTGATTTCAATAAATTTTCGGATGAAAAAAATAATTTTGCCTATATCATTGCCAGATTAAAATATGAGTTTTGAATTTGATCATCGTACTCGTCTATAAGTACAATTACCCTTTTCTTGAAATGAGTGTACAAAAGTCTGGTGAGAGTTCGTAAACTCCTAAATAATTGAACAGCTTCCCGATTTTCGATTTGCCTTTTAACATAAAAATAGTTAAATTCTATATTTTCTTGTTTATTTAATCTATTGCTATATAAGAGGTATTTATGTTGGATAAATGATAAACGAATCACGAATAAGATCTTTAAACGATAGGCTAAATGAATCATAATTTCTACAACTGAGCTGTTTAAAATCTAAAAACATTACTGGGTACTCTCCGAAATGCTCTTCAAGAAACCGACCATTTGTTACTATGTATATGTGTAACACTTCCTTTATTATATATTATCTGTGAAAACCCTGTAATTTTCAGTTTCCTTTTACTGATACCCTGGTCCCATAGTCATCCTTGACATTTTCAGAGAAACGCTTTAGCATATCCATATTTGTCGACTTCCCGAAGCGCCACCTAGACGCTGTGATGAGAACAGCCCATCGTTATTGTAAAAAGGTCTTAATCAGCATAGTTTTATCCACAAAAAATGTGTTTCTACAATAGATCGAAAGTCACTCTTTAGTGTATCTGTACCTTTTTCCCACGCAGCCTAAAACATGGAACCAAAATATCCTCAATTAATTAAATCGAGGTATTGTACAGATACAGAGGAAGACCACCTATCACCTGGATAGATGAAATTCAGACTATACTGAGGGAACGAGAAATTGAAGATCTTTGGATGTACAAGCAGCAGTGGAAGAGGAGAATTCAATAACTTCTGTTACCTTTGGTTCCGGAAGATGTGTAAACATTATACACCCGGAATAATAAATAAATAATAGTAATATTAAATTGAAACTAGTCCAAATTAGCGGTTATATTAATATCAAGTACTATTAAAAGTAATTAATTAATACGACCAACGTTTTTTCTGTTTTCCCTAGAAATTGAACACAAACGAAACGGGATAAAACGCCGGGATCAGTGGAGGATACAAGGGGGGTCATGACCTCCCCCAAAACCTTAGACGATTTTTTTTTTTTAGTCACGGAAAAACGTTTGACTCACACTTGCAAGTAACTCGCACATTCGCACATCCGAGTGAAGTTGCAACTCACAGGCTGAATCTATCTTTAGTGGCCTCTATTATGAAGTACGGGAAATAGCTGAGAAGTTAGATGTTGATTTAAAGATACCACCACTTGTTTCCCTCCAAACCAGCCGTCAAAACCACGCTGCTGAGTCGTGTGAGGAGTACTTCCGAAGATCTGTTTATATACCACTTTTGGACAACGTCATCACAGACTTAGAAGAGAGACATTCAACGGAAGTTATGAATTTATTTAATCTTCAAGCCATTTTGCCCAAAACTGAAATAAAAGCAGAAGATGAAGCCGCTATAAGGGAAATTGTAAATATTTACCAGGATCTTATTGGAGAGTCTGCTACTTTTATAACTGTAAAGCAAGAGGCCTCATTGTGGGTTCAAAAGTGGAAGCGGGTCGTGAAAAACGAAGAAAAACTTCCAGATTCCGTTTTGGAAACATTTGAAAACTGCGATATTGACATGTATCCCACCATCCATAAACTTCTGCGGATTCTGGCTACACTTCCAGTCAGTGCAGCGACCGCGGAGCGCAGTTTGGCTTCGGGCTAATATCGGTGAAGAAAGACTCACTGGGCTTGCTCTCATGTCGGTCCATCGAGAAATTCCACTGGACCCAGAACCCTTTATTCTTAGATTCGCTAAGACAAAGAGGCGCCAAAATGTTTTATTGTAAATATTTATCCTTACCGAGTTTATATTGTTTGTTTTGTTCCTTGTTTCTGTTTGCTTTCTTAAATACAGAGAAGTACATTGACATGTTGTTTTAATTTAAGACCCTTATATTATTGTTCATAGATCTCTTTTGAATTATATTATGTTATTGTTTAGGAATATTTTTAATTAAGGAAATTGGAGTATTTTTAAAATCTATAACCTTTTCTGGAAAATTTATGTAAAACGCTTTACTTTGTAGTTAATTTTTTCTTCAATTTTATTGTTTTGCACAATTAATTTATATAAATAATAAATTGAAATAAACCTAAGGCAGTTATTATTATTACTTTTGTATTTTCCACGAAATTAACACACACAAATGTGTAAATATCTGCTACAGTTTTGCTGATACATGTGTTCAGGGTTGGCTCTGAAATCTCTCTACCCCCCCCCCCCTACCACATGTGTCCGGGATCGGCTTCTGAAAATTTATGGTAAACCTAGTTATGACCCCCCTAAAATGTTAGTCTGTAACCGCCCCTGGCCGGGATAATTAAAATACCTCGTATCCCATTATCAGTATTAGTTAATCGCATTCAATTAGATAAGACACTCCTTATCATTAAAACTGTAATAAATATGTTAAACTAACAAATATTTATTATCAGGATGAAATCGACAAACAATTATAATGTAATAAATAACTTTTTTCTATTATAATTCCTTTACAACCCGCGAAAGTGATTGCGTAACAAATTCTCCTTTTCTGAAAAATTATTTCTCCCTAATGCAAATAAAAATTTTAATTACAAAATTATTAAAAAAACAATTAAAATTGTCTGGTAGTTGAAGTCGCAGTAGTAGAAAAACAGTGGGGTGGCTTTCTTATCTATCTGATAAATAAATCGATAACCAAGGAGTTTAAGATAGATTATGACAAGACAATGATAATGGAAGAAAGAGATGGAGTAATATATACACTACCCTGGTGATATTAGATGTAGAGATAAGTGTAGCATAAGATAGTATAGGAAGGTTAATAATTAAATAGGAGTACAAGATAGGAAAGCATTACGTAGGATAGCATAAGACAGTATAGGAATACCTATTTCATAGATATGCATAGCATAAGATTATATTTTCTTAATATAAACTCAGGTCTATTACAACCGAATGCAGTTTTTGCAGACACATTATTAATGGACAGATTTGTCTGAACGGGCTTTCATTTTGTTCCTTTGTAATTTATGGTTGTTATGGTTTTACTTCAGTGACTTTTGATTTATGGTTGGTTTATGGGTGGATTATGGGTGGTTTATGGTTTTTTAGGAATTTGTTATTTTATGGTTGTTAACGGTTAAAGTAAAATTAATTTAGGAGTGTACCAGTTTATGGACGGTTTATGGTGAACGCTGATAAGAAATTTGCAGAATTTTTTATGGTTATTTTTGGCCTTAACTTTTTTTAAATTTTTATGACCCTTTAAGGTTGAAATTTACCTTAATTTTCACTATAATATTATGGTTACTTACCCTCATAAATACAGGGATGCTCCACACGTACTCATATACTATTCACACACACACACACACACACACACACACACACACACACACACACACACACACACACACACACACACACACACACACACACACACACACACACACACACACACACACACACACACACACATCAACAAGCGTTTATCGGCCTTCTTCAACTGTCACAGTTGATAATGAACGTCAGTGACACACAGCAGGTCAGGTCAGCACTCTGTCCCCGTTTCGAAACTCAGCAAGAATACGCCTAATCACCAACGACTGTTCCCATTTATCCCCCCCCCCAACTCCACACACGATACCGAGTAGGGCTCGGATTTACATGACATAACATAGGCCAATAGTCACACTATTTAGTGAACATCTTAATCATTCTTTATGTTTAGGTCATACTTTAAAGTAAATTGGAGGCGTTAGACAAGGTTGCCCTTTATCAACCCCTCTTTTTAACCTGACTTCGGATGGAAGTGTTAGGGTTTGGCTTAACAGCCTAAATGGAGGAATCAGAGTTACAGACCAAATGAATTTTATTCATTATAGTTACAGATCAGATTTTATTGGCGACAAATGAAGATGACCTGCAAAGGCTGTTCCACACCTTAAATAACATTGCCAAAGATTTTAATATGGAAATATCTGACAAAAACAAAATGCATGGCTTTTAACAGAACATGGTCATTAGATCTAAAATTGTTTTGGATAGTAAAATAATAGAACAACTCTCAGAATTTGACTATTTAAACTGTAAGCTGTCATATAAAATCGAAGAAGATATTAATGGGAAAATTAATAAATTTAACCAGATAACAGTAACTCTCCGACGTGCTGTAAATCATAAGGTAAGGAAAGAATCTATAATAAAATTATACAAATCCATGCCAGTTCCCCTACCCTTATTTATGGCTCAGAAACCTGGACAATGTCTGCTAGACAAATATCAAGAATTCAGGCTAGGGAAATGAACTTATTGCGTTCCATAGCTGGATACATAAAAGTAGATATGAAAAGTAACAATCAGATAAGAGAGGAAATATTAGTTGAATAAGTAAACGGAATCATCAGTAAGTATAGAGAAAGCTGGAAACAACACATTAGCAGAATGTCCAGTGACAGATTCCCAAAAGTAGTCTTGTTGTAAGCGCCTTACTTGCGCGCCCGAAAAGAGAAGTTACGCAAATGGAAAATCGGGAAGCTATTGAATTACTTGAGAGTGTAGAAATTCTCACCCAACTATTATACGCTTATTTCAACAAACGAGTAATTGTACTGCAACGTTACAAGTACAGTATTATACACAATTACACAAATACGTTAGCAGAATTTTTTCTCGTTGCAAGTATATGTAGTTGCACAATAATTAAATAATTTTTGAAGAGGAGTGAGATGGTTGTTGACATGAAATAATTAATTAAAACCGTTTCAAAATAATCATTCTACGATTTATTAATTAATAGAAAAATATTCAAATATTAAAATTTCAAATATTAGACAAATAAATATTCACTTTTATAAGCTTCACAAATATAATGTAACCTGCTACGCTATTCATAACATAAAAAAAATAAACAACCATATAATCATACTAGCTAAACAAACATGTTAAACAAGTTATTTAAATCCTTTTTATTTTTGTGTGTCTGAAATTAACTCAAATTTTAAATAATAATAGCAACTCATTTACAAACAAAATAATATTAAGACTCAAGAATAAAATTTATTTTTGCTATAAACAACATAAAAAATAATCTAACATTTACTTCCAATCTGTTATTTATTTCTACTGACACACCCATACAACAAGAGATTAGTATATCTTTCCTAGATTTTCTTGTTATATTAATTCTCTTATTTAACTACTATTTAACTTAAAACTTTACTTATTTACTGTTCATAGTTCAGTTCTTTTTAGAGCTCTTTTCACACAATATATATATAAGTGTTTGTTATCACCTGCGTACATCTGCCGTTATCGTTGCGCGCGTGTGTGTGTGTGTGTGTGTGTGTGTGTGTGTCCTGAATCTTGACAATTTGATGATGATGATGATGCTGATGTTGTGAACTCTGTCTCTACGGGTTGTTGTTGGTGATGCTCCAGAGTTCCTCCTTACGTCTTGGTGTGTGTGTGTCCTGATCGATCTGCAAACCAGCAGCATGACGTCGTGTGTAGATTTCTTGAATCTGTATGTGTGACCGCCCAAAATTTGCTAGTGGTATTTATACTGGACAGCGAGCTGACAGGTTCAGGCCTGTTTCCGACATGTTAGATATTGTCAGTTTCGTGCAAAGCGTCCTTTTACTTACAATCACTTAGGTTCATTATCGCGATTACGTAAACATACTCGTAGCTTGAGCGATATCATTGTTTGCGTAATTTTTTTCTGGTCACTCACATATACCACACATATTAATTACTATTTAATTACACTAGTAATTAATATTAAATTAATAGCGTCTTTATGATTGCACATTTTTGCAATATTTTATATCACCATACTCGTTAAAAATTCCTTAATGTAATGCTGTCTTTATAATTGGTGTAAGACTTTGTTCACAGGTTTAAAACGTATTAATTATTTTATTTTAATCCTGTTAAAACCTGATTAATGAAAACCAACAATTCGTACGTATCTCTCCTTCTCTGTCGTTCAATGCAGGTCGGAACTGGCTTACACACCCACATACACAAACGCTGTATTTTTAACTATTGAAGCAGGTGCACTTTCGACAGGCCAGAGCCTGTATTTTCCCGCACAAAATTGTTTAAAACTGTTCGTCTTATTCTTTTTACACTAACTATTTACAAAACATACCGCCCTGGGCAAATATGAAAATATATGTATTGTTGCATATATTCCCCAGGTGAGTTTAAATAAAATTTGACTATTGTTCAAATTTTATTTACACAGATATATATATGTGTATATAATTACAATTACATCTTATTAACTACATAACAATTGGTTTTTAAAACTCCTTATAAAAGTAAATATTTTATCGGTATGTAAGAAACATTCCCCTTTGTGGAGGGCGACACAATTCGTTTCCCCTATATAAACATTACTTACATCCTGCTATTTTTCCATTGTTATACATATCGACACACCCTTGTTTGCTGTACATTTTAGTCTGCTTATATTTCTCACTCTGTTTCTCTCTTACTATCTGCATTCATGCATTACGAGAATCAACTATACTACACCAGTTATTTTTTCTACTGGAAATATTTCCTCATCGATGAAGCATGATATTTGCCAATTTCTTTTTGTCTTTCAGTGTCATATACTATAAAGGTTTGTGCTCCCCGTCTTGTTTGCAGAATATAGGGACCTTCGTATAATCTAAAGAACGTTTTGGCGGTATTGTCTGTTCTCTTCCCTACTGGATTACTTCGTATCAATACCATAATTCCAACTTTAAATTACACTAACTTGTGTGTTCGATTGAATCACTCTACCGTCTTCATACCCTTATCTTTTATCCTATTTCTTGCGTTATCTAATTTTTGACTCATGGGTATAGGTAGATTCTGATTTTCTGGTTTACTAACGAAGTTCTTCCAAAATCTAGTTGGTTTCTGCCCTTCTCCCAATTCAATTGGTGGGTATCCAGTAGCTTCACTATAATTTTCATTAATAGATTTCTCAAAGAACGACAAGTATTCAGCCTAGTTGTTATGCTGATCATGACAATATATACGCATATACTTGCCCAACTCTTTATTAACACGTTCGGCAAGGTTACCCTAAGGATGCCTAATTGATGTGAGCATGCGTTTTATTCCTTGCTGCGTTAAAGTTTCAGACCATAGCTTATTCCTAAATTGTTTGGCTTGATACGTATTTATCTTCTTTACTCTTCTTTACGTGACCATATGTGGGTACATACCTCTGCAGTATTATCTTCAGAACAGTCTTTGTGGTGGGTCGCATCATAGCCTATAACTGGACATCCTTGGTAAACACATCTACACATACAAGAATGTGCCTAACACCCCGACTTGATCGTGGCAGCGGACCAAAGAAGTCCAGAGCTAACAACTCCCCTTTCTCCTTTGCTCTGATGTTTGCATAGATACATAGGTATGTAAGTTTAGATGCCTAGCGGTCTGGCAATCATGACACCTTTTTAAGATGGTTTTAATCCTCCTATACATATTATTGATGGTGAAATCTTCTCTCAAAGTCCAGTAACATGTTAATGCTGACGCATAAGCTAGACTTTCGTGACATGGTGTAATTAACTGTTCTAACATTTCTGGTGATAACATTACTTTCCAGTCTTAGTCCATTAATTTAAATAGTATGTTATTTTTAACTGCATACTTATCGTGAGATGGTTGTTGTTTTAATTGCTGCAGCTTTGGTTCTTTATCTTGCTCTCTTGCTAAGTTCTGGAGTAGTTGTTTTACTTCGTCGTTTGGTTTATACTGGATATGCAATAATTTCAAATCTTTATCATTGGAGAAATGAGTCTCTTCTTTCTTCTCCGTGACATATCGACTTAGTGTATCTGCTGTCATATTGTCGGTTCCTCTACTGTATTTAATGGTAAAAGAATATTCTTCTATGGCCAGAATCCATCTCATCAATCTCGCATTTGTGATTCTGCACCTCGGTAAGAATGATAGAGGTTGATGATCAGTGTAGATTTCAAAGTGCGTTCCATATATGTAATAGCGGAATTGTTTCAGTGCATATACGATGGCCAATATTTCCTTCTCCGAAGTACAGTAATGTTTCTCGGCACCTTTGAACATTCTGCTTGAATAGGCGATCACTCGAAGTTCTCCTTTTGCATCTTCTTGATAGAGTACGCTCCCGATTGCATAGTCGCTGGCGTCCGAGTAGATGACGTAATTTCCTTCACGTTGTGGATGGTGTAGCATAATATTTTCCACAAATAGTGCCTTGACCTTGTTGAATGCATTAGTGTGATGTTGTTCCCACTTCCACTTCACTTTCTTCTTTGTAAGCTCCAATAGTGGTTTGATTTCTTCTGCATATAATGATGAAAATCGTCTATAGTATCCCGTTAGACTAGGAATGCTCTTAACCCTTTCACATTTCTCGGTACTGGGACTCGGTGATACTGCTTATTTTGCATGAATCTGGTCGTATACATTCCTCAGATTCAATATGACCCAAAAATTTTATAGACGATCGAATAAATTCACATTTATCTAAACTTAATGAGATGCTAGCTTGTCGAAACTTCTCAAAAATAGTGCGTATATTGATTATATGTTCTTCTAATGTTTTTTTGGTATGACCAACATGTCGTCAACAAAAATCATGACATAAGGTTTTACTTCAGGACGTAATGCAATTTCTAAACATTTTACTATGGCTGATAGGCTTGTGCTCAGACCAAAAGGTACTACCTTATGCTGGTAACATTTACTTTTTATACATAAATGCAGTATATTTTCTATCGCTTTTTATAATGGAAATCTGCCAAGAACTAGAGGTTAAAACGAGTTTAGTTAAATACTTAGCTCCTTCGCACTTTGTGAACAACTCATCTGCCGTGGGTGCACAGTCAAAATCCTTTTCTACGACGCTATTCAAATTCCTCATGTCCAAACATAGTCGAATTTCATCATTCTTCTTTTTCACCACAACCAACGGGTTTAATAAGTTACTGTTCGATCGTTCTATGACATCATTATCCAGCATTTTTCTGATTTCTTTCTCGACTTGTTCCTCATACTTCATTGGAGTCCTCCTCACGAATTTTGACGGATCTGTGACTTTGATGCGATGTTCATATACATTCGTTTGTGTAGGCAGTTCGCTAGATATGTCTGCATACTCTTTAATTAAGGTGTCTATTTGTTCTATCCCTTTGTGTTCACCGTTGATCTCTTCACTACGATGTTTATCATGCGCATAGGTTACTGAAGGTCTGGAGATAGTTACCGGTTCATTTATATTTGACGACTGATCCTCTTCGGTTACATTCAATTTAATATTTTGTGTGACATTATTCAGAGTGCACGTCATCGTTTGATATTTATTACAGCCTTCATTTATTTAAAGCATCTTTTCCTAATATACAGTGTCGGACTAGTTTATTTACTAATATCATAGGTAATTCATATTGTACATTCCCACACGTTATATTCCCAAATATTTGTTGCTTAACTCGTTCCCTGGTACGATTAGCAGTGGTTATGTAAAGTTCATTAACAGGTAGAGTGGGTGTCAATTTAAAATATTGTTTCTTGCTGTGTAGCCATGTCTTACTAACAACAGATATTTCACTTCCTGTGTCGATCAATGCCTGCACTTTACAGTTGTTGATGTACACGGTAACAGTTGGGCAGTAATTACATTCGTTCACACGTCTTGCAGTTGTATCCGGTTCTGTTATGTCGGCGTACAAATCAGGTGGAAATAGGCTGTTTATTTTTACTTTACGTGACGGTCAATTATTCTTTGAAGTAGACGGCATATCCGGTGTCAGCTTCTGACCTATGGTTTGTACATTTCGTGTATATGGCTTTTTAAATCTTTTATTCGAATTCGGTCAAGTGTACCCACCCTTCGTATTACTTCCCTCTGTTTTATTCTCTACCTTGCGCTTTTCTCTTCTAAACTCTCTCCCCCCTGAATTCTCAGCATACCTTCTCTCGTCTTGGACATTAGTTTTATTTCTGTAATCGGTGTGAAACATGTGTTCGGACTGCGTGAGTAAAATTAATAAATATTAAACAGTTTTAATTCCTTGTCTGTAAATACCTAATCTAATATCTCTGTGGAAGTGATGTGCAAATTTAAGTACCAATTCGTGTTGTGTAAATGTGGGTCTAAGATGTTTACTTCTTTCTACAATTTGAATGACATTCTCCTCTAAGGTAAATCTACCATTATGTTGATATTTACCATATTCTAATTGGTCTCGTAATTGGCTTTGTGTGTGAATATTCCAATAGCGGCCTTCAAACGATTCTTTAAATTGTTCATATGTAGTTAAATTATCTCTGACAATAGTATACCATCGTGCAGCACAATCTTGAAAATGCTTTCTAAAAAAATCAATTCTTTCTTTATCAGTTAACGCACTACATATTAACTCCATTTCCCGTTCACAGTGTAATAAAAATTCAACTGGGTTTTCTGTTTTCAAACCTTTGAATATTCGTCTGGTCCGTTCCTCTATCTGTGTTGGATACATCATTATCTGTGCCGGTCGTCCCCGCATTTCCTCACGAAGTTGATCGATTTCACTCTTCACTTGATCCTTTATATTGGACATCTCTCCAGAATAATCTTTCGCAGTCTTGGATGTTTCTTCTATCTTATTCTCCATTACAATTGTGCGTGATTCTATTTCATTTGTTTTACTAGTGGTCACTTGAAGCAGATCATGAACATCCTGTCTTTTACTGTCCTGTTCATGCGTTATCATATTCATTTGCTCATTTACCCCGTCATTTATTTGTTTATGAATGTCCTGTAAAGCTTTTTTCCATTCTACACGTAACTCATTATGCTTATTCTCTAACCTAACAGACTGTTCACACAGGGCTTTCTTAACTTTATTTTCTAATGGATCTATGCGCGTATTCGTGTCTTTAATTTTATCTGCTAACTGCACAGTACTATCTAATATGTCTTGTTTTAATCCTTGTTTTAGTTCACCTAGTTTACCATTTATATCCTCTTTTAAATTTTCTGTTTTTTTCTTTATATACTGATTTAATTCTTCTCTCAATTGTACATTATCTTGTTTTAATTCTTCTGTTTGTTTATTTATATTGTTATTTATTTATATTTGTTATTATTATAAATTATCTCATACCAACAATTTCTCTCCTCTTTCAGTTTTGTTGAGCGGCAGTTGTGAAATACACAACAATATTACAATTACAATATAATAACAATACACTTATTAATTCTGAATCAATTTATTATGGCACACTGAATATCGAGCCCCACGTTGGCCGCCAATTTATTATGCAACGTTGCAAGTATTATACACAATTACACAAATACGTTACCATGTACTCAACGCGACTATAAACTGTATTACACAGGCCAGGTCGCAGAATTTTTTTCTCGTTGCGTCAAGTATATGTAATTGCACAATAATTAAATAATTTTAAAGAGGAGTGAGATGTTGTTGACATGAAATAATTAATTAAAACCGTTTCAAAATAATCATTCTACGATTTATTAATTAATAGAAAAATATTCAAATATTAAAATTTCAAATATTAGATAAATAAATATTCACTTTTATAAGCTTCACAAATATAATCTAACCTGCTTGCTATTCGTAACATAAAAAAAATAAACAACCATATAATCTTACTAGCTAAACAAACATGTTAAACAAGTTATTTAAATCCTTTTTATTTTTGTGTGTCTGAAATTAACTCAAATTTTAAATAATAATAGCAACTCATTTACAAACAAAATAATATTAAGACTCAAGAATAAAATTTATTGTTGCCATAAACAAAATAAAAAATAATCTAACATTTACTTCCAATCTGTTATTTATTTCTACTGACACAACCATACAACAAAAGATTAGTATTTCTTTTCTAGATTTTCTTGTTAAATTAAATTCTCTTATTTAACTCAGCTTTACTTACTTACTGTTCATAGTTCAGTTCTTTTTTAGAACTCTTTTCACACAATAAAAATATAATTGTTTGTTATCACCTGCGTACATCTGCCGTTACCGTTGTGTGTGTGTGTGTGTGTGTGTGTGTGTGTGTGTGTCCAGAATCCTGAGAATTTGATGATGATGATGATGCTGATGTTGTGATCTCTGTCTCTACGGGTTGTTGTTGGTGATGCTCCAGAGTTCCTCCTTATGTCTTGGTGTGTGTGGTACAGTGTGTGTGTCCTGATCGATCTGCAAACCGGCAGCATGACGTCATGTGTAGATTTCTTGAGTCTGAGTGTGTGACCGCCCAAAATTGCCAGTGGTATTGATACTGGACAGCGAGCTGACAGGTTCAGGCCTGTTTCCGACATGTTAGATATTGTCAGTTTCGTGCAAAGGTCCTTTTACTTACGGCCACTTAGGTTCATTATCTCGATTACGTAAACATACTCGTAGCATGAGCGATATCATTGTTTGCGTAATTTTTTTCTGGTCACTCACATATACCACACATATTAATTACTATTTAATTACACTAGTAATTAATATTAAATGAATAGCGTCTTTATGATTGCACATTTTTGCAATATTTTATATCACCATACTCGTTAAAAATTCCTTAATGTAATGCTGTCTTTATAATTGGTGTAAGTCTTTGTTCACAGGTTTAAAACGTATTAATTAGTTTATTTTAATCCTGTTAAAACCTGATTATTGAAAACCAACAATTCGTACGTATCTCCCCTTCTTTGTCGTTCAGTGCAGGTCGGAACTGGCTTACACACCCACATACACAAACGCTGTGTTCTCACCACAGCGCCCAGGCGGCGCTTCGGGAAGTCGACAAATATGGATATGGTAAAGCGTTTCTCTGAAATTGTCGTGCATGACAACGGGACCAGGGTACCAAAAATGGAAACTAAAAATTATAAGGTTTATACAGGTAAATATAATAAAGTCGAAGGAATAAAGGAAGTGTTAGACATATACAGAGGAACAAATGGAATATTGTTGAAGAGCATATCGGAGTACCTAGTAATATATTTAGATTTTAAGCAGCTTAGTTGCAGTAATTACGACTCATTTATCCTATCGTTTAAAAGTCTTGTTCGTGATACATTTATCCATAGATTAAATAAACAAGAGAAGATAGAATTTAACTTTTTTTATGTTATAAGGCAAATCGGGAACCGGGAAGCTGTTCAATTATTTAGGAGTTTACGAACTCTCACCAGTCTTTTGTACACTCATTTCAACAAAAGGGTAATTGTACTTATAGGCGAGTACGGTGCTCAAATTCAAAAACTCATATTTAAATCTGGCAATGATATAAGTAAAATTATTTGTTTCATCCGAGAATTTATTTCAAATTTATTGAAATCGAACGAATTCGTCCATAGAGCTCTTATCACCGCCTGCATTAGGCTGGCCGGAGTTGTATACAGACGCGACTAACATACAACATTAGCTTTTAAAGATGTTATTTTGTCAGTGGGCAATGCAGATAGTTTCAGAAATTTACTTCCAATATTAAATCAGTTATTTAGAAAACCACAAGTAGGCTATTGCCTATTAATGAGGCTGAGCTGTCACATACAATTTACTCATCTTTAAAAGTATACGATTGTTTTGCTGATCTTCATTCAGAACTACCTTTGGAATTGAAGACTAAAGGTAGAAAACCCAGTGCTGATATAATCATGGTCAGACATGACGGCGTAGGGATAATAATTGAATTAAAACTTCAGAATCCGAAATCACATGAAAAATCATCAGCTGTTATTGCCCTTAACCAAACATTGACTAACCATTATTACAAATTATTTAAACGGGGTCATTACACAAACTTAGTTACGCAAGATGAAATATTAATTGGTGTTTATATATCAGTAACAGGTGATTTCTCACTTTGCTATCTAGTAAATAGTCATAAACTATCAAATAAAACGTGTTTGGAATAGTTTTGTGTTCTGTTAATCTGTACTGTTTCTTCTGTTTGTATTATCGTTAACAACTTATACATAGGCTACAAAACGTTACAAAAAGTAATAAGAAATTACAGACTAGAGTTTACAGGATAGGGTGAAATTCAAGAAAAGTCATAAAACAACTGGAAAGGCTCGATGTGTCATAAGTGCGTTATACAGTACAATAGACTTGAAGGAGAATATAACTTAAAAAATAGTAGAGTATTAGATTACTAAATTTTTGTTATAGTAGTAAATTATTTTAGCAAATAATTAAAGAGCTTAAAATCTGATCGTAATTCTGTGCGTTGTTATGACAAATAAAGAAATATTCTGATATCGACAGGACGTCAAACTTTATTACTTTTTATGAACGTTCGATTAAGGCGTCAAGCTTTAGTTTACGTTTTATAAACGTTCGATTAAGAACGTCAAACGTTAGTTAACGTTTTATAAACGTTCGATTAAGGACGTCAAACGATAGTTTACGTTTTATAAACGTTTGAGTCAGGACGTCAAACCTTAGTTTACGCTTCATAAACGTTTGAGTCAGGACGTCAAAACTTAGTTTACGTTTTATAAACGTTTGATTAAGGACGTCAAACTTTAGTTAACGTTTTATAAAGGTTTGATTAAGGACGTCAAACGTTAGTTTACGTTTTATAAAAGTTTGATTAAGGACGTCAAACGTTAGTTTACGTTTTATAAACGTTTGATTAAGGACGATAAACGTAAGTTTACGTTCTACAAATGTTTGATTAAGGACGTCAAACGTTAGTTTTTGTTTTATAAACGTTCTATTAATGACGTCAAATGTTAGTTAACGTTTGATTAAGGACGTCAAACGTTAGTTTACGTTTTATAAACGTTTGATTAAGGACGTCAAACGTTAATTTACGTCTTATAAACGTTTGCTTAAGGACGTCAAACGTTAGTTTACGTTTTATAAACGTTTAATTCAGGACGTCAAACGTAAGTTACCGTTTCATAAACGTTCGATTAAGGACGTCAAACGACAGTTTACGTTTTATAAACGTTTGATTCAGAACGTCAAACGTAAGTTAACGTATTATAAACGTTCGATTAAGGACGTCAAACGTTAGTTTACGTTTTATAAACGTTTGCTTAAGGACGACAAACGAAAATTAACGTTTATTAAACTTTCGATTAAGGACGTCAAACGTTAGTAAGGACGTCAAACATTTATTAAACCTTCGATTAAGGACGTCAAACGTTAGTTTACGTTTTATAAACGTTTGATTAAGGACGTCAAACATAAGTTTACGTTTTATAAATGTTTGATTAAGGACGTCAAACGTTTGTTTTGGTTTTATAAACGTTCTATTAAAGACGTCAAATGTTAGTTAACGTTTGATTAAGGATCATAAATTGACGATGACCATAATACCCAGAAGAGGCGATCAAAAGAGAAATGCAATGTTAATAATTATTAGTAAACCAGTATAATGTGTAAATGTTAAACTTAGTATGTAAGAAATAAGACATTGATTATAGCCATAGACTAGTATACTACAGGGAGGTCTGCGAACCTCAAACAGTTATTTGATGTTAAAACTACAAAATATGAGTGACATTAAAATTACTGACAAATTAATTGTAAGCTATAATTATGAAGTAATTAATAACTAATAAGTAATTAACTGAATATATTAAGTAACTGATAAGTAACTAATTAATAATTTATTAACTAATAAGTAATTAAAGATCAGTTCGTAGTCCTTCAGTCTTTAGTACCCTCCCCGCATATACCTGTGGTGCGTGTGTTACCGTGTCTCTCACAGGTATATGGGACCTACAGTTTAACGCCGGATCCGAACGGCAATTTTTTTTTTTTTTGGGAGGGTTTATACTAGGCAGGATACCACTCGCTTGGTTGCCATTACCTTGAGAGGGGGAACGGTCGTATCTAAATCAGATGGCCCCTGGCGGGAATTGAACCCGCGCCGACAGCGTAGAAGCGTCACACGCTAGCCACTACGCCACGACCGCTCCTAAGTAATTACATAGTAATTAAATAATTAAGAAGTAATTAGCTATTAATAATAAGCTATAATTATGAAGGTTAAGTGGTGTAAAGTTAAGTGATATAATACACTGTGGATAAAACATATAAATTATATTAACCAACTATGGTTAATATAAAAAAATGTACAATAATTAATAACAGTGAAATCTTGCGTTACAAACTTATAATATACAGTAGTGACGAAGAAAAAATAAGATTCAACGGAATCATATTAATTATAAAATATGAAACCGAAGCTGTGACCCATAAATATTCCATCTAAGAGCTTAACTGAATGAATTAGTGTTTTGTAAAAAGGAATATATTATTGAAGAGTTTTCGAAACGAGGGAGAACATGTTAATTTTACTGCTGGACTTTTATACAAAATAATTGAAGATATAAGACGAAATTATAAAGAAAAACTGGTGAAATAATGAGAAGACTAATGTTTTAATTGAATATACCAAAAACTTTAAGGCCGCAAGCTAAATATCAAGCAAGAATTCGTCAATGAAACTACCAGATTGGTGAGATTGCTCCAGAACGTTAAGTCAGACAATTGAACAAACATTACTACATTTAAAGAGCGAGTTACAGTGAAACACTATAACAAAAACAATATAAACATTATAATAATTAATTTTATTTGTTAACTATAATTATTAGTATTAAGAGTTCCTGTTTAAATTGTTCTTTTCTTTGATCCAAAGGACCCACTATTCAACATACATCCACAACACCCAATTATTGAACCTTATTTATAAATATGTTATATTTTATATGTATGACTTGTACAATACATTGACTTTACTTTTACATTAACCCTGAGATTAAGATTTTTCATGTTATTCAACCGAAATGAGCTACAAATGTTAGAAAGAGACATTGAATGTTACTACAATTAAATAAATGTCAAAGAAAAGAATAAATGAAAATAATTGAATTTGAGACGAAATGAGATAAGGAGTAGGATTATTTATTTAACGTAGAATTACATTGAAGAAGGGTACGTTTAGAATATAAAGACTCACTACAATAAAAAGTCTAGTTATAAAATTGGCACCAACAACTTGGGGCAAACAACATACACAAAAAACAAAAAGTGTTTACTTACAACGTCTGTTTTCGGACGTTAAACGTTAGTTTACGTTTAATAAACGTTCGATGATTATGGACGTCAAACGTTAGTTAACGTTTTATAAATGTTCGATGATTATGGACGTCAAACGTTAGTTTACGTTTAATAAACGTTCGATGATTATGGACGTCAAACGTTAGTTAACGTTTTATAAACGATCGATGATTATGGACGTCAAACGTTAGTTTACGTTTTATAAACGTTCGATGATTATGGACGTCAAACGTTAGTTTACGTTTAATAAACGTTCGATGATTATGGACGTCAAACGTTAGTTAACGTTTTATAAACGTTCGATGATTATGGACGTCAAACGTTAGTTTACGTTTAATAAACGTTCGATGATTATGGACGTCAAACGTTATTTAACGTTTTATAAACGTTTGATTAAGGCCGACAAACGTAAGTTTACGTTTTATAAACTTTTGATTAAAGACGTCAAACATTAGTTTACGTTTAATAATTAATAATTTATTACGTTACGTTAGTTAACGTTTTATAAACATTTGATTAAGGGCTTCAAACGTAAGTTTTCGTTTTATAAACGTTTGATTAAGGACGTCAAACGCTAGTTTACGTTTTATAAACGTCTGATTAAGGACGTTAAACGTTAGGTTACGTTTCATAAACGTTCGATGATTAAGGGCGTCACACATTAGTTTACGTTTTATAAATGTCTGACTAAGGACGTTAAACGTTAATTTACGTTTTATAAACGTTCGATTAAGAACGTCAAATGTTAGTTTACGTTTTATAAACGTTTGATTAAGGACGTCAAACGTTAGTTTACGTTTTATAAACTTCTGGTTAAGGTCGTTAAACGTTAGGTTACGTTTCATAAACTTTCGATGATTAAGGGCGTCAAACGCTAGTTTACGTTTTATAAGCTTCTGATTAAGGACGTTAAATGTTAGTTTACGTTTTATAAAGTTCGATGATTAAGGACGTGAAACATTTAATTTACGTTTTATAAACGTCTGAGTAAGGTCGTCAAATGTTAGTTTACGTTTTATAAACGTTTGAGTCAGAACGTCAAACTTTAGTTTAAGTTTTATAAACGTTTGATTAAAGACGTCAAACGTTAGTTTACGTTTTATAAACGTTTGAGTCAGGACGTCAAACCTTAGTTTACGTTTTATAAACGTTTGATTAAGGACGTCAAACGTTAGTTTACGGTTTATAAACGTTTGATTAAAGACGTCAAGCTTACATTTTCCTCTCTCAGCAGGAAGAACTAACTAGACCCCTAATTGAGACTCCTAATCTATAAACAGTCGGAAAGTAGTTGTGTGGAGCCACCTAAATGTGGAGATTTCTGAGAGAGACAGATGAGCATCAGGAAAGGCTGGGTATGTATTAAGTTGTACTATAAAGTATTCTTGTAACGGTTATAAAAATTTCACAAAAATTACCGCCAAAAATGACAGTAAAAATTTCTGCAAATTTCTTGTCAGCATTCACCATAAACCAACTATAAACTGATGCACTCCTAAATTAATTTTACTCTAACCATAAAGTAACCATATTTCTTCAGTCACCCTTCATTAATATACTGTGTAACCTGTTCCAGCCATAGCAACCATAAATTACAAAGATGTAAAATGGAGGCGCGTTTAGTCAAATCTGACTGTTAATAATGTGTCTGCAAATACATTCTGTTTTAACAGACCTGAGTTTGTATTTAGAAAATATAATCTTATGCTATGCGTATCTATGAAATGGGTAGTCCTAACCTACTTATACTACCTTATGCTAACCTGCCTAATGTTATCCTATCTAATTATTAACCTACTTACACTATCTGATGCTACCCTACCTAATGCTATCCTATCTAATTATATAACCTACTTATACTATCTTATACTACACTTATCTCTACATCTAAAATCCCCAGGGTAATATATCTATTACTCCATCTCTTTCCAATATTATCATTGTCTTGTCATAATCTAACTTAACTCCTTGCTTATCGGTTTATTTATCAGATAGATAAGAAAACCACCCCACTATTTTTCCACTACTGTGATTTCAGCTACCAGACAGTTTTAGTTGTTTTTTTTTTAATTTTGTAATGAAACTTTTAAATTCTATTAGGTAGAAATTATTTTTCCGAAAAGGAGAATTGTTACGCAATCATTTTCGCGCGCTGTAAAGCATTTATAGTAGAAAAAAGTTATTTATTACCCTATAATTGTTGTTTTAGCATATTTAATACTGTTTTAATGATAAGGGAATCTTATCAGATGAAGTGCGATTAGCTAATACTGATAATGGTATACGATCTATTTTAATTATCCCGGCGTTTTGTCTAATTCGTAAAGACGTGTACAAATTTATTCTGTATTACTGTTTTGTTGTCGCCTCCTGCCAGGAAATTTCTGTTTTTTTTTTTTATTGGGGAGTAAGCGATTAACACAATATTACCATTGGGCTTCCTTCTAGCCTAGATTTCTACATTTAGTTTTTAATTCCAAACCATTTTTTGAATAAAGATCAGCAAAACAATCGTATTGATACTTAAAGATGAGTCTGAATGCAAGTAATTGTTAATTAATTTAGTTGCATTAATAATATTCTAATATGTGAAGGCATACTTGTGTGTGTAACCCTTCTTGTTGAATTTGTAAGGAAAACAGAGGGAAAACTTTGGTCGTATTAATTACTATAAATAGGACTTGATATTAATATGACCGCTAATTTGGATTAGTTTCAATTTAATATTTCTATTAATTGTAGATATTTTGGTTCTATGCTTTAGGGTATAATTGCATGGGAACGTACATTTACAATTACGAGTGAATTTCCAGGAATTGCAAGAACGCTTATTTTGTGGATACAAGTATGCTGGTTAAGGCTTTTATTGCACCAAAGAGATGCGGCGTTCTCATCACAGCGCCTAGGCGCTTCGGGAAGTTGACAAATGTGGATATGCTAAAGCGTTTCTAGAAATTGTCGTGGATGACAACAGGACCAGGGTATCAAGAAAGGAAACTGAAATGTACAGGGTTTTTACAGATAATATAGGCTATAATAAAGTCGGAGGAATACTAGAAGTGTTACACATGTATAGAGTAACATATGGTTTTTTTTTTAAGAGCATATCGGAGTACCCAGAAATATATTTATAGATTTTAAGAAGCTTAGTTGTAGTAATTATGACTCATTTATCCTATCGTCTAAAGATCTTGTTCGTCATAGATTTATCCTACATAAATACCTCTTATACAGCAATAGATTAAATAAACAGGGAAGTTAGAATTGATGAAAATTCCCACTAAGTTATATAACTAACTACTATAACAAAAACTTAGTAATGTAATACTTTACTACTTTTTAAGTTATATTCTCCTTCACGTCTATTGTACTGTATAACGCACTTATGACACATCGAGCCTTTCCAGTTGTTTTATAATTTTTCTTGAATTTCACCCTATCCTGTAAACTCTAGTCTGTAATTTCATATTACTTTTTGTAACGTTTTGTAGCCTATGTATAAGTTGTTAACAATAATACAAAGAGAAGAAACAGTACAGATTAACAGAACACAAAACTATTCCAAACACGTTTTATTTGATAGTTCATGACTATTTACTAGATAGCAAAGTGAGAAATCACCTGTTACTGTCATATAAACAACAATTAACATTTCATCTTGCGTAACTAAGTTTGTGTAATGACCCCGTTTAAATAATTTGTAATAATGGTTAGTCAATGTTTGATTAAGGGCAATAACAGCTGATGATTTTTCGTGTGATTTCGGATTCTGAAGTTTTAATTCAATTATTATCCCTACGCCGTCATGTCTGACCACTATTATATCAGCACTGGGTTTTCTACCTTTAGTTTTTAATTCCAAAGCTAGTTTTGAATAAAGATCAGTAAAACAGTCGTATACTTCTAGAGACCAGTAAATGGTATGTGACAGCTCAGCCTCATTAATAGTCAGTACTTGTGGTTTTCTAAATAACTGATTGAATATTGTAAGTAATTTTTTGAAACTATTTTCATTACCTAATGATAAAATAACATCTTTAAAAACTGCTGTGTCTCTGGGGTCAAAATTAAACCTGAGTTTGAACAATTTTTCTTCATATACTTTTTCTGTTAGTTCAATTTTATTTCTTAGTTTAAATTGCTTTAAAATTTAATGACTTCTTTTTCTGTTAGTCCAAAATACGTGTTGAAGCTGTGATTAGCTAAAAATAGATAGTGTTGTATGTTAGTGGCGTCTGCATACAACTCCGGCTAGCCTAACGCAGGCGTTGATAAGAGCTCTATCGACGAATTCGTTCGATTTCAATAAATTTGAAATAAATTTTCGGATGAAAAAAATAATTTTGCCTATATCATTGCCAGATGTAAGCATGGCTTTCTGTATCGGTGCATCGTACTCGCCTATAAGTACAATTACCCGTTTGTTGAAATGAGTGTATAAAAGTCTGGTGAGAGTTTGTACACTCTCAAGTAATTGAATAGCTTCCCGATTTTCGATTTTCCTTTTAACATAAAAATAGATAAATTCTCACTTCTCTTGTTCATTTAATCCATTGCTGTATAAGAGGTTGTTGGATAAATGTATCACAAACAAGACCTTTAAACGATAGTATTAATGAGTCATAATTACTAAAACTAAGCTGTTTAAAATAAAAAAATATTACTGCATAATTTGCAAAATTTCTGTTAAAAAATGATTCCAGATTTGGATCGTATATGCTAAAATTTAAAGTGCTAAAGTGTGAATAATTGTCACTGTCATTTCGTTGTACCCTGTTTCCATTTTCATCCACTATCACTTCACTGAATTTCTTAATCATGTCCTTGTTGACTGACTTTCCGAACCGGCGCGGGGCCGTAATTAGTACCCGCCGCTGGTTGAAAATTTCCTTTATCAATAAAGTTTTGTCTACAAATGCAGCAGACTTAACAACCACATCAAACCCGTCACATCCGACCTCGTATACATGGTTCTGTTCTCCCTACAAACAAAATAAAAAACACAAATTCTTATAATTTATTTTAAACATACCCTTTAATTTTTGGAACCTCATATTATTCGGTTTGTAAAAAACCACCGGTACAGATGAATGTTTAATGAATATTAATACCACAGAAATTCGGTGGCAGGTTATATTTTTTCCAAACAGACTTGTTAGATTTTTAAATTTCTTTATTAATGCAGTCTTGTCCACAAAAGGTTTTTATACGACAACAAACGCAAAGGTATTACATCCCACTTTAAAATGTTTAGTCTGAGTTCCCTACAAGATAAAAAATACAAATTCTAAATATCTATTAAAGAATACACTCTATTTTGTGGGATTTGTAAGACAATGTGTATTTGTTTTTAAATCAACAGAAGCCTACCGACATAGTTCAAGATTGGTATTGATATTTCGAGTATAAGACCTCTATTGACTATTAATAATTATAAATGAATATATAAAAATATTTATAATATACAAATATATATATATAACTCTATAAAAATTATATTTATATACTATACTTTTCCAGAAAGGACTTGTTAGATTTTTAGTTAAATTTTTTTTTGTTCTTTATGAAATATGCTATGCTACAGTACCAAAAGTATAATTCACGACTTAAATAGATATACACATATACAAAAATTCATATCTTTTTTTCAGAATTAATTTTAAATACTTACCCAACAGTATTTTTTAGAACACAGAAGAAAAACCAATATTAAAACAAGTATCATCTTGACATACAAACATCACTCTTAGAATACGATCAGCAGTAAACTGAATAACGTTCAACACATTCTACTCAATATATCTTGTGTGTGCTATCAGTAATAATAATTACAGCGCATTCCATATGATAAGATTCCTCTTCATAGAAAACATTAAGCCAATATTCAACAGGCTGGTAAACCAATAAACTTTTCTTATCAGTATAATGTGCAATCTGCCAACAATTAAAAGCGTAATCATTCACTTTGTATTGCACTCTTTATTTGCATAACATAACTAGAAATTACCATACATAACAATTCCAATACCATTAAATTCTCCTCAACCATTTTCTACTTATATTTTACTTAATGTAAATTAATAGTATAATCACAAAAATAATTGTAAGTGTTTGGAAATAATAAAATTATCAAGATATTAATTGATGACTCGTTGGGCACTTGGTAAAACATATTAATACAAAGGTTTCTAGAAAAATATATAAACACTTGGTACGTTTCACAGTTTTTATTTAATCACTAGAGAAACACAAAATCTAGAGAAAAATGGAATTTATTAAATACACTGTGCAGAATGCGATGCTATTTATATCGGACAATGTGGCCGTGCTCTGAAACATCGCATTTCTGAAAATAAGAAGGCGATTTTAACAAAAAAACAGCCAATACAGGCTTTGCAGATCATTGACTACAACACAATCACTTCATAGATACAAAAAATATAACACTACTGCACAACATACAACAAGGTAAAAAAACGATTTATTAGAAATTGTAGAAATTAGAAAAGCAATAAAAAATAACAAAAATTAACAAACGAACAAACTGAATTCTGTGTATCCACATGTCCGGATACACGACCTAAACATATGTTCACCATCCTAACATCCTTTGTTTAGTTGTTCACTGATCTCTTTGACAATAGCTTAATAAGCTGAAACAGCAGTCAGAATTAAATAAAAACTATGAAACGTACCAAGTGTTTATATATATATTTTTTAAAAACCTTTGTATTAAAACTATGTGTTAAGTAAATTTGACGTTTTTGGTAAATGTTTCGTAACTATAACATTCTACTGGGAAATTATCTACCCTTGAAACTACCAACACATCCATCACGTCGGAAGTTTTAAATGTTTTGTATTTTCTAAATAGTTTTCCCTTTTTGCGGCATATGTCCGGTAGTTGAAACGGTAGTAGTGGAAAAATAGTGGGGTGGTTTTCTTACCTATCTGACGTTAAGTAAGTCTTCTTCTTCTGATAGTTCCTATCCGTTTCGGATGTCGGATATCATACAAACTATTTTAACTTTCTGTACTGCTGCACGGAATAAGTCCGTTGTATTCATGCCAAACCACGTCCTTAAATTTCTCAGCCATGAGATTCTCGGTCGCCCAACTCCTCTCTTTCCAAGTACTTTTCCCTGTAGTATGGACTGCGATAAGTAAAATCTCTGTTCATTTCTCATGAGATGTCCCAGATACTGAAGCTTTTTTTTCTTCACTGTGTTAATAACATCCCTTTCTTTCTTTATCTTTCTAAGAACTTCAACATTAGTTACATGTGCTGTCCATTAAATGCTCAGTATTCTACGGTAAAGCCACATTTAGAAAGATTCCAATTTTTTTGTTGTAGATTCGGTCAAAGTCCAAGATTCTACACCGTAGAAGAGGACTAGCAGCGTAAAAGTCTCATCTTTGTGTTTATTGTTAAATCGTGCCTTTTGAATAAACTATCTTTCTAGTGTACACGGCTCTTGCCTTTTCAATTCTGCTCTTTATTTCTTGAGAGTGGTCCCATTGCTCATTGACTAAAGTACCAAGATATGTAGCTTTGCTTACACGTTCAACTGGCCTTTGGTTTATATTAAGGGTGGAGTTTGTGAACTTGGTCTTAGTTACAATCATTAGCTTCGTTTCATTAACATTGATGTTTAGACCATATCTACGGGTGCTAGACCATACTCTATTCATTAGTTGTTGCAGCCCCTCTAAGCTATCTACGAATATGACGGTATCATCCGCATAACGTATGTTATTTATTCTTTCTCCGTTTCCCGTTCGGAGATTAAGAAAGTACCAGTGGATTATAACCAGTTAGTCAGAGAAGTTAAGTCAAAGAAGCTGATAAATAAATAGATAACCATGGAGTTTAAGTTAGATTATGACAAGAGAAAGATAATCGTAGAAAGAGATGTAGTAATAGATACACTACCCTGGGGATATTAGATGTAGAGATAAGTGTAGCATCGGATAGTATAAGTAGGTTAGGACTACGCAGATCATAGATATGCATAGCATAAGATTATATTTTCTAAATACAAACTCAGGACTATTAAAACCGAATGCATTTGCGGACACATTATTAATGGACGGATTTGACTGAACGCGCCTTCATTTTACGTCTTTGTAATTTATGGTTTTTATGGCTGGAACAGATTACACGGTATATTAATGGTTGACGAAGGGTGACTGAAGCAATATGATTACTTTATGGTTAGAGTAAAATTAATTTAGGAGTGTATCAGTTTATAGTTGGTGAACGCTGACAAGAAATCTGCAGAATTTGTAACGGTTATTTTTTACCTTAATTTTTGTGGGAAATCTTTTTAACCATTTTATGGTTGATTTTTATCTTAATTTTCTCTATAATATTATGGTTACTTACCCTCATGTATACAGGGATGCTCCACACGTACTCATATACTACTCTCTCTCTCACACACACACACAAAGCATCGACGTATTCCAGTTTTAGAAAGAAAAAAAATAGCTTTTAAGTTTGGTTTAATACCTCCCGTTTCTTCATAGATTTGATCTGTTCTTTCTACACCTTCGTCCATGTTGCCTCTTCTTTCCTTGCTAATGTTAGTGCAGGGTATCTACCTATACACGTTTAGAACATTAAACTGGAAGAGTACTCACTTTAATTGTTTCTGACTGACAGTTAGGACTGTCGATTTAAATTAACTGTTCATATTGGTCTTTTAAATCTCACTGTTAGCGTTATTAATGTTAATAATAACTTGGCTGTTCAAAATAACAAACTTTATTCAGTCAGTATAATAATGAACTGAGCCGGATTAGAGGCGCGTGGTGCCCTATGCTGCCATCAGATTGGTGCCCCCCTCCATATTCAAAATTCAAAATTTTTCCATTATTTACACTGATAAATGGCATACACAATTTCGAAAGTTACCAGTTATTTTATTAAACTCCCAAATTATAACAAATATTTAGATAAACAGTGATTACAATGTGCATAGTAGTACTTAAGCTCAGAAAATACTAATCGGTCCATTTTTTCTTGATTTAAGTCTTGTATAATTTCTTCTAAATCGAGCGATTCAAGTATTTTCCTTTCAATATTCAACCTTGCTAACGAACATAATCTCTCATCTCCCATAGTTGAACTCAAAATATCTTTAATGCGTTTTAATACAGAAAATGATGTTTCAGATTCGCAGTTAGTTATTGGAATCATCAAAAGCAGACAATAAGCAATGTATATATTCGGAAATACATAAATCATTTTACAATCAATAATCCAGTTTAATACTTTGAGAGGACAAACCTTTTTATGATTTTGGATTGAGGACATTTGTTTTTTGTTTCTTTTCTCACATTTATTATCTTCAAAATTTTGTGATTTAGAGGTGGATGGTGCCCCCTCTGATAGCTGAGCCATGATGCCCGGTGCTGCAGCATAGCATAGCGTTATGGATAATCCGCCACTAATAATGAAGGTATAAAAAATTAATAAACATCATATATCTACTTAAAATCTTTAATGGAATAACTAAGATCGATCTACTGCAGCCACTAAAGCAGGAATGTCCACACATCGAGATAAAAACACTTAAACGTAACTTAGAATAAGTTAGAACGCCACTGATTACGAATCAAGGATGAAACATCAGACAAGCGGGTCTGTGATGTCTAGCCGAGATATCGAGATATGGAAGGAAGTAGACTGGGTCTTTTAACATAATAAAAATAAAAGATGACTAGAGCAATGACTTTTGGTTTATGGTTGGTTTATTGTTAGTTTAGGAATTCGTTAGTTTATGGTTACTTTATGGTTAGAGTAAAATTAATTTAGGAGTGCATCAGTTTATAGTTGGTTTATGGTGAACGCCGACAAGAAATTCGCAGAATTTTTAATGTTTCTTTTTACCTTAATTTTTGTGAAATTTTTATAACTCTTTTATGGTTGAATTTTACCTTAATTTTCACTATAATATTGTTACATAATGCGGAAAAAGTGTTATGTAATACGGAACGTTCTACAAGTTTCTCGAATATTCCAGCTGTAATGTGTGTGTGCGTACATAATGCTGCTACTTTGCGGTGAAATATAATTACGCGTCAACTATCGGGTCTATACCAGACCATACCGGTCAGCGCAGTGTGTTCAAGGACACTGTTTCTAGTGGATTCTCGAGAGCGCCTGTTTGTTTAACAAGTCATACAAAGTGACAGATTGTTCTGGAAATAAGCGGGGTATAAATACAGTAATTAAGCGACGGTCAACTTAGTTATTGTCGGGCGATTACACAGTGCGTTTGAGTAGCGATTTACACAGTGCGGTTCGATGAATATGTGTTATGTGTGAAGTGTTATGTTCGATGATTACGGTTCGATGATGCGAAGTGTTACGTGTTTTATAATCGTGCGGGACAATTGTAATACAATTGTGTTTTATATTAGTTGACATTTTATTGCGTGTGAACAATTTTTATTTGATTTGTTGTAAGAGACTATCTTGTTGATTAAAAACTGTTTACTTGTGATAATTAAAGCTGGTGATTAGCGATTTAATTGGTGTCTTGTATTTTGTTTTCCACTGTAACATACGTCGATCAGTAGACGGTCATAACAATATTATAGTTATTTACATCCATAAATACAGGGATGCTCCACACGTAGTCATATACTACTTGTGTGTGTATATGCGTGTGCGCGCTTCGCGTGTGTTGAATTTATATATACTTAAAAATGTAACAGAATAAACAAAACAGAAAAAATGTAACAAAAAACTGACAGCTCAAAGCTGATTTTAAACGCGCCAGAATTGATGACAATTCTACACGGTATGATTTACAAGGTACAAGACCAAGAGTGATTCGGTTAAACGAAAATTCAGTTAAATCGGAAACATACTACTGTACTGTAATTTACACTATTTTAGTGAGAAAAACGGCGAAAAAACAAGAAACGCCATTTTAGGGAAACTAGCAGTACTCGTGCACCGTTATTACATACTTCTATTAAAATGCAGACGTCTTTAAAATCAACGGGCTTTAAATAATGTAACCAAATCATACAATATTACTGTATACAAATTTAAAAAACCAACTTAAAGAAAGAAAAATAAAAAGAAAAACTTAGAAAAAGAAAAAAGAAAATTACAGCGTCATCATTCGGTTAATCCGGAAATTCGGTTAATCGGAACTCTAGTGTGTCTTCAACAGAGAGAAAGAAGAAAAATTTGTTTTTAAAATAGATTGATCACTATTAATTTTACCAAATCAATGAACTGAACACAGAAAATAAGAAATACCTTAACACTTAACACACAAAAACACGAGGAAGCACTTTGGTGATTATACAAGTTTCCGTCAGCCTAACATTACTATAATTATTTGATGACCACATTAAACACATTTTATTTTCGGAGTACAAAGACTTCTCTATTTTATTTGATTTTTAAGAATTCACTGCACACATCTTCATTGCATACTAAATGAAATAGAAAGATCAGACACAAAACTGAAGGTAAATGGACAAATCATGTGGTAAAAATCATAATAATGGCGAACGGGTATACAAAATGACATTTTGAAATTCCCGGTCGGGGCGGTTCGACCCTCATCGGAACTATTCGTCTTCGTCGCTAAGATTCGGGTTTTTGCGACTGTTGAATGTCATTTTGTGTATAATGATTCCCCCCTCCAAAGATGACTGACTACACAGTCTAGGAGGTGGTGAGAACTGCTTTGCACGCAAGCAGTAGGAGGTGGTGAGGTGCTTTGCTTTGCAAGCAGTAGTAGCGAGCGATTCACCTATTACGCTAATAGTTCACTGAACTATTGAACCAATGAAGTCACTAATAACCAGCTTTAATTAATCACAAATAATAGTTAGTAATCAACTCGTACAACAATTCCAGTTAATTTGTCCACACGCAATAGTAATGTCAAATAACAGAGTTCCACACTAATTATAACACAATAACTTCACCCTCCACTCGATCCGCACTAAGGAAAATCGCTCAAAGAACTGATCTGACAAGCCAGCCTCTGTCCCTTATATACGTAGCGCACGTGTTCTAGAATGAACTTTCCATCTTTAACGCGCTGTGGCAGCTAATGCGTATTTCAAGTGTTCTCCAGAGTACTCTGGAAGGTACTTGAGCGCGGCCTTGACTGAGGCTACACCTGAACGACTATGGGAGGACGAGAGGGTTCTCGTTACAATATATTCGGAGACTGTAAATTATTTGGTTAACTGCTCAATAGAGTGATGATTCCAGTTAGGAATGCATCGAGCCCAGTTAAGAATTGCATTGAAGTAATGTTGTGAAATACAAAGATTCTTTAATTTTAGTACGTAGGCTTTCACGGCTGGTGTCACTGTAATTACTTAAAACTTCCGGGCTGAAAGGCCGTGGTCGAATGCTTGATGTAGTATAGCTAGACGTTTCGGCCACACCACCGGTGGCCATCTTCAGTAGCAAAAATGTTCGTAATAGGTGATATGCCGAACAAGTCGCCCAGTGAACTTGTTCGGCATACCACCTATTACGAATATTTTTGCTACTGAAGATGGCCACCGGTGGTGTGGCCGAAACGCCTAGCTATACTACATCAAGCATTCGACCACGGCCTTTCGGCCCGGAAGTTTTAAGTAATTATACAAAGATTCTTTTTTTGTAAACTAAAATGTCTTTATATCAGAATATCTTTCTTTAATTCCACTGCTAAAAATTAGTCCTAAAGTATTAGTCCTATACTAAAATTATTGCAAATTATAAAGCTAGAAGCAGATGACAGATAGTTTTAAAGATGAAACTGACTTTTGGTTTGTTTAAAAGTATGACATGTCTGATAGTCAGTATACGTCGATCAAAGACATAAAATCTACTAAATAACAAATCACTTTATTAACTAAAACAAAAGTTATATTTTTATTAATTGCGTATACAGTTGTACTAAGGCTTACACGGCCGGTGTCATTTAGATTAAAACTAACTCCCGGGCTGTTCGCCGTGGTCCGAGGTTTCCGATAAAACCAAACGTTTCGACAGCACCACTGGCTGCCATCTTCAGTGGAAGAAACAACTAAACGTTGTCAAAATGTTTGATCGGAAGCCTTGGACTACGGTCAAACAGCCCGGGAGTTTAATCTGAGTGTACAGTATCCAAGAAAGAATAGTTATTCTTGTTACGTTATATAATTTTAATAGTTGCTACAGTTATAAGGAGGGACTAGTATTCAAGGTGGAACAATGTAATGAAATAAGTGAAGGTAGTAGGGAGGGGTCGCAAAGGACTCTTGCGGGGGGGGGGGGGCAGAAACAAAGATTTACGCCACTGGGAAGCTCCAATATCTAGGGCATTTAATGAAGCGAGAAAAATGTCAATTCGTGGAAAGTTAACAATATAACAAAAAATATAAGTCATAAGAAGTCAGGAAAGAATGCGTAGTTGCTGGTTGCATAACCTAAGAGGATGTTCCCAGTGTAACTCAGTCGTTTATTTAGATGCATCACTGCATCTAAACTCCGGGATGCCATGATGGTTGCCAACATTCTCAGAGGTGTACACGACCGGAACCCCCCCCCCTCCACAGGGTCGATAAATTCGACAAATTTTGTTGATCTCGTAATTTTTAGGCTGTCTTATTTTATTTTTTTCAGGTAGGTATGTACGCTAATATAGTAGTAGCTCTTTTTACTGCCATGTTCCGTAAGGAAATGGAAGTATGGTGACGGCCAAAAAATCGTGTTCGAGAAACGCCTGATTCTGATTGTACTACCCTCAAAACATGAACATAAGTCATTTTCTAAAAAGTGTGTGTATGTGTATGTGTGTAGAATTTTTTCTATGACGAACGATAACTGTCGCAAATTCAAACAGAATCAAACAAATTTTTGTACATGTGCCTGAGTTGTAGAGGAGTCAAGGTCTATTGATTTTGGTGAAGATCGGTTAAGGAGAAGGTGTAGTTTACTTGCAACGTTTTATATTTTAATAACAGTAAAGTACATAAAATTGATAAAGTATCCTGAAAAGAAGGTCATAATAATCCACTGTACAAAGGTGGGTGAAATATCTATAAATAAAACGGGCATTTTAAGGGGAGGGGTAATTTTCTATAAATGAAAATGGTAGTTGAAGGGGGAGGGGATAATTTTTTTATGTGTGTACTACGTTATCGGCAACGAAGAAGTAGTTTGTTGTTAAAATTCCTTCCCGGATTGTTTGGCCGTGGTCCAATGTTTTCTGCAAAACCAGACGTTTCGGCAGTGCCATCGACTGCCATCATCAGTGAAAATCGAGTGCGCTAACGTGAGGTGGTATACGTTAGTGACCACAGTACTGTGGTTAGGCTGAAGAAAGAAGTACTTTCTACGGAAATGTTTCATTTCGAAAATGATTTCAAATGTAAATCTTAGAACATGAAAGAAATGTATAGTTCTCCATACCGATATTTTCTTCCATGTTCCGTAAGGAAATGGAAGTAGGGTGATCGCGAAGAAAATCGTGTTCGAGATGAGGGCTGATTCTGATTGTACTACCCTCAAAACACGAACATAAGTCATTTTCTAAAAAGTGTGTGTGTGTGTGTGTGTGTGTGTGTGTGTGTGTGTGGCATTTTTTGCTATGGCGGACGATAACAGCCGCAAATTCAAACAGGATCAAATAATTTTTTGCATATGTGGCCCGCGTTGTAGATTACTCGAGGCCTATTGATTTTGGTGAAGATCGATTACCTGAGGGGAATCGATTATCGATTTGGAGGGGTAGTTTACCTGTAACATTTTACGTTAACAATTGTAAAGTACTTGATTTTTATCCTGAAAAGTAGGTCATAAGTATCCTGAAAAAAGGTCATAATAAACCACTGTAGAAAGGTAGATGAAATATCTATAGTTGAAAGGGGAGGGTGTAATTTGTTATATGTCTACTACGTTATCGGCAACAAAGAAGTAGTTCCTATGGAAATATTTCATTTCAGTTTGTTAAACTTGTCAAATTTTTCAATTTATATTTAAATAATTTTAAATGTAAATCTTAGAGCATGGAAGTCATGTATGGTTCTTCATACCGATTTTTAAATTTATAAACAGATTTATTAAACAGCATTAGGGTATACGTTTAAAATATGAAATATTTATAGGAAAACCAATTAAGTCAACAAGTTATCTTTTAACGATTTTTTAATAATGCGTATTTTTATTGTGTTAATACAGTTTATTTTAATGGGACTGATTTCAGGATTTTATCGTGCGTTTTTCAGCCACTTCTTTAAAGATAGTCTAAACGTTTTTTTCTTTCGTTTTTCTAGATACACCACTGGAGGAGACGACACTTAAATGAAAAGAATAAAATCCCTTTTCTTCGACAATCGATTTAAATAGAAAACTGTTAATTGAAAACAATTAAAAACTCAGTACACTCCCATCTGAGTCTGGTAAGTGTGCGTAGTCACAATTTCCCTAACATTAACCCAATATACGCCACAGCACCACTGTACAAGCTGCAGTAGATGAACCATACATTTCTACGTACCTAATATATCATGTATATAGCGTAGCAGAGCACGAACACGGGAGACTACACGTCTGCACCCGATTCCGCCGCGCTCACAACGGTTTTGTTTTCATTTCTACTTAAGAAAGTTCCGCAAACTTCTTAACCGAAATAAAGTCAGATAGAACAAAAAGCTAAAACGTTTTCGAAGGGTTAAACCGCGCGGGCACGCGCGAGAGAGAGAAACATAAACTGAGAGAGAAAGTTGGATATTCGAGTTAGTACTGGAGAAGCCATCAATCGGAATGAATCATAACATACAGGAAATTGTATCTCTCTGTAGGTAAGGCCACGGACAGACATTCCTTTCGGGGGGGGGGGGGTTCTACTGGGTGCTACTGAGGAGGTCTAGCATTTTCTCAATAAAGTTACAAACATTAAAAGAAAAATATACTTTATTTGCTACTTATTTTCTTTTTAATTATCCGTTATAGAGGCGTGCCGATATACCTATAACAGGTATTTTGGAACGATATTTTGTGGGATGGAAATAACAGTGACTGAAAAGTTGAAATACCTGTTCCGATTCAACGATAACTGAAAAGTCGAAATACCCTTTCCCATTACTCGCAAGTTCTGAGTCGCGGGACCCCCCTATGGAACTAACAAATAAACGACTATATTATGAGTACACTAGTACAAAGTCACTTTTTGGTGCTGAATACTTGATTCTGCGCATGTGCCGATAGCCATACAAGTACGAACCGAAGCAAAACAGCGAGGTTCAGAATATCTCTATGCCAAGAGACGAAACTGTTTTTAATAAATGAAAAAAATTCATACTGATGTTACATTTATTTTCGTGTGTTAGGCACATATGTGATACAGATTATAATAATAAATTATATATTATACTAGTCACCAAATTGGTAAATTTTGTAAAGCGAATTATATTGTGTTATAACATACATAGTGGCTGATAGGCCATATAGTACTTTTTGTTAATGTCATTTTAGAGACGATTGTAACTTCACTACACATCTCACATAAATTTGTTTTAACATTCATTGTTGTGCTATTACGTACACTCTAAATTTCATTGTCTGAGTTTCGCAACTGATGTGTCTAACCAAAATGGAATCAATAATTTAATATTAAATCTATGAAAGTTTTTTTACTCCTAGTGAAAACTTAATTTAGTATTCCCAAAGGGAGATAGGCCTATAAAAATTCTCTTGTTTCTTTTTTTTTTTTAAACAGTAACAGCTTAATAAAGTCACAGTGTGAAATAACACTGATAATACTTTTAGTTTCAATTTATTTCTTATAACAAATTATACAATACATGTATATGTATAATACGCGTAGGTATATAATAAAAGGTATTTGTACGTGTTATTTTTTGGAACGGTTTCGTTAGTACCTGTTATTTTCAAATATGTACTAGTTTAGCTCCAGCCTGAACTGGCAGATTTGCCCAATCGTGCGACAGCAGGCGTACATAACAATATTACAACTCTCTCCCTCTCTCCACGGTTCACAATCCGTAGATTGGTTTGAAGCTGTTCCCCACGCTTTGCAGTCTTTGCAAGCCCCTTCGTGTCCTTGTAGCTGGGACTCCAATAACTGGTTGACGTACTCCAGCCTCCGTCTCTGTCTCTGTCTCTGTCCTTACCCTACACCGGCCTGGAGTAGACTGTCATGACTCAAGAGTCGCCCTTCTCCGGGTTTGAAGCTGTTCCCCAAGCTTTGCAGTCTTTTCAAGCCCCTTCGTGTCCTTGTAGCTGGGACTCCAATAACTGATTGACGTACTCCAGCCTCCGTCTCTGTCTCTGTCCCTGTCCTTACCCTACACCGGTCTGGAGTAGACTGTCATGACTCAAGAGTCGCACTTCTCCGGGTTTGAAGCTGTTCCCCACGCTTTCCAGTCTTTACAAGCCCCTTCGTGTCCTTGTAGCTGGGACTCCAATAACTGATTGACGTACTCCAGCCTCCGTCTCTGTCTCTGTCCCTGTCCTTACCCTACACCGGTCTGGAGTAGACTGTCATGACTCAAGAGTCGCACTTCTCCGGGTTTGAAGCTGTTCCCCACGCTTTCCAGTCTTTACAAGCCCCTTCGTGTCCTTGTAGCTGGGACTCCAATAACTGATTGACGTACTCCAGCCTCCGTCTCTGTCTCTGTCCCTGTCCTTACCCTACACCGGTCTGGAGTAGACTGTCATGACTCAAGAGTCGCACTTCTCCGGGTTTGAAGCTGTTCCCCACGCTTTCCAGTCTTTACAAGCCCCTTCGTGTCCTTGTAGCTGGGACTCCAATAACTGGTTGACGTACTCCAGCCTCCGTCTCTGTCTCTGTCCTTACCCTACACCGGTCTGGAGTAGACTGTCATGACTCAAGAGACGCCCTGCTCCGGGTTTTTCGTCTTTTCTATAATAGTGTCTTGTTTTAATTTCTAATGAGATTATAAATGGTCCGTGAACACTGTCGATATATGCCTCTTTTGTTACTTTTAGAGTGAAGACTGTACGCCATTTTAAATCTCGTGATGAACGACGACCTTGTCATAAGGAGAAATACTGAAGTTTAGAAAACAACAGGCAATTTGGACTGAATATTGTTTTTTGCAAATAATAAAATATTTTTAAAACAAAATAATTTCTCTTTGATTTGTTACTCTTCGTACTGTTATCTGTTTATCCATGTTTCACTGCATTTGAAACAGTCGGACCTCCTAAATGTAGGTTTTAGTATCTGTAAACGTTTGCATTCTGAAGAATCAGTATATACCGTCACGACAGCAACGTACAACTTTACCTATTTCTGTGATAAACAAACTAACGGATACAGGTGTAATTGGTACCTTAGACTTTTACGGCCGGCGTCAACTCTGTTGAAATTTGATTGGCTACTCTCCGGACTATTAGGCTGTAGTCCGCAGAACAGACGTTTTAGACCAAACGTTGGAGGCCATCTTCAGTGTAAAACCAGACTCGAATAATTTCTGCGGTCCTTCACCAGTTTACCACAGTAGTGTGGCAAAAGAACTTGATCATACACCGAAGATGACCTCCACGGTGGGCCGAAACGTATGTGCGGTCGAAGGGATCCCAGTGGACCTAACGGCCTGATAGCCTGTAGAGTAGTCAATCAAATTTCAACAGAGGTATAGATAGAATTTAGAATTCCAGATTTGCCGGTCACAGCGTCCTATGATTATATATATAGCGTATTCCTGAATAACGTACCATCCTTCTGGTAAAAGGGTTGCCGAAAAACCTGGGAACGGCAGCGCAATATCAAATCACCTAAGGCCAACCTACAATTCATTAAGTGAATATATTTCCTAATTTAGGTATTTCTTCTATTTGTATCGGCCATCTGAGGACCGAAAGATCGGCTATTTTCAATTTTTTATTCCTTGTTTTTTTTCCTTTTTCTTCAATATTCCTTCATCTTACCACTATATCACTTCTTCCTGTCTTCAGTCCACTTTGAACCTGCGTTTTTTCTCTCCTACACTAGACTCCTTCCATTCTTAACACTTTTGCCCGAAAAAAGGCTCTTTCAATTGCTTCTTCTGCGTTTATATTCTTTTTTATTTCTAAATCCCTTTTGGCTTCTTTAATCCAACTTGATGTTGACTTCTTTTCCCAAAGATATATGACTATCTGTTTTGTTAATCTATTGTCGTCTATTCTATGTAAATGTCCAAAAAAATAGTCTTCTTTTCTCATTATTTCTCTTATATCTTCTATAATTTGATACATTTCATCATTACTTCTTAAATTCTAACCTTCTGAAGTTTTTCGTGGGCCTAATATTTGCCGAATAATTCATCTTTCCAATATTTCTAGTTTGTCCAAATTATAATTCAATGCTAGACATTTAGTAGCATATAGGCATTCTGGCTTCACTACTGTACTGTAATGCCTTATTTTCGCGTTTTTTGATATTCACTTTTTATTGTAAATATCTTTAGTTATACCATATGCTCTTTCCATCTTATGAATCCTTACTTCTATAGCAGGTGTTTCTAAACCATTCTCTTGAATTACTTCCCCTAAATACTTAAATTTTCTAACCCCCTCTATTCGAACAATATCCATTAGCAGGAATTTTGGCGCATTTTTAATGTTCGTGAGAAATTTTTTTTCTGCAGTAATTCTTAAGCCTTTTCTACTGGCTGTGTCTTATAAAAAATTAACTCGTGTTAATGCAGATGCCAGATGTTTACAAGGTATAGCAAAGTCATCTGCGAATGCAGAACAGTTATTTCAATTTATTTATTTTATTATTAACTTATATAATCATTTTTACCAGAAGTTTCTGAAACATACGTAAATTGCACTTTTGTAAAGCACGTCCTCCATCGTCCTTAACAAATTTCCTTTAAAGACACATTCAGTGTTAGATTATCCATAACGCTATGGTGTGCTGCAGCACCGGGCATCAGGACCTCAGCTGTCAGAGGGGGCGCCATCCAGCTGAATTGACTAAGGGAAGCAAAGCTTACGATCACATTATGCAATAGTTTGGTTTTCTTACGATGTTATTAACCACAGAATGTGCCGAGTTGGAAAATCAAACGAAAGCTCTTATAGAAGTTTAATCGAATGATTCGAATAACGACCTTCTAAAAGAGTTGAAGCACTTAGCAAATGCAAAAAAGAGTTTTTTTTAAATCGTTGGAATGAAAATGATAGATTCCATTACACTACAATTTGTTCGCTCAAAGTATTAAACTGGATTATTGTTTGTAAAATGACTGATGTATTTCCGGATATATACATTGCATATCGTCTGCTTTTTACGATTCCAATAGCTAACTGCGAATCTGAAAGATAATTTTCTGTATTAAAACGCATTAAAGATATGTTGAGTTCAACTATGGGAGACGAGAGATTATCTTCGTTAAGCAAGGTTGAAAGCGAGATATAATATTGAAAATAGTATACTGATATAATATCTTTGCTTTAATATTGAAAGTGAGATACTTGAACCGCTCGATTTAGAAGAAACTATACAAGACTTCGTTGAGGCAAAATCAAGAAAAAATGGATCAATAAGTATTTTATAAGCTGATTATAAAATCAGCAGAAATTAAGCTGATATTTTCTAAGTATTTTCTAGCAATAAATATATTACTATGCTCATTTTAATCACTATTTAGCTAAATATTTGTTGCAATTTGGGAGTTTAATAAAATAATTGTTAACTTTCGAAATTGTGTGTGCTATTTATCAGTATAAATAATGGATGAAAGGTTAAATTTTGAATCGCGGGGGCAGCATAGGACACCACGTGCTTCTAATCCGTCCCTGGACACACTGTCCGCCCAGGAAACCTTTAGCAGTCGCCAACATCAAATTTCAAACGCCACTAAAACATCTATCATCATCATCACCATCTTCTACAAGGATTAAACAAACAAACAAATTTACAGGCATTGCACAAATGCAATGCACAGAGAAGGGCATTGAAAATGCTTCAATAAATCTAAAAAATATATATATTTATGTTCATTCACCAATCAATGAATTCATTCTTCATTTACCAATGTACAGATTATAAGTTAAATGTAGTCGCATTCATAAGCGAAGTTTTATATGTGTACTACGTTATTGACAACAAAGAAGTAGTTTCTATGGAAACTCACCGGTTCCCATTTCCCATTTTTCGATAACGCACCAGGGATCGGCCGCAAATGTGCGACACGTCATTATAAACATTTTCAATGTTAAAAACATATATTTTGTTCCGATCGCAAGCAGACGTACATATTAGAGCTTGGCCCACACCTCTCCGTCCCTGTAGTTTTACTGTTGTTTGGTGGTGCGGTAGTCAATCATTTCGGTTAAGGTGTTCCAAATATTATGAGAACTTCGGCTTGGCGGACTCTCAATGCCGCAGTCCAATGTTGTTTGATGCAAACGTTTCGTCCGTGCCTTCGACGCCCATCTTCAGTGCAGAAGGCTGCACAACACTGACAAAGGTTTCGTAGTCAGTGACCACTGAACTGTGGTTAAGGCCAGTGCCTGTGATTTTTTTTTTTTTTTTTGTGTTATTTGAGGGGACCAAACTGGTCCACTCAGGCTGTTATGGAGCAAGCTCCCTTCAGCCATGTGGAAAAGGAAATGTGGGTAGGTAGCGTACGCCAGCAATGACCGGGCGATGAGAAGGTGTTGTTACCAGGGAAAAGGGCGGAAATTGGTGTATAGGTGTTTGTAGCCTCAAGGAGAGGGGGTAGTGGGGTAATCAGTGCCAAGCTTACGGACTGTAATGCCAGTGACGTTTGCAGCAAATGACGCTAAAGTTAATGAGAAGCGTCGAAGGGATGTCAAGGGCATGGGCGGGTTAAGGAACAGGTTGTGGGGTTTTAATTGGGCTACCAATGGAGGGTTTTGTTTTTATTCATTTAAGAGTAGCGACGACGTTGAAGATGTAAGGGAGATAAGTTGCTGTTTTTTTTTCCAGTGCCTGTGAGTAGGACACCCATATTTATAAACGTCTGGTGTTCGCACGAAGTTGTTGTCTGACACCACCAGTCAATCAGAAGAAAGGCAAATTCTTATTGGTTCGCCACAACTCGCGTCCAAACAGCACTCAACGAGAGGGACTCGCCCCTCCGATTCACTGCAATAGCAGCATGTTTCTGAATCTGGACAGACTCCATATGAAGGCGAGGGAAATACACACTCACCAACGAAAGAAGCCTCGTCTCTTCAAAGAGTATGCGATGGTCGGCATTGGCGGGTGCGTGCTCCGGTATAGTACTGCTGCCTCAAGCGACAGTAGCGGCTGTGTCCATCAACGCGGGCATGGACACTGCATTTCGTAGTTCCGATGTTCAACTGGCCGCACGAGCAAGGAACTCCATACACTCCGCACAACAACGACAGCGGGTCTCTGACGTCCTTCACTGGTCTCAGAAACTACAGGATTTGTAGCCTTCTGCACTGAAGATGGCAGTCGAAGGCACGGCCCGGATTACGGGCTTACATCCCGAAGTTCTCATAATTTGAAGCCGGCCGTGAAAGCCTCAGACAGGATTTTAGCCGATATTGGGCAATCCAATTGAGTATACTCTTAATATTAAGTTCCTCCTGTACATCTGTATTTCTTCTACGATCTTGAAGAGCATATCCTGCCATGTACCTTACAAATTTCGTTTCGATCGCTTGAATAAGGCTGGCCTGGGATTTCGTTAAACTACAAATTATCAGAACAGTACAGAATTGTGAGGAGGCCCATCACCAGGCGTCTTTTTTATTCGTCGATTTTAGAGTTATCCGATGGTACCGCGCATACGGTTGTATAAAACATAATGAACAGAACTAAGTTGAAGTTTACTGAATCTTTGTGTAAAACTTTAAGTTGACGTTTAGCGAAATCTCAGGAGACTTCTCCGGAGTCGTGAAGCTTATTGTAACAGAGAAAGTACTTGTGGTAGTATCGACATATATATATATATATATAAAGCTTTTTAAAAGTTTATCCTGTAGGAATTATAAACGAAACGCACAGAGAACATTTGTACCACTCAATTGACAATTTATGTCAGTCAAGCGGAGAGAGAAAAGAGAAACAAGAGACGAGGAGTAAGGAAAAATAGAAACAATACTTTAAACTCAGAACAAAAGAGTTGTGCAGTATAAAAGGCTGTAGGGGGGGGGGAGAGAATGGAATGGGGTTAAACAAAACTATGTGAAAGCCACAATAAGAAAGAAGCAAAGTTGTAGAGAGAGATACGTATATCGGAAGTGGGCGGACAAGACTTAAGTCAGCTAGTTTTGTGACTGAGCCTCTAATGTTACTGACACTCGCAAGTTAACTTTATAAGTGCAGTAGTTGCAAACTTGTGTAAATCTCTGTGATGAGAGAGCTTTCAAATAGTTCCGCTAGATGGTGTGGCGGCGCCGACGCCGACGTCGACTCGGGCGACTCTGCTGGCGATATTTTATATAAAACTGGGATGATTTCGAGACGTGGGGTGGGGCTTGCAGATCGAAGAGTTGGTTACTACTTTCTGATTTTATCCTCTTTTTCAGTTTTCACTTTAATTACACAGACACACACAAAGACTGCTTAAAGTTCACTCTCCGAACCCAAGCTTGAAAGCACTTAGGCTATTCGTCTGCGTCAATAAATTGTACCAAATCCTTGACCCAAATGGAGACACATGTTTATCGTTGCGGATAACTTTTCTTCTTAATTTTTATACTATTTTACGCTGTCCTAAGTAATCGTTAGACTATTATTTATAACAGCGTCTAATAATAATTGTTACACACAAGTTTTAGTTACTTTCATAATTTTACTATTGTTCCCAGTAAATATTATTATTTTACCAGTAAATATTATATTTTCAATTATAATATATTAAGTGAAAAAATTAATCGGAAAAATTGGAGTAAACTCGTTAATGATATTGTGAAGGTCCGGAGTTAGCAAATTAATAATTTCGACGACATAGAGTTTACAATCAAGTTTGCACACACACATAAACGTGAGTTCGAAAAGAGCGAACTCTCTGTTGACAAAGCCCACTATAATATTTTATACTTTTGTTATTTATAGCTTGCGTTTCAAGTTGATTAAAAAATACGACCAACAAAGTGTAATTAAAGAGAAAACTTATAAGTTTTTCGAAACTGAAATTGTATTTTTGCTGATCCAATTTGGTTTATGTCTCTATATACAACTTCTCTGACAGTATTTTTTTCAACTATAAAATTAGAGCTGCTTTGTACCGTAATATAATTATTACATTTGACTCCCTTGGAATATGTTGGAATTTATCTAATCAACAAAAAAATTGTTTGAAAATGCAAAAATATACGTGATTCTTTCTTGCGAATCATAAATGTCAAATACTTCAAATTACATTTTTTATTTCCTTTCCCCTTTCTTCTCTTTTTTGTTGCAGCCACTTACGGGCTGCAATTACACAACTTCCTTCACTTTTCATTTTCGCCAGTATTCCTTCACTCTCTGACTCGTTCTTGCTCGATCTTCTTCCCCCACCTTTTGGTTCTGCTTGGTTTCTCTTCGAGCAGATTCTTTACCTCTAAAATTTTCCTTCTAAACACTTCCCTGTTTCCTTCATATTCTTCCCCGATTCCACATTTTACTAGATTCTAATCGATTTCTTTTATTCACGGTACTTGTGTCTTTCTGTTCTCCTAGACGTTGAGAGGATCTTATTCGCTATCCTTTGTGGTTCCATTCCTGTAAGAAATTCATTCACACGTCTGGATTTTCTCAAACCTTTCGTACAGATCTCGGTTTGGTCCCATATGTAATATAAACTCATTTATTGGCTGGAAACATTATGGGCCGGGCTGTAGGCCGTGGTGTAGAGTCTATGCCGACAGACGTTCCGGCCTCGCCATCAGTGTCGGTAACAACTGGCACCGTATGATGGGGTAGAGACTGTCGGATGATAGTATTTTTTTGTCCAATGCAAACTTTAGTCCTCTCGCTGGTAGTGAATAAACTTGTTAGTAATATTATATACGTCCGGAGTTAGCAACTAATAACGTCGACATAGAGGTTGCAGTCAAGTTTGCAGACACAAACCTGTGATGGAAAAGGAACGACTTTCTGACAACGGCCAATATCATGTCTTATACTTTTGTTATTTACAGCTTCCGTTTCGAACTGATTAAAATAAATATTAAACACAATTAAATCCTTAAATTCGTAGTGACCGTCAATCAATGAATTTTTCAGAGAAGGGTTAGTGAGGATCGGTGAAAAATATAAAACAAATTTTTAACTTATATGTGTCGACGTTTCGACAATGTTTATTGTCATCATCAGGACCTGTGTATGAATACAAAAGAAATGTCAAACACAACAGAACAATTATTCGGGTGAACGTTGCGTTCGTATGTATGTATCATTGTATATGTGAAGAGTTGAGGTAGTTTGTTTACATCTTGAAATATTATAATTTTCTCGTTTTCTTAAAGAAAACACCCAGTGGACGCCTCCTTCAGTAGAAAAAAGTTTACAAAACGTTCGACAAATGGTGGAAAGTCGGCCGTAACCACCTGACCGAGGTAAAAGCTATAAATTATCTGGGAAACGGGGATCCCTATGTCACATACGAGGCCCCACGTGTTGGGCAAGACAGCTGAGCCGACAGGAGACACCGACTCACCCGGTGCCGGATTAAGGGGGAGCTAAAGCCCCGGGCTCCGCTTGTCGGGGGCCCCATGCCCGACCATTTAAAAATTCTCATTTTCGAACGAATAAATACAATTTTCCGAGTAAGCAAAATATTAAAAACCGCACTGGCAAGGAGAGTAACTGAAGTGCGGATCACGGATTTAAATGAAACTTGGGGACATGTTTAGGTACATAAGGTTGTAGTTAAAGCCAAAGCAGTAAAGTTCAACGCTCAAAATTTCCCCAGTTATAAGCTATCACACTTGTTTTATGATGATTTTTGGAGAAGGCTGGAGAAAAATATACGTCCCTTTGCAACATAATAATTCAGATTTTAATCTGCTTAGAAATACTAAACACGAAATGAAAGTAGAAAAGATAATCTTATTTGATTATTGTCGAGTCTCAAAATATTAATTCTACGCCAAGATATAAAGTTTTAAAAAAAGCTTTTGAAAATGAACCAAAAAAAGTGAACAGTTTCTGTACACTTTCTAAACAGTACTATAAATAAAATAATAGTAAACAGTTTCAGCATCTATTTAATCAGTATAAAATAAAAAAATATGTGAGTAAAAAATACGGTGTAAGAACAATATTTTGTTTATTATATTTATTAAATGATTGTCTGAATAAAGTAAAGTATTGTGCGTAACGCGAAAATTTCATACATGGACCCCTGCTTATAAATAGCCCCAGGCCTCCCATAGCCTTAATCCGGCCATGGACCCACCCACCAGATCTTCTAGGCCGGGCAGCTCTCCTCACTTCCGCAGCAGAGTAACCGTTGGACTGCAACGCTTCCTCCGGATGCCGCAACTCAGCATCAAGAAATCGGGCCTCACAGATCCTCTTCGCCCGGTCCAGCAGCATCTTCAGTACTTAAAGCACACATACGAGGGTCAGTTGAAAAGTTCGCGGAACGACATCTATAGCTTAGTGGTAGAAATAAAATCTTTCGTGTGCTGCAAGATGTATATTTCGCGTGAATACCTGTTAATTTCCCGATTTAGATATCAATTTATTCACTTTTTACCAGCTGTTTGAAAATTTTCTGTCACGCATGTTTTTAAAATGCACAAAATCAAACATCGTGTTGTGATGAATTCTCTGTTAAAAACGTTTTAGCGCCAATGGAAAATCAAAACAAAATTGTAAATGTGTTAGGAGATGCTGCGCCTTCAGAAACAACGGTAAGTGGGACACACTCGAGTTTAACCGTGGTCGTACAAGCACTGAAGACTATCCCACCAGTAGACGTCCAAAAAGTGCAATAAAAAATTGCATTATTGAAAAAATTTCATAGGGTGTTGGAAGACCGCCGATTGAACAGTAGATGACGTTGCTGAAATCACAGGCATCTCATATGATCGTGTGCATCATACTTTAACTCAAGAACTTGGTGTGAAAAAGGGTTGTGAAAGATGGCTGCCGCATCTGGAGTTGTTGCATTTTTTGGGCGTCCAGTGCGACCGCGTTTAAACTGAAGTGCCTACTTACAAACCGTTGGTTTTGAAGTCGCAGCATCTCCTGACACATTTACAATTTCGTTTTGAATTTCCGTTGGCGCTAAAGAATTTTTAACAGAGAATCACACGACGAAGTTTGATTTTGTCCGTTTTTCAAAACACACATGACACGCCAATTTTAAACAGCTTCTAAACAATTAATAAATTGACAGATAGATTTGGAAATTAACTGGAGTTCACACGAAATACAAATCTTGCAGCACACGAAAAATTTTAGTTATACCGCTAAGCTACAGTTGTCGCTCCGCGAACTTTTCAACTGACCGTCGTATTTGTAGCAGTGGGGAAATTTTGGGTAGCTGTGTGGGAAAATGAGGTTCGATTGACCTGGCAACATTGCTTTTTCGTTTCATCGTTTTGGTTTCATATTTCGTGACGCGTTGAATCAGTTTACTCCCCTAGGAGCGCGATGTGTACGGGAGTGAGCCTGGGCACCATAGTGCCGTATGTGAAGTTCTCACTTCAAAAATCGTGGACTTTATTAAACGTTTCTTGTGTTTTACAAAATTACGTCGACATTTGTTGTTGTTCCCTAAAGGGAAATCGTATCACTTTACGTACGATAAATTTAGCATCTGAATTTTAAGAACCTAATCCCGTATTACTGAAGACGTTTATTAACGTAACAATATCAATTGATTTTGTCATTAAATCAGTCTCTCTACAGCGATGCGATAAAAAAAACTAATAAAACCAAACCATTGTCGGCAAAATAGTTATAGCTTTGCACAAATTATGTTGTCATTCAAACTAGGGGTTGTTTTTTGTTAAGTCGTCCTGAAACGGTATTAGCACAGTCCCACGGCAGTTAGTGTAAACGACGTAATATGGAAACGTATAAACATTTTGCCTTAACAGTCAATTTTGATCGGACGTTTGCTAATCACAAATAACGCATGTCGATACTAGTCTCCGGCGCCTGCAAGCAGTCTCTTATCTCAATACTGAAATCGCTACTAAACATGTAACTCCGCAGTGCTAAGTATACGAGAACCTAAACTCGACAAGAAATGTGATAATTAGTATGCGGGACACAAGACTGATACAGTAAAATTCTGACTTGTTCACGGTCGATTAATAGGGAACAATCGATGTATTAACTGTCTGTACTAAACGTTTTGGGGACGCTAGGACGGATATTGAGGTCCTAGTTGTTTGAATGTCTCACTGCAAAACTAAAACATGTCGTCTTCTAGGTCAGCGAGCGAAACAAAACACTCGTATTACTGTCGACACCTTGTTTATTTACCAAGTAGCACAAATAATTTGTCACAAATAAAAAATAATGAAATTTAGGCGCACCTGTGGGCTACAGATCCGTGCTACAAAATCTAAAACGATGGCATTTCAGGGCAGGTATCTTATAAGAACTAACATAGTCGTGAATAGTCAGATTTTGGACTAGGTTAGTCATTTTAATTATCTGGGTTGTAGCATCTCATATGGAACTTATATTGATTGGTATAGTAAGCTAACAAAATTTAGACGCATCTGTCGAACGATTCATAGGTACCTGAAAAATAAAACAAGGAAGGATAGTTGTCTTGATTATTCATCACTTCTTTCACAGCAATAACACTTAACTAAAAATGAACTTTTTCATGTGAAAACTTACTGATTTTATTGGACGCGTTTCGGCTTACGTATCCGTCTTCTTCAGCTTTGGTAACAGACTGCCAGCATTTTGTAACGGTTGTGTGGAAGGTGAAGTGGGGGCGGTGTGTGGAGGAAGGGGATTGGCGCGGGGATTCAACTTTCAACACAACCAAACAACATACTCGACGATCAATTACAATATAAATCACATACACTTTTTGACACAATTATACAGAAAACAAACATAAGTTGAATTCCCGCGCCAATCCCCTTCCTCCATACACCACCCCCACTTCACCTTCCACACAACCGTTACAAAATGCTGGCAGTCTGTTACCAAAGCTGAAGAAGGCGGATACGTAAGCCGAAACGCGTCCAATAAAATCAGTAAGTTTTCACATGAAAAAGTTCATTTTTAGTTAAGTGTCAAGGAAGGATACACAAATGGAATTTTACAAAACTGTGGCTGTCCCCACATTCCTGTGTGCTAGTGAGACATGGGCTCTTGGTAAAAGGGACGTACACAGGATTCAGGCACCTGAAGTGAAATTTCTAAGAGGGACCTTGCGGTTGTTCTCTGCTGGATCGGAAAAGGAACGAGGAAATTAGACGCGATTTAAACATTGTATCATTACACCAAATAATAGAAGACCACAAAAGGAGATGGTGCGAACACTTGAACCGCATCCCTGGTATCCGTCTAAGCGTGGCCGCCTTGGGTCATCACTCTACTGGGAAGAGAGATGTCGGTAGACCGAGGAGGAGATGGGTTCCGGAACAGGTCTATGGCCTAATCCTTGGAGTGGTGATGATGATGACAAATAAAAAATATAACACACAAAACAACTGTGATATCAATAATTGACACAACTGTAATTTATACAAACAAAAAGATAACATACGAAAAAGATCTTTTGCGATCTTGAAGACTATGTCTTGCTACGTGCCTGAGAAATCTCATTTCGGTTGAATATGAATATAATGGCTTGAATATGACTCTCCTGGGACTTCGATAAAGTCTTATTCTCGGACTCATAGAGAACTGTGGAAAGGGCCAACACCTTGTAGAACTTCAGGCGTGTTTCTTTGGTCGTCGATTTTAGAGTTCTCCTGATGGTCCCACACAGATGGTTAAACTTGTGCAGATTCTTAACCACGTCATTGTTTTTAATGTAAGCTACGTTACAGCCCAGATATTCAAAATTGCTGACCTGCTGCAGAACAGCACCATCGACAACAATCTGTGCTCGTGTGGAATGAACTCCATGGAAAGCCGTCACCTTGGTCATCAATGTGGAAATCCGTAATCCGAAATCCTTGCAGACGTGACTCAATGAGTGTACAGTCATCTGCAAGCCGCTTTCCTGCCTGTTCATCAGCAAATAACAATGTATCTTTTGCAGAGTTACCAGTCATATGAATAAATCAGATGTTTTAAAAGGTTTAGAAGCGTTCTGATGGAATATAAACAGATTTCATGATTTGCTTAATTCATGCAAACCTCGCACCTTAATACCTGATACTTCGCAAACAAACGGTTTTCAATCGAAACTTGTTAATTTAAAATTATCTTCAATATTAAAGTGTACAAGCCGTTGATTCAATTACTTTACAACGTTATATAAATATATATTGCAACAGTACACAGGATCTACGTTCATATAAGTGGAATACTAATCCTATAACACATTTTCTGACGGCCATAGACATGTTTTAAATTGATTTTGTTCTTTTCTTTGTAAAGTAGTCATAAGTTTTGAACCAAGCTATGTTTAAAAAAGTATGTTATGTCAAAATGTTCATAATTTCGTACTTTTTTATGTCAAGTGAAATAATTGTGTGTAAGTGCGCGGGTGCGCGTGTGATTTACATTTTATTTAATAACTTCGTTGAAAATTTACATTTCGTTCTGACATTTTGAACAGGGTATTCTCGTGGTTATAAGCTACATTTTACTCAATTCTTCACAACTATAATTTTTATATGTTTTTTTTTAATGAAATCAGTTCTTCATTTATTTTCGTTATCTCCTGGAAAGTAATAAAATTTGTAGATTAAATCTAGACAGGCCTTTGCAGAATCGGACAAAGTTTCAACCTGATGTCTGCCTATCACGAAGGATATCTATGACGTTGCTAGATTTTTCACCACTCAGAAGGTCTAAAAATTATTTGAGACGGTCGCTTACAGCGGACGGATCAGTCAGTCGGTTCCGAAGTCTTGCCATTGAAAGACGTACTCGCTGTCACGAGAGTTTCGTGACAAGACAAAGTCGATTCCCATAAGACTTAGTAGTTGGTACGGTACGAGTTCTTCGTTACCATTGCCATTGTAGAACTCAAATATTTAAATAGATCAATTTATAGTGCTTTTCCGCGAAGAGTGGAAAATTTCCGGATTAGGGCAGAATACCTACCGTCATATTCTGATTATTAACGCGAGAACACTTCAAGAAGCCGGATTTATGTAAACCTATACACGATCTATTTATACCCAGTTTTGATCCCTGAGATTAAGAATAATTAAGTTATAAACAATAACAGTTTCATATCGCAGTGCGTGTATGCCGAGAGTAGATTTTCAACGGGGTGATCTACGATCGGTCAACGTGCAGAGTAGCAGCGGTGCAGACGAGCAGCGAGCGGAGCGCCTGGTGTCTACGCAAACAGTTGGAATTCTACGCACAAGTAACTTATATGTAAAACAAGCCAATAGACTCATTTGTTGAAAGACAATTCTTTATTAAACAATTTTATATTACAAAGCTACAATACAAGTGTAAACTTAATGTGTTAATGAATAAAAGTTTCCTACCACCAGATTGTAGTTGTAGTAATTTCAAATTAACCTATTTACCCAGTTATAATTTGTATCGTTGCAATATATCATAAATATATATATATATATTTAAATTTAATATTTATAATCACTTTACCTCAAGATATTTTCTCCTTATTTGGAACATGTTTCGGGTACCATCTTGTACCCATCCTTCAATGGGTTAAGGATTAAGGACAGGTACCCAATCCTTGTACCTGTTAAGGATGGGTACAAGCTGGTACCCGAAACATGTTCCAAATAAGGAGAAAATATCTTGAGGTAAAGTGATTATAAATATTAAATATATATACATCAAGAAACAAACTCTAGCAAAAAATGTTTGAATATATATATTTAAATGTAAGCAACGGCCAAAAGGAAACCCTGAGATCGACACCTCACCTTAACAGGACATTGTCTGGTGTGGAAGCAGGAGTAGGACCGCGAGATCTTCAGGACTGATTCAACTCGACCCAGCAAATGTGAAATTATGAAACTCTTTACAAACTATAAAACAATTAAAGACTCTTTTAAATTGTTAAAATTTAAGCAATTTTCATTGTTTCCATTTATTTTATCAGCTTTGAAAATGGATACAATAAAAATGCTATAAACAAAATAGAAAATAAAATAAAATATAAAATAAAAACTAAACATTTAAGAAATCATCAAAATGAACAACACATAAATAATAAACAACAATAAAAATAGGCCACATTCACATACATAAATTATAAGATGACAAAGCTAACAAAACTATCTAGAAACACAGACATTAAAATAGCAAAAAAACTAATAAATTTTATTTTAAAAACTAAATAACCCACATAACAAAGATAATACAACAAAACAAAAATTTAATGCTAAGATTCCAATAAATGTTACACAGAACTAACAAAAAAATAACTAAATAAACGTTATTTTGAACATCTAAACGTATACAAAAATCATAAAAATATATATTATAACGAGAAAAGGTGTATGTGTGTTTCTAAAATAATAATAACACTTCTTATATCATATCGACTTTGTAAAAACCATTCAAAATTTTATTAAAAAAATTTTTCGCATAATATTTTTCTTTTGTGTGTGCTCATCATACACACAATTATTGTCACTATACAAATAACATTACACACATATTCATAAATATAATACACAAGATATAAATTGACATGTATAAATAGAAATTTCTATAATATATAATGTGCTCTCGACTTGCTCAGATTGTATTTCTGTTTAAATTCTATATTTTTTTTATATAATTACTACTTTGCTTTGTGTGCCTACATATGAATATCGTATTCATGAAATATCAATCAATTTTAGAATTACTTAAACATTTATGCTACGTTATAATTTCAAAAATAATTTCGTAAAATATCATTATAATTTACTACAATTTAACCAATTAGATTTTACAATTATTATTTACACTACTAAAGTTCATCATTGTCTTTACTCTTTTCTATTTAGTGTCTTTTATGACTCGTTGGTTGACGAGTAAAAATGGTTTTATGTCACCTTATTGCTGTGCGGTGATACTCAGTGATTCCTCGTCATGATCCTGAGTCCTGTGTCCTGTGTCGATCCTCCGTTGTCGTCTGATCCTCTTGGAGTCTGTCGTCCGGTCCTCCTGGTCCACTCAGCATTCAGATGACTCGTATGGTACAGCTGGGATATCGACCTTGGATGCTCCTCGTCGGGCATAGCCTTCGGCTGCAGATGTGTTCCAGTGACTGAAGGTCGAGCCTGGTGCTCGTCGCTTATTTATACTGTCGGGCGCAAAAATCATGTTTCAACCATTCTGTGCACGATTTATATTGTTATAGTTTGTCGAGCGTCCATTTATAGATTCGTTTATTTTTCGTACTTATTTTAATTTTATTCGCAACATGCGAAGTCTTTTGTTTATTACTCGATGTTCATATGATCGGTAATTTTTTTATGTATAATTGTATGTTAACAGTTTTTCTATACTTTACTTGTTCTTGGTTCTATTCACTTTTATTTACACTGCATTAATATGTATTATTTGTTTCGCACTAGATGTTCCACATGTGCGCGTCTTTATATTATTAATAACGTGGCATAATTTGTTTTGTCATATCTTACGCGTACTTACCAAAATTTAAATAAATTACTTATTTAATTCACACTTATTCAGGGGTGACGCTATGCCGGTTTCTACTGGCTCACACACACATATAAAATACACTGTACACACTCTCAGCTGGTGTGTGGCGTGATCTGCATGTACCGTCCCGCACATTCGGTGTTCCCCTTCGCTGGTTACTTACAGCTTTCAATACGCATTTTTTTAAATACTCACAATATTAATTATTTATTCTAATTTAACAGTTTGTTTTAACTAACTGCGACAACGCACAGTAACGTACGCAGACGTACTGTTGCAATATCTAATTTGGTCACACATGCAATAAACACTGGATGAATTCCCAGACATAACCAACATGACACTAATAAAACACATACCACACAAAGGCACCATAATGAACATATGGGAAAATTTACAAATATACAAACACAAATCAAACGAATACCTGAACAAATACAAATCAATACAAAACATGGCACTTTTTTCAAAGCACTCAACATAGAAAATACTCAAAAAGCTAATATATACTCCACAATCACACACAATAATACCAGTATAAAATACCAAAAACCAACAGAAAACCATAACAACAACCAACCAAAACACAAATACTCCGTAAGATACAAAATTAGGAAGGCTGAGGATGGGAACAATAGGATTCCCGAAACACGTTCCACATAAGGGAAAAACATCTTGAGGTAAAGAAATTATAAATATTAAATAAATTATATATATATACCGTAAGCGCGCACACACACACACACACACACACACACATTTCTACCGTCTTCGATCAAAAATATAGTCAGGTAATACAAAATGCAAAATGTTTCAAAGGGTTATGTGTCAGAGGGAAAGTTAATGATAAACAGACAGACAGAAGACATAAGTTAAGCGAAAAAATGAATATCCCAGTTGACTAATGGAGAAGCGACTTAACAGAAAGGCGAGCTGTGAAACTGATCAAACGAAACGGGGCGTCATAAGTAAGGTAAGTGTTCACTGATAAGAATCTTTGTTTGTAAAGTAAAACACCCTCCAACGGTTAATTTAAATTGATAACTGTTAATCGGTCCGAAAGGGGGTGTGACGCGAACATATGCTTTCATTTTAGAGTAATGCACCAGCGTCTCCACCCCAACTCCACTCTCACCTACACGTTGGTGGGCCCTGTTACGGCGAGCAATCTGCTCCAAGGTTGTGGTAGCCAATTCCTTCGACGGAGTGGATCGGTAAGCAAACGAGAGATGAGGGTTCTGTCAAGGCAGCCTGGGGGTATCCTGGGTCGTGGCCTGGCAGGATGGTGCACATCGGCAGCAGAGTGTGCATCTAGTGTGGAGGCGGAGGAGCCTACAGTAGGCAAACGGCTGCATACATGGGCTCAGAGTTAGTCTACTGCGATCGGGCAGAGAGATCTCGTCAGCTGAGGTGAAAGCAACTCTGTAAGGGGAAGAGCAGCCTAAAATCAAAGTTCCTGGTCCTACAGGTTGGGGGTTTTACAGCAGGCCAGTAACCTGCTTAAGTAAAATATATATGTACTTACAGAACTCATACGAGCCTCGGAAATCGGATAACAGAAGGAGATGGTGTGAACACTTGAATCGCATGCCTGATATCCGTCTACCTGTGGCCGCCTTGGGTTATCTAGGAAGAGAGATGTCGGTAGACCGAGGAGGAGATGGATTCCGAAACTGGTCTAAGGCCTAGTTCTTGGAGTGGTGATGACGATGGTGATGAACTGTTAATCGGAAACAATTAAAAACTGATTGCATTTCCGTCTTGCTCTTCTGTATACCACACGTAGGGTATATCTCGAAATCCCGTTAACTTTAGCGGTTTTGGAGACTGCAGTGTCAAATAAATACCGGAATTGTTCATTTAAAAAGCCCACGTAAAACTATGAAAACAAATTTTTTGTGAAAGTTGGTAGCAGTGTACAAAGTATATACAGAGTATTGCGCGTTGTTAAGTATAGTTGTGGCGCGATCTGTCGACTAGTTTGTTCACAGCTTTTGATTAGGTTAGTTGACCTCAAGTGGGCTCTGCTATTTTTAAAATGGATAAAAATATCGAACAAAGAGTTTGCCTCAAATTTTGTGCTGCCAACGAAATTTCTTGTGCTGTATCATTGAAAATGTTGGAGAAGGCCTACGGTGGGTCAGCTTTATCGAAAACACGTGCATACGAGTGGTACAAAGCATTCAAAGAAGGCCGAGACGTGATTAATGATTTCCCTCGTTCCGGTCGACCTTCAACGTCATCGACTGACGAAAACATCGTCAAAGTGAAGGAAATGATGGAAAATCGTCATTCAAGCTTAAGAGAGATTGCTCTGGATCTGGACATGTCTCACGAATCCGTTCGCACCATTTTAGTTGACGTTTTGGGCATGAGATGCGTCGCGGCACGGCTTGTTCCGAAGGAGCTGAATTTTCTTCAAAAAGAGCACCGCAAACAGGTTGCTAAAGACATGCTTGAAAAAGCCAGTTCTGATCTTACATTCATGAAACGCATCATAACGGGTGATGAGACGTGGGTTTATGAGTTTGACATGCAAACCAGCCAACAAGCTTCGGAATGGCGCTTCGATAACGAGCCGAAACCGAAAAAACCACGTCAAAGTCGCTCCAAAATCAAAGTTCTGTTGACTGTTTTCTTTGACTATCGTGGTATTGTCCACTCGAAATTCCTTCCGGAGGGGCAAACAGTCAACTAACAATATTATCTGGGCGTTATGGGGCGTTTGAGGAGAGAATGTTCGCCGGAAAAGGCCAGATTTGTGGAAGAACAATTCTTTGATTTTCCAGCATGATAATGCGCCGTCCCACACATCGACCCTTGCACGTGGATTTTTGACCAAAAACTCAACGAATGTCATCGACCAAGCGCCGTATTCGCCAGATATGACCCCGTATGACTTTTTTTTTGTTCCCCAAACTCAAATTACTACTTCGTGGAAGACGTTTTGAGTCAATTGAAATCATAAAACAAAATTCGCAGAAGGAGCTGAAGGCTATATCGGAAAGTGCCTATAAGAAGTGTTTCGACGACTAGATTATTATTTGTTGGCATAAGTGTATCGCATCAAATGGAGCCTATTTTGAAGGTGACAAAGGAAATTTTGATGATTAAACCAATATTTTGTGTTTTATTGAACAATTCCCGGTATTTATTTGACATAAGGTATACGTACAATCTACAAGATGTACCATAAATTTGCTATATAATACGTGATATACCGCAGTTGTTGACAGCCCAGACTACAAGTCTCCACCTGAATCCCGTACTTTGGCTGGGTTTATTTGTGTTTCTGCTTTAAGCAAGTTCCTCAAACTTCAACAAAAGTGGTGCGAGAGAGACAGAAAGAGGGAGGCGTAAAGTGGGCGAGAAAATTGGCTACTCGAGTTAACTTAGTGTAGCGAAGCGATTTAGCAGGAAGACAGGCTGTAAAAACGACAAATCGAAATAGAGCGTCAGGCAGCTTTGCGTCTCTCCTTAGTGACCACGTTAATTCCAGCATTGCAAATTCTGTATTTAAACAAGCAAAGCGAGTTCTCAGTTTTAACTCGACCGTTTGGCAATTGTTTGTCTGTCTGTCTACCTGTTTGGAGTATCTATCAAGATAACTTTTGAGCCCGTCATCCCATTTCTTTTTTTTTTTTTGAAGCTTAGTCATACATGTCCATACGTTTATCTTACAGAACCCTGTTGGTTTGAAGGGAGGGGAAGATAAAATGTGAGGGGTCAAGACTGCGAAAAAATCGCATAAAGTTAAAGGAATTTAAATCATATTTTGAATATATTATTCATTTTTGAAAAACAAAAATTTTTGGACCTCAGTCAATAGCGGAATAAAGGGGGGGCGGACCGCCCCGGGCCTCACTTAGTAGGGGGACTCCAGATTCGGACAATTTAGTTTTTTGGTAAAGTTTTTAATGTTCTATGTCAAATGTTCTAATGTCAAAATTTTCAAATGTTCTGTTGTCACGTCCTGAAACGCAACACTAGGAGAGACCCAGGATTTAATCGATATATTCCAAAGACTTTTCATATTATTTTTAAATCTACCTTACAACCCTACCTCATAAAGTGATTACAGATATTAAAAAACAACTTATAAAGGTAAGTTTATTATTAGAAATATATTCATACTAAAAAAAGGAGCGTCAGTTGTACCTGGCGTCAATGCCTCATCACGCAGTCAGAAGTCGCAAATACTATATTAAAGTAGGCCTATTGTACAAGTTTAATGCAGTCTATAAATAATACTACTTCTATTATTTCTTTAAACTTTTTATTTACAATATGAAAGTGGATTTTTATTTCGAACATTACTACAGCTTCTTACAAAGTTTCCTAACTAGATGTATGAATACAGTAATTAGACAATAAATATAAAACAGTCAAGTGTTTTTTCTATGTATTACTTAAAGATAAATTGGATTATAAACAACCGTCTTGTGGGAGGGGGCCTCAGGCTCCTCCAGTCGCCTAGGTACGCCACTGACCTCAGTTCCATAATATTTTAACGAAAGAAGAGAGTTCTCAGTTTTAACTCGACCGTTTGGCATTTGTCTGTCTGTCTGTCTATATAACTGTCTCTGTTATATCGTGGGTATTCCTCACGATAAGTCTTAAACGCATCACCCCATTTTGGAAAAACGTAGCACGCGTGTGCACACTGTCATCCTACAGAATCCTGTGGTTCTTTTTTTAGATTGACTCCCCCCCCCCCTTAAAAATAGTGGGTGGGCAAAAATGTGAGTTCAAATTACGAAAAATCGCAAAGGCCCGTATGGAGTATCAAATTAAAGAAAATGTCAACCAAAATCTGAGTAGTGTTTGTTTTTTAAGATTTTCAAAGTTTTTTGGGCCTTCCCGAGAACAGGTCTTTCAGGGTACGCTCCCTCCGTGCTTTCTTGTCCTGGACTCTGTAAATCAGCGGAGAAGTGCCGTATGGTCTCGTTCTCAATGCAGGGAAAATCCCAACGTACACCTCCTAACGCACGTGGGGACCAAGCGATTCCCGGGATACTCAGTCCCCCCCCTCTAACAAATGCCAACGGTCTCTCATGAGGGTGGATGAGCAGGTAGAGGTTCAGGGCATCTTCTTGCCTTTGGGATGGGAAACTAAGGCGGAGGAGCCAAAGTGGCCAACGGGATTTAGACGGAAAAGTCCGAGGAGACCACATGACATTAACAAGCATACCAAGCAAAGGACACCTTTCACCACTGTTTGAACGCATCACCGTGCGTGCCCACACGTAAAGACTTTATGATTTAAATAAGATAAAAACATCTTTTTAAATTTTAATTTACTTCATCGAACAGAAATTAAATTTTAGTTTGTGTTACAAAGGTCAATAGAGACAAATTAATTATTTTTTTGTAAACTGTATTAAAAGAGTAGTAGTTTGTCAGAAAATTAATAGCATCATTAATAAATCCACTTCATTCCAATAATATTGTTACGTAATACGGAACATTCTCGTACATTAGACAGTGTCGTTCTACAGCTTCTCGATTAGCCCAGCCGGTGTGTATTCCTGCCAAGGCCGCGCTGAAGTATCCTCTAGAATTTTCAAGTGCTTGTTAAGGACATATATTATGGAACCCTGCAGAGTATAAATAACCCGCACCTGCCGCTTAGTTTTTAGTTTACTTCGGGCGATTACTCAGTGCGTTTCAAGTAGCTATTATGAAAAGTGATTATTGTGCGCCACTCTATTAGGTGACATTATTATTGCGTGTGGACCATTTTAATTTGAATTATTGTACAAGTATAACCTTTTTGAATAACTTGTTGATTACAAACTGTTATTTGTGATTATTAGTGTCTTCATTGGTGTCTTGTATTTTGTTTTTCCCTGTACCATACGACGATAAGTGAGTCAGTCGTAACAATATACGAGGTCTCGACTACACTTATTCTATGCGACCATTTACATTGCAATATGAATATTTAACAGAACAGAAGAATAAATACAATAGAGCAGAATGGAAGATCACAGGCCATTTAAGCTTACGCCAGTGGATTATAATCCGGTTGGGAAAGGTATTTGTGGCTAGGTCCATCCTTAACGTAACTACGAGGTTTACGTTATCTCGTAAGGAGGATCATTCCAGATCAGCCTTTCAGATCGCACTCGTCGACTGATCGCCTTCAATGAGTCTTTCTGTCAAAAGAAACTATTTCCCCTTTTAATCTCTCTCTCTCTCACTCTCTCTCTCCCCCTCTCTCTCCCTTTCTCTCTCTCTCTCTCTCCCTCCCTCTCTCCCTCGATTTTCGAAATCACATTACTTTTCTGTTCTTCTTACTGCCGAAGTTTGCACGAAACTTATTTAAATTAGAGATAAAAATAAAACTAGTTCAAGTACACGTCGTCGTGTGTGTGGTGACATGTAGTCTGCTCCAATTTGTACTTCACAGTCTGTGAGTATGTAATGAAGGAATTTATGTTCGATTTTATGTGATAACCGCAGGAACGACCGCGGGTTTGTGCACGGAGCGCGTGTGCGCCGTGAAACATATTACCTCTACGCAGAAATCTGACGATGCGTGTACGTACGGTTAATATCGTATGCGCATTTTTTAACATGTTCTGCGCTTCCCAAGTTACGTACACTTGAATTGTTTTACCTCTTTGCCTTCAGTTTGTTTTTAAAAACCGAAGCAGTTTCCACAACATAAGAATTATAATTTCATACATCAATAATATCTTAATATGCATTCATAATTACTCACAATTATTCTTGTTTATTAATTAACGGTGATAGTAAATAACATTTTTCACATAAGAATATATATTTTTTATATTTATTTGTAATTTATATTACCGTGTTTCGAATATATTATTTATGTTTTACAATAACTGAAGACGACAGCATACAAAAAACTGTCAAAACGTTGTAATTTAAAAACAGAAATAAATATAAAATATCTTCTTCTATGAAAAATGTTATTTCTTAATTTATTATCAATATTAATTATGAAACAAGAATAATTGTGAGTAATTATGATAAAAAACTATCATCATCTGATGTTTGCTGACGATCAGGTCATAATAACAGACAATGGAAATAGCCTGCAGAGGGCCCTCTTTGAATTTGCAGATAATTAGGATGTATGGTCTGGACATTTTTGTTACCAAGACTAAGTCCATGAATTTTGAAGGTTGATTTCCTGTAAGGTGTAAACTAGTACTGAATGATCAACTAATTGAGCAAGGGCAATCATTCCTGTTCCTTGGACGTGACTTGTCTTATGTTGGTGCGATAGACGTGGACAAAAGAATAGAGAAGTTTAGTCACATGTGTGGAACGATAAGAAGAACACTGCATGGAAAGGTTAGAAGAGATACTCTTTCAAAATTTTATAAAGTGATGGCAGTGCCATGCGGGCTTTATGGCAGTGAGACTTGGACACTGAACGCAAAGACCCAAAGCCGTCATTTCACAGGCTAGTGAAATGAGATTTTTACTATCAGTACTAGGGGTATCACGGAGGAGCCGACTAAGAAATGATGATATAAGGAACAATCTTGGAATATACAACCTAAACGAAATGATAAAGCAATACAGACAGGATTGGACAGACCAGGATACATAAGAACAAGATACCAAAACAAATGTTGGTTTATAATCCGAAAGGACGGCAGAATATTGGAAGACCAAAGAAAAGATGTATCAGTTTATTCAAAACTCACGATTTAAGAATAAACACAAAGATAAGGCTTCTACGCTGCTACGTATTCTCGGTCCCTCTTCTACGGTGTAGAATCTTGGACTTTGACTGAAGCCACAACTAAGAAATTGGAATCTTTCGAAATGTGGCTCTACCGTAGAATACTGAGCATTTCATGGACAGCACATATCACTAATGTTGAAGTTCTTAGAAAGATGAAGAAAGATAGGGAAGTTATTAACACAGTAAAGATAAGAAAGCTTCAGTATCTGGGACATCTCATGAGAAGTGAACAGAGATTTTACTGATTGCAGTCCATACTACAGTGAAAAGTACTTGGAAAGAGAGGAGTTGGGCGACCCAGAATCTCGTGGCTGACAAATTTAAGGACCTGGTTTGGCATGAACACAACTGACTTATTCCGTACAGCAGTGCAGAAAGATAAAATAGCCTGTATGATATCCAACATCCGAAAAGAATAGGAACCGTTCAGAAGAATAAGAAGAAAGAAAAGATGGTGGAACAAGGAGTGCGGAACGGATCGTAATGTCCACAGCCTTTAAGAAGAAGAAGAAGAAGAAGAAGAAGAAGAAGAAGAAGAAGAAGAAGAAGAAGAAGAAGAAGAAGAAGAAGAAGAAGAAGAAGAAGAAGAAGAAGAAGAAGATATACTTCATATAACGGCATTGGCAAGGTGCTGGCTGTTACGTCTTCAAATATCCTCCAGCCATCTCTTCCTGGATCTACCCACACACCTGTGTCCTATAGGTCTGTATTTCCAGGTTTGTTTGGTCAGTCTGAAATCTGACATTCTTTCTAAGTGTTCTTGCCACTGTTGTTTATAATCTTTTAGTTTTTCATTCAAGTAAAAACTTATAATTCTTCTCTTATGGCCTTATTCTTTATAATACCAAGTTTAGTACACGTTTTACCTTTTCTTAAGAATGCCATTTCTGAGACCTGAATTTACTTTCTTGTCGTTATATAATTCACATCCATAAGACAGTATAGATGAGTATTATTTATTCATTTTCATGAATTAATTTACAACTAACTAACTTACATTGACGACATACATGTTGAGAGGATGGAAATCCAGAGTGACTTCGGGAATACAGCTTAACAAATCAATTTGTATGGGTTCCCTGGTATACGCGGTTGACATAGTTTGTTCTTATTCAAGAAAATGAGGATGATTTGGAAAGAGCTATGTTTCAATAATTGAAATTATTATTATTGTAATTATTACAAGAAGTGGCAAGAGAGTACTCACTGACAATTTCAGTAAGAAAGACCAAAACCATGGCCTCTAAAGGTAAATATCCAGTGAGGACAAAGATAGATATAAACAATAGCACTTTAGAACAAGTGAGCCGTTTCAGATATCTCAGCTATGCAGTAAGCTATGAATCTGAATATGACATAAGAGAGAAGATAAATAAATTTAGGAATATTTGTGGTACGATTCATAGAAATCTTAGAAATAAAACCAGGATACAGCACAAGGATTAAATTTTATGAGACAAGTGCAATACCCACGTTGATTTATGCAAGTGAGGCTTGGGTCATGACAAAAAGGAATGCGGCAAGATTCAGAGTGTTGAAATGCAGTTTCTTCGAAATACTTTAAATTATACATTGCAAGATAGAATAAGGCATGAAGAAATCAGAACAGAACTCGAAGTAAAGGACATACATGAAATTATTGCAATTTACAGAAGACAATGGTGGGATCATCTGCAAAGGATGACAGAGGATCGATGGCAGAACAGAAGTGGGTCGTCCGAGGATGAGATGGGTACCGGAACAGGTTTATATAACCTGATCCATGAAGAGGAGAAGAAGATTAACTAACCTGAAGGCGGCTGCCGATTGGTTGGCTGACAGAAACGCAGCATTTATTTTTCTATGACGGTAAAAGGCGGCCACTTAGATTAAACGAGTCCACTGCTCTACAGTTTTTCCCTCCAAGAATATCTTGACAAAACCTTTATTTTTAGTAATTCTCATCACGTGATACCTGATAAGAGTTTCTCCGACATTTATCGTAATTCAGAACATTTTCGCCGCCCTTACAACAGTCTTCATCGTAAATTGTAACTCTTTTCTTGCTTTAAACTTCTTCTTCTTCTTCAGCAGCACGACAACCCATTACTAAGTCAAGGCCTCCTTTGTCCCGGTCAAGTGCAGCTCTCCAGTCCCGGGTCCCAAGGATATGGCGCGCATCATAGTTCACACCGTCTTTCCAATGTAGTTTGGGTCTACCAACTCTCCTGCTGCCATAGATATGTTCTGTGAGTGCCTTTTCTGGGTATTTTATTCTCCCCCATTCTGATCACATATCCAGCCCACCTGAGTCTACCAAGTTTTATAATTTTGACAATATCTGGTTCATTCAGAAGAGTGTTCAGTTCTTGGTTAGTCCGTTTCCTCCATTCATCTCCCACACATGTTGGACCAAAAATACTTCCGAGGATTTTGCGTTCATGAACCAGCAGGCTTGACTCAGACTTTCTAGAAATGGTCCAGGTCTCAGAACCATAGGTGAGAACTGAGCGGATCAGTGTTTTATACAGAAACAGCTTGATGCTCCTGGCAATTGTTCTGCTCTGGAACAGGGGTCAGAGACCAAAGAATCACCTATTAGCTGAGGTGATTCTTCGCTTTATTTCTTCTTTCTTGATTTAAACTAAGTTGTTTATTTTCAAAATACAAATTATTTAGCATGCATGTTTTCAATGGTAACCAAGTCTCTTGTGTGAATAGACAAACTAACCTCTTTCAATCCGCCTGCAGAGCGAAGATGCTCTGCAGCAGTCGATATACCACTTAAATCGTGTATGTGGAACATATAATTTTAAAAAAAAAGCAAGACGAAGGTTACGGTTTTTAAAAGGAAATTCCCAATCCGTCCCAAAATAGTTGTTGGGGATAAGATTTTAAAGCAAAAAAGATTTGCTTGCTTTTCTTGGTTGTGAGTTATGAACATGATGATGATAATAAGAAAAAAATGTAAATAAGTATCAGATGATGTGCGGTACAATACAACGAACACTAAGAAAGAAAACAAGAACTGATACTAAAATGAAGTTCTATAAAGTAATGGCAATACCTGTTGTTCTTACATATGCTAGTGAAACATGGACGATAACGGAAGAAAAGCAGCGTATACAAGACGATGAAATGAATTTTTTAAGGCACGTGAGTGGTTATTGTCTAAGGGATGGAATCATAGCCGTGTGCAGGACTTCAGTAGTGGTGGTGCCAAGAATGGCTTCCGGGGGGGTCTGGGGTCCTCCCCCGGAAGATTTTTGAAAATTTGTTGCTTAAAAACGTGTTTTAATGCTATCTGGAGGTCATAAAAAACATTTTGAAAAGCGAGGTTTTTTGAGGGCCTTCAAATAAATTTTTACTTTTTTAAGGGACTCAACTCTTTGCACTTACCGGACCGATCAAAAGTTGACAACACACACATGTTTAACAAAGTAGCTTTAGAAATATCAATTTAGACGAATTTTGTCTTTTAATGAATGATCCAGTTAGCCTATCTGGTTAATTTGTATAACAAAACGGAAACAACTTTGATTTTTAGAATATATATTTATATCCAATGTACAATATTAGTGAAAAAAACACAGAATTGAAAAATTGATTAATTTGTACTGTAGACAAATAAAACTGCAACAGGTTCAAGTTTAGTATTTAATAGTTAGTAGTGTTCAGAACAAAATATAAAAGTAAGGAAATATTTTACATTACATTACAGGGTCATCCGACGGTCGAATGCAACACTGTTTTTGAAGTTGTCAATTACATCACATGTTCTTGCGTTAGCAGCCAGTTCTTGTTCCACAAACGGAATCATCAAGTTTTCCAAACGATCTTGACACATCGTAGATCTGAGCTTGGATTTTATGATACTCAGCTTTGAGAAGGTTCTTTCACTTGTACAGCTAGTTACAGGGATCGTGGAAAATTTATTAATAACAGCACTAAAGTTTTCAAAGGTTGAACTTCGCTGGAACTTCGATAACTAGTTAATCCAGTCCGGAACACTTTTAGGCGGAAAGTTTGAATCAGTTTCTCCACGCTTCTTTGATTTCAACAGCTTAAATTCTGCCTCTAGTTCTGCAGCGTTGACATTGAACTGTTTTGCGAGAATTTCGAAGCCCTTATTTTCACACTTGTAACAATCATTAAGATTCAATCCCATCAGTTTCCCTGTGGCAGAGATAAGGTTTTTTGTTTCTTGAGCAAATGGAGAATTTAGATTTTCCACAAGGCGGTCCAAAACAGGATTGTAAGTGAACAGTTTCAATTCCTCTTTTTTGTGTCTGCGTAGAAAGAAGAAGAAGGGCAACTAGTGTCTTCTAAGAGGATGATACTTTCCTTTTCGAACATTAGGGATTTGAACATCTAATGTACTACACATTTCCTTTGTTTTGATAAAAATATCCTCAAACTTTTCTTCACTATTTCTCATTTCTACCAAAGCAAGAGCTAGGCTTTCAACATCTTCAACTGCTTGGCAAAGGTCTATTTTAGGACTTTGCAGAGCTTTGCTCACTTTCACCACAAGCTGAAGTACGGGATGCATAATTTGCAAAGACGCAATAAAATTAAAAGATTTTACTTGTAGCAAAATACCTTTACCTTGGGCCCGAACTTTTGAATTGGAAGTAGATTCCGTACACTCTTCAATGGCTTTTACAATTTCGTTTAATTGAACATAAATAACAGACACCGCTTCTGAACGTCAAGCCCATCTAGTGTCTGAAAGGGATTTTAGAGTCTTTAGTTTCATTGTAGTTTGTTTGACAATATCCTCAAAGACTGCGTGCCTCTTTGGACTACCTTCGATTAAGTTAAAAACTAGCTGGACTATTCCAAAGAAGTCGAAAATAATTGGATTTTCCTTGTGACTTGTGCAGGCACTTACCAAGGCAAGGTTCAAACAATGTGCATAACAGTGCACGTACATTATGGATGGATTGACTTCTTTACATCTGGCCTGTACTCCGGTAAATTCACCGGCCATTGCCGAAGCCCCGTCAAAACACACACAAACTACATCTCTCCACAGCACACCTACTTCAGACAGCACATAGTTTATTGCCTTAAAATGCTTTCCGCATCAGTAGACTTCAATCGCTGTAAGGACACCAATCTCTCGACAGGATATGCATTTCCTTTCGGTATGTAGCGAAACACGACTGCTAATTGCTGGTGATGGCTCACGTCAGATGTTTCATCGCCAATAACTGCAAAGGGCTGTCCTTTGATTTCATCACTTATAGTTTTCAGTATCACTGCTCTAAGTGACGATAAGATGTCATTTTGAATGAGGTTGCTAAGATAAGTACAGTCCTTAGGAGCATTTTTTAAGTAGTTTTGAAAAAAAAGGGTCATATTTTTGCAAGATAGCAACAATTTCCAGGAAAAGACCTTGCTCTGTACTATCCTTGCTCTCGTCATGTCCCCTAAGAGGTTTTCCACCTTTAGCCAACAAACGGACAATATCGAAAAGCCGCGACATGTACTCACGATTTTCTAGGCGTTTTTTCTCCTTCTCTTTTAGTTCAGCTTCCTTAGTATCATCCAACATTACATCAACTGGTTTGCTAGTAACATAATTTTCCCAGCCGACCATACTCGATACATGGCATCTACTTTTTTCATGGGCTCTGAACATTTCATTAGCTTTACGCCAAAAACTAAACCCTGTTGTTGTAAACGCATTTTCAACTAACCCAGGAAGTGAAATGTGATTTAAAGCAAAACAACGACAGGCAAAACAATAAGCAGCATCTTTTGCCCCGCTGTACTCCAGCCATTCGTAATTTTCGAACCATTTGGGTTTAAACGATCTTTTCGTAGAATTTTTCCCCTTACCAACTTCTTTTGTAGGGTAGTTTGAAATTCGTGGTTGGTATGTTCCACGAGAAATCCTTGCTGACTTTTCTTGCCTGTTCTTTGGCAAGTCTTGACAAGGATCATCGAGCTCAGCTGCCCTCTTCACTGGCTCACCGACATCATCCTTTTTTTTCATCATCATCATTATAAATAATTTCTGAACTGGGACCAGCAACAGCATCTGAAAAGGGAACATACACTTAGGCTTAGGCCTATTTTTATCGCTTTAAATTATACTATGCTGTACAATTTACTATAGCCTACAAATCTTTTTCCCTCTTGACGCTTCGTAATATGTGGATGGCCATTTATTGTAAATATAAACAAAATTGCATGTTAGGGGCACGTGAGTAATAGTGTACAATATATTGTTCACTATTATTCACTCACATACAAAAAGTTAGTAAATTTAATTTTAATTTTGGATTAATTTAGCAAAAACAAAATTAATAATCGAAATATTTAAGCAAGAAGAAAGTAACACATTACAAGACAGACATGGATGTAAGAAGTATATTACAAAATATAGTGAAAATAACTTACCGGTTTGTGGTTGAGTGTCCAAATCCTTGGTGGGCTCGGGTTTTTTAATCAGCCATTTATACATCATAAAAATAAGCTTATTCAATAATTAAATAACATAATGAACAGTACTGTCTTGTGTCCAAACTGAACGCCACTGGCCGACTGAGTCTCTCGTCTCAGTCTGACTGGCACCAGCACCGCGATAGCTGGCGCCGCCACCCTGGCGCTGGTAAGGCCTAAAAACACGGCAACGACGGCAACTACACTATTCATGCAGCCGCTTCCCGACGCGACGGCCGACGCCAGATTATGTGAAAAAAGCTATACGAAATTAAAGTTGATTAGATTCATATATTTATCGGTTTAATAGGAGTGCTGTCACGGAAATTATGCAGTTTCTACGTAAAAACATACTCTTGACGTAAAAGAAAACAAAAACAAAATATTCTCAATCTAGTGGTGGTGCCACGGCACCGGTGGCTCCTTCGTTGGACACGCCTATGGATGGAATGCGTAATGAACATATAATGGCCGAACTGGGTATATTCTCCATCAGTGATAAGATAGAAGAACGAAAGCAACAGTGGATGGAGCACGTCCACCAGAGGCTAGTAAAGCGTGCTGCAGACTACAAACCAGTTGGCAGAAGATCTGTGGGTAGGCACTGGAAGAGATGGCTGTAGTGAAGACGGAACAGGCTATAAGCCTACACCGAGAAGTGACGACGAGGAAGTAATTTCCATCTTCTATACATACGTAGCGTGGCGTCCATGTAACCGCTGTTGCCGGCGGCAACAGTACTAGAAATAAGAGAAAATAATATTAATTATATCACAGAACAAATACTTTAGTAAGTGAATAATTTGAAATCCGAAAACTATTAGTAGGGAAACTTGGAGAAAAGCGTAACAATGCTTTCGAACTGCTGGGCACTTGCACCATCTTGTGTTGCCGGCTCAGACATCGACAGTGTTTTACTGCGTGCGGTCATTGACCTCGTAGTATTGTGCCGAGGCACGGTTTAAATTGGAATACCTCCGCCTGAATTTAATTTAAATCGGCGCCACCGCGATTTGTTTTTAAATTTGTCAGTGCGCTACGCTTGCTGGGTCGTCGGTCAAGGTCGCTGTGGCAGCGGCGTCGACTATCAATATTACGTGCAGCGAAGAAATTTAGTAATCTATATCAGCTGTTACCGTGACTTTGCAATTCGCTACCGTTAGCTGGGTACGGTGCTCGAGTCTTTCTGTCTCATTTCTACCCCATTCTTGCTGATGTGAAGATCTGGTCCGGCGGCGATCTATTTATCTTTCTCATGCATTCGTGAGGTGCTAAAGCGTCCCAGGGTCTTCGCCCACTAGCCGAGAGTGATGGATTCCGATGTGGAAACTAGATCTTCTCCACTGGCAGAGCAACACACCTAAGCTCCATCGCCGTCGGGCCGACAGAGAAACGCATGATTTCGCATCAAATTCACATCAACCCAGCTCATGACGAATTCTTCAACACAGATCAACAACCTCGCCTTCCGTACATCATCTACCTTCAGATCACAGGTGGGATCAAACTAATTACTTATTTAAACACAACTTAGAGACAGCAGTGGACACCCGTGATGTTAAAAAGAGACATTTTGTTAGACGAATTCGCCGCATACGAATCAGTTATTCACGTTCTAGATTGTTGACTTTATAACTCTTTAATTATATTGTATCAGTACTTAATCTAAATACCAATTGAATACAAGTATATTGCCGTCTAAAAAGGCGTGTTCACACCTCAATAGTTATAACTTAATTAAACAAGGTCTTGCACAGCCAAGTCTGGCTCTGCCATTATGCAGTGGGTTGTAATCATACTACTCTAGTAGATTCTGTTTAAATGCAATTGATCATGGATAGGTAAATGGATCCTTAACGTAATTGTTAGAAAATATATGTGCTGAATTGAGTAGTAATTCCAAGTTGTAATTAAAATTTGTGAAGGCATTTTATACATGTACTGTTAGAAATGATTGTATCAGCTGAGGTCATGTTCATGCAAGACTTACCTTGTTCTGTAACTTAATGTTTTGTCTATATTGTACGAAGGGTGTATAACAACTTAATGATTTATTAATGCATGCATTTATGTATTTCTATATATGTATATTTGATGATGTAACTAAATATTCAGAGCAACTAGTACTTAGAAATTTTTTATATAGCTTGGTGATGTATTGAAATAGCCAGAGCTACTGTGACATTATTATTTAACTGTATATATCAATCATTTAAGGAGGTTTTTAACATGATTTCACATACATACTTATATATTTTGATGATGCTCTGAAGTGCTGTAACTTATTATCACACATGTAAAGACTTGGTTATTAAACACTAATACAAATTTTTAATGTTGAAACCATCGTTTTAATTGCAAGTTCTGTCACCATGGGCCCCGCACATTTTATCTTCCGTATAGGCATATCGTCTAGTTTTAAATTTTAAGTAACGCCCCTAAAAAAAAAATTGGGGGACGTTTCAATGGTAGCAGAGCGTGGTTGCGCTCGCGTAGTTACGCTCTGCGGGGTTAAGCTCTGCGTACTGGTCAGTTGTGGCAGAACTTGCAACTTTGGAATTTTCAAATTTTAAATGAGTCAAAATCTTGGGTTAAGAAACGGATTATCTGGGTTGGAAGAATTCAATAAGTATATGTATACCGGGTTAGAAAGGAAATGAGGTTACAAAAATGTTATTGGTGTTTGTGTATATATGAATTTATAAAATGTCAATGTTGTGTTGTATTGTTTTGTTGAAGTATGAGAATTACTGCAAGACATGTTATTATGCTCGTTTGTTGTATTGAATATTATTGATGTAAGCCGGAAGTAACTACCATACATAATACAAAATTTGGCATGTACACGTCCCGTCGGACCTGGTTAAAGTTGCTCCTATTTGTATAAACTTGTTGTGTATACTTGCACTTTTGAAGCATATTGGTTTGTCCAATGATTTTATAGCTGGTATGTGTTCCCATTGAGGGTTGGGACCAATTAAGAGTCATGCGCTCATGATAGCTGAGTTACCCTTCATGTCTGTATATAAGGGATTAATTCTTTTAAATGAATGCGGTAATGGTCGGACACGCGACTCCATCATGGATCTGAAGTTGTGAATTTTAGTGATAAATTCTTATTTCCAGAATTCGGTCACGTAATTATGTTGTGGACCAGTCTGAGAATTATGTACTTGTTCGTTGTATATCTTGTGGTATTTATTTGAGTGTTAGATAGTGTTTGTGTTATGTTTATGGTATATATATATATATATATATATTGTGTTATGGTTATTGTGTCTTCTTGTGTAATTTGTGGAGCTCTGTCTCTCTGCCGTTTGTTTGTCCTGATCTCTCGAAGCGCTAGAGGACCCTGGGATCGCTTGCAGTAGGGCAAGTTCTTACTTATGTGTTGGTGTTAATTGTTGTCTGTGATGTTTTTTAAATTGTATAATTCTGGTGGACACTGACCGAATTCAAGTAGTAAGAGTGGCGTTCCAAATGAAGAAGGAATTAAGATGAATTTGAGTTAGGATTTTTTTTGGGGACATGGGTTTTGAAACGGGAATTTTAACGCTAACTGCACTTAAGACAACAGATGTTAGAAATAATAAATTAAATATTAAACCAGAATCAATGCAATAGTCTTGAACAGTGATACAGACTGACGAGAGATAACCTTTGGCCAGCTGATAGCTTGTGTATTGGAATTTCTGTCATTGTTCACGTTATCTGATAAACCGGTCCATAGCCGCATGGGATTATTGTAGGTTTGGCATTCCGAGTTCAAGGGTAATTTAATTTGTTTCCTTGCAATCAGCTGATTCCTTGTTGAAAGATGTTACTCAGTTGTTAACGTGGCATTATTGTAGGGTCCGATCCATTCCCGGGCTGATGTCTCCCGTTGCTATAAATTGGGGCGAATTTTGGCCGCGCTGTAGAGAAGTTACCCCTTTTTTTTTGCTGGTGTTAAGTCTAACCGCTAAACAAGTGATTGAGAGATTTAAGTCCGCGTGACCTCCATCCGATCTTTTTGCCTTGTTAGTCGGGGCCGTCCGCCCTAGAGTAGGGAAGTTGGTCACGCATATGTCAAGGTCGGAGGTTACCTTGTTGTGTTGCATATGCGTGGTCGGTCCGCGAGGTGGACAGTTGTAGAGTAGGTAGGCACTCACATATCAAGGTCAGTAGCACCTTATTGGCCTTCGGGCGTGCATATGTGAGTGGCAGTAGTAGTAGGTGGTGGTCACCAGTGAGGGTGACGTTAAGGGGCGGCCCCCTGGGATTGGCAGGGCGGAGAGGGTCGTGTGGGGATGGTTGTTGTCAAGTTGAGTGTTGTTCAGTCCTGGGAAGGGGGGGATAGTAGTCGTCCTGTAGGTATGAATTTGGGTCTCAGTTTGTAGGGTTTGGAGGCCTTAGGAGGTCAGAACTCAGGGAGCTCCCGAACTTCTCTTTCTTCTTCTGTCCCTTCTTGCTGTGTGCTGACCCTGATCAAGTCAGCATGCAGCACCGCACACTTACACAGATACACACGCTGGCACACATGCACCCACACACTCCACTTCTTCCTTCCTCTTGTTTCGTTTTCTCTCTGAGCCTCTGTCTTTCTAAGTGCGATAAGTATCCTGAGATTTCCCCAGCCGGTCAGATGGTCTGTCTTCCTAAGAGCGGTAAGTTTTCTGAGATTTCCCCGGATAGCCAGGATATTTGTTTGTGGTATGGACTAGCTAAGAGGCTGAGCTTTGATTTTTTTGGGGGGGCAACCAGGTTGCCATTTTGGGGTGAGGGTGTGCCGAGGCACGGTTTAAATTGGAATACCTCCGCCTGAATTTAATTTAAATCGGCGCCACCGCGATTTGTTTTTAAATTTGTCAGTGCGCTACGCTTGCTGGATCGTCGGTCAAGGTCGCTGTGGCAGCGGCGTCGACTATCGATATTACGTGCAGCGAAGAAATTTAGAAATCTATATCAGCTGTTACCGTGACTTTGCAATTCGCTACCGTTAGCTGGGTACAGTGCTCGAGTCTTTCTGTCTCATTTCTACCCCATTCTTGCTGATGTGAAGATCTGGTCCGGCGGCGATCTATTTATCTTTCTCATGCATTCGTGAGGTGCTAAAGCGTCCCAGGGTCCTCGCCCACTAGCCGAGAGTGATGGATTCCGATGTGGAAACTATATCTTCTCCACTGGCAGAGCAACACACCTAAGCTCCATCGCCGTCGGGCCGACAGAGAAACGCATGATTTCGCATCAAATTCACATCAACCCAGCTCATGACGAATTCTTCAACACAGATCAACACCCTCGCCTTGCGTACATCATCTACCTTCAGATCACAGGTGGGATAAAACTAATTACTTATTTAAACACAACTTAGAGACAGCAGTGGACACCCGTGATGTTAAAAAGAGACATTTTGTTAGACGAATTCGCCGCATGCGAATCAGTTATTCACGTTCTTCATTGTTGACTTTATAACTTTAATTATATTGTATCAGTACTTAATCTAAATAACAATTGAATACAAGTATATTGGCGTCTAAAAAGGCGTGTTCACACCTCAATAGTTATAACTTAATTAAACAAGGTCTTGCACAGCCAAGTCTGGCTCTGCCATTATGCAGTGGGTTGTAATCATACTACTCTAGTAGATTCTGTTTAAATGCAATTGATCATGGATAGGTAAATGGATCCTTAATGTAATTGTTAGAAAATATATGTGATGAATTGAGTAGCAATTCCAAGTTGTAATTAAAATTTGTGAAGGCATTTTATACATGTACTGTTAGAAATGATTGTATCAGCTGAGGTCATGTTCATGCAAGACTTACCTTGTTCTGTAACTTAATGTTTTGTCTATATTGTACGAAGGGTGTATAACAACTTAATGATTTATTAATGCATGCATTTATGTATTTCTATATATGTATATTTGATGATGTAACTAAATATTCAGAGCAACTAGTACTTAGAAATTTTTTATATAGCTTGGTGATGTATTGAAATAGCCAGAGCTACTGTGACATTATTATTTAACTGTATATATCAATCATTTAAGGAGGTTTTTAACATGATTTCACATACATACTTATATATTTTGATGATGCTCTGAAGTGCTGTAACTTATTATCACACATGTAAAGACTTGGTTATACTAATAAAAATTTTTGATGTTGAAACCATCGTTTTAATTGCAAGTTCTGTCACCGTGGGCCCCGGACATTTTATCTTCCGTCTAGACATATCGTCTAGTTTTAAATTTTAAGTAACGCCCCTAAAAAGAAAAAAAAAAAAATTACATAATTTTGGGGGACGTTTCAGTAGTTGTCACTGTACAAACTGTGGTGAGGGGGGCAAATTCGTCCACCCAATGTGTTGCCGCTGTACAAACCGGCAAAATACTCAGTTACCAGCTACGTTCGTTTTCGGAACTGACGTGCAGCAGATACTACGTATCTATTTGTGTTTTGTTCGTTTAGTCACGTGTTTCTCTGTTTGTCTTTATTATTTTTAATTCGATTATTTGTGTTCTGATTTATTCTGTGTAAGTGTAATGACAGTCATATCCCGTTGAACCGGGACCCTCTTCTTCTCCCAGCGAATGATAGAAAATGCTCTAAAAAGAACACTTGGTACAAAAAAAATGCGAATTAATTTTTAGGTCAAGTTTTAGGCATATCAAAACTGGAAACAGGTGCTATATACCTACGCTACGCCACTGATACAACACGAGAATTAATAGAGGGAAAACTAAGGTAATGATCTCCGATGGGAAAGAATGGAAGTCTAAATGTTCATATTAATGAACGGTGGTACTCTGGTCGACGTAAAAAAAATTTAGTACTTAGGAAGCAGAGTCACGTGCCCCATCCACTGTTGCATTCGTTCTTCTATCCTATCACTGATGGAGAATATACCAAAGATGAAAGAACCAAAACGAAGTAAAATACAAGATACCTCAAGCAGAAATAGTCTTCAGTAATAGGAAACGTATGTTTAAGAACACCAGCTGGATAACTATGAAGAAATTACTGTTCGGTATTTTAGCGGCCAAAGTATTTACGCTACATAGATCATCTCGTGCGCTCTAGTGACTAGTTTTTGCAACGAGCTCTGTGTATATTCCACCATGCAAGTGCAGGCGGTTTCAGTCAGGGATGCCAGGTGTGGGGATTTTTCCCACGGTAGCGAAATCTGAAGGCTGAAAATCCTATGTGAGGAATTGGTGGGGATTTCCTTTTACCCTTTGAGGACCCACAACCGATATATAGGGCGTCATTTCAAATTGCCGCTTTTACAGGAACCGTTTCTGAGTGCTGCCAAGTTGTCAGATGGTAGACAAACTTCGTAGTTTACAATCCAACCACCTGATAGCATAATTTCCTTGTTTTTCTAGAAGTTACATGCTATTGAAGTGGCTTTGTTCTTGTGTTGTTTTCTCTGATGGCGTTCGGGTAGGTTATGTTTACATTGTATTTTTTCATGGTGTTTCTAATTTTATAAGTGATATTATTGAATAAACATGATCTTACGTTTATTTAGTATGGTTTTGTAAGTGTTTTTGTTAAAATAACTGTGTACTAATTTCGAAATTTGATTTAAACTTTGGTGTTGGGTGAGTGTTTACGTTTTGCGTTATAGACTCCGCCTATAGTACATAAATGTAGGCTACTATCTTACCTTCTGTTACAGAAAAAGTATTAATTTTTTGCACACAGTCAGACTAATATATGTGGGAATCAACTATGACAGTTTGGAGTGCCAGAGATTTTTTTTATAAGACAAGGAGTGAGTTGAATACAATTCTTTCGCCCAAATAGCAAATTATCATTCTAATATTTTACCAGTATTTCTATTTATAAAGTAATTAATATGCTATATTATACAATATCCTGTATTCTCCTTAAATTACACCTTTAAAAAAAAAAAAATTTGTATCCAAGTATGTTTTATATGTGGAAGAGGACGAAGAAAACTCACCGGCACTTCAAAAACAGTAAAAACGGCCAGGGTCTTTTCGCAAGTACCAGTGTCAAAATGCCAGTCCTCAAAGGGTTTATCAGTGACTATGTTCAATCATTTGATTTAGTATCAGCAGCCTTTGTGAAAAGCATCTGAATAGACGAACGTCTACAAAGACATTGATAGGGAATGGAGTGTCCTCAAAAGTACAAAATACACACACACACACACACACACACACACACACACACACACACACACACACACACACACACACACACACACACACACACACACACACACACACACACACACACACACACACACACACACACACACACACACACACACACACACACACACACACACACACACACACACACACACAGATGATGGTGAAAGTTTACTAAGCAGAAAGTTTACTAAATACAAAATATGGATGATACTCAAGCTTATGCTGTTGCACGAAAACCCACCTAACTCAATGCGTTACAAAACACGGCAACAATACATGATACACAGAGATACGCTGTTTTACGAAAACCCAACTAACTCTATGCGTTACAAAACACGGCAACAATACATGATACACAGAGATATGCTGTTGTACGAAAACCCAGCTAACTCTGTGCGTTAGAAAACACGGTAATAATACAAAGTACAGTTCACGTGTTCGTAACAGACTCATGACGCCAGCAGACACAGGCCTACAACAAAATAAATAAACGAAAATCTAACAGCGAGTAACGGCAGACATGCGTCACTACCAATCAGAGTTATATATATTTTCTCTGGCTTCTCAGTCAACGTCACAATCGAAGAATTTGCAAAGTATCGGTGACAATGATATTAATTTGTTATTTGTGTGTCTTTTTCTTCTTCTTCTTCTTCTTCTATCTTCCTTCTTGCTTTTGTTGTATTTTATGTTCTTTTACTTACTCTCCGTTTTCACTTTCACTTTCTTCTTCTTTTTTAATCTGGTTTCAAAAAATCTAGTTTAAACGAAGTCACAGAACGTAGAACACTCAGGTGACTGATAGTACTAATATAGTTCTATATTTTCAAGTGACTTGCAGATTAATTATAATGAAATATAGACAGCAGTGGAGATATAGATACTTGGAAAGGATGAATGGTGAACGACTTAATTAAGCAAGTGATATACTATGCCCCACGTGGCTGGAGTATAGTATAGGACGACGATGCTGAAGTGTAAGTCAGAACAAAGCAACCGCCTAATAATTATAATCCTTGGAATGGATACGATGATGACATCGGAGCTTTGAGCGCAAAGTGGAAACTGGAGAATAAGAAAGAATGACAAGCGATAAGAACAAAGCAGGAAACCCTTCCAGTCGAGATACGTAAAACTGATAAACTGTAATGGATAGAGCGTGTAAATTAACAGAAGACGTCACTCACAAAAAAAAAAACTTCTGAGTCGAAATCTGAGATCGAAACGACCAACGATGGACAGACGAAGAGGGCGAGACGCGAGAGAACGGACCAAGAACAATATACTGCGCGCGGGGGAATGGAAGAAGTGGGGGGGGGGGAAATCGCTAGACAGAATGGGTGTTCCGACTTCAGTTTTCAAATACAGTAAAGTATCAACAGTTCGAGTCAGATCGGACAAAAAACGACTCGGATTATATGGAATTACAATATTAAGTACGGTGTAATATTGCTACGAATTTATTGTACTTAACGCTCTCGAGTTACGTCGGCAGGTGCAGTTACACGAAAGTTTGACACGTTTCTCGGCTACCCAGGAGCAGGTGCAGTGTCTCTGTAAAGTGTCCTCCAGACTGTTCGAGAGCACTTGTAACTACGCAAGTTATACTGGCACGCCGCCAAAAGAATGGGATATTATTCCGAAATTTCTGCGAACTATATATAAGCAATAGCGGTCGGCTTAGTCAGTTAGTTACACCTGGCGAAATTGTAGAGTGCGGATCAAGTGATTGTTGCTGATTATCATGTTATAGAACAGTGCGAAACTGTAATAGTTGACATTATTATTGCGTGTGGATAAATTTTACTATAATTATTGTATGATAGTACCTTGTTGATTTCAAGTTGTTATTTGTGACTAATTAAAGCTGGTTATTAGTGACTTCATTAGCGTTTCTATTTTGTTTTCATCCGCTCTAGGTGACCTAGCCACTGTATTCGTTGAACCTTTATGAATCTTACAATATCCTCATGATTCCATAGCTCATTTACCTTTTGGTTATTTCTTATTCTTCACTCGCCATCTTCTTTTATTTTTTCATTAACCTCTGTTTCAAATATCGTGTGGAGTTTGTTTCTATTTTATATCCTTAAATATAAATAGAAACGTCGACGCAAATAAGTTAAAAATTTGTGTTATTTTTGACCGATCCTCACTAACCATCCACTGAAAAATTCTATTTTATATGTTTACTGTACTGTTTCAAAAGTACTAAATTATGAAAAAATGAAATATAAAAAAAAGCAGAATACGTTTGTAACGAAGAATATGCGGATTATAAATAATAAAAGCAAAGAAAATAAATTGAAAAATATATTCTTGGAAAATGGAAAATGTAGAGTCGATTAAGTAACGCGCGCGTGTATGTGAGTAATTTCCGAATAACGAACTTCTAAGAACGAAATCCTCCAAACGAAGGATATATTACGAGGGCTTTTCAAAAGTTAACTTCCTACTGAATGGTAAAGAAAAAAAAAGAAAAAAAGAAAAAAGAAAAATATTCTGTTATATACAAACATTATACACACATACACGTTATTTTTATTTTTTATTGTTCTTTAGCACTACAGTCCAACGTGAGCTCTCTGGCTTCCAACATTAATCTTCTCCAAGTCTCCTATCCCTTGCCATCTCAGCGTAACCCCTCACACTCCATTCTTCTTAGATCTTCCAGCACATTATCCAGTCATCTTATCCTGGGTCGGCCCCTTTTTCTGCTTTTATCAGCGTATACCCTCAACATTTTCTTTGGTATACGCTGATCATCCATCCGCTCTACACTCTTGACAAGCAATTATAACTATTTTTTATGGTGTTTATAAATGCTTATTGAGGGGTAAAAATATTTTGCTTGCATATTTTACGATTTTTAATATAAATTGCATATTTCACTTCTAACCGTCATTTTTGTACTGATTCCTTTTTCTATCGGGTAATAAAATAGTAGCTTCAGTGGAATACGTAAAACAGCAAAGCTAGAATTTTAATCCAAAACGGGAACTCCCAAGATATTGTAAAATAACACTACACAGTTATTCTCTGTATATACTAAGTTGGCGTCTGGGCCGGCGAGTACCAGCCCCAGGTAGTCGCCGGCCCAGACGCCAACTTAGTGTACAGACAGTAAAATTAGAAGAAAATCTTGAGATACCCCGCCGAGCTGCTTCTGCGACCTCATAAGTTAGGTGAAGAAACAGATACTGAAGAGGAATTCACTGAAGAAGTGTGTTGCTTTTCACATGCGCCTGTGACGTTGTGTGGCAAGGACACTCTCTGTCTCCAGTCTTGTTTAATTTATATCTGGACAACGGCATTCGTCTATGGAAGACACATAGTTATAAAGGGTTTAATTTAAATAATTATAAGTTGTCTACTCTTTTATATGCTGGAGTCATCTTTTATATGCTGCTTGTCTCCAGCGTGAAGAAAGTTTGTTTGAAAAAAGGCACCGATCGGAATTCAAAAATTCTGTGAACTGCTTCCAACTTTGCCATTCCCCTTCAGCCAGTTTTAACTCGATGGGATTCGTGGTTAGAAACTATGTCATACTACGGGGAACTATATAAAACAGTTTTATAGTCCTTAAATGGAGAAGATACAGCAAGCATAGCCACAGCTCAGAAATGTTTTGCTGAAAACGGCATCCAAGAAAAGATACAATAAATCCATAATCGCTTCTCCAAATTATCTCAAAAATCCAAATTACTTTCTTTTTGAGTGGTAAGCGTTCTTTAATGTCTTATCGAGTAATCTGGAGTTCTTCTATGTCTTTTTCTGTTTCTTTGAATGCCATGTATTGGGCATTTTGAGCTATCTGAAATAGTTAAAAAGTTTCCCTGTTAGGCCTAGCCTGTCACGATTCGTTCTTTGAATATGTCCGTAGAAAGTAATTATTCTTTTTCTAATTACGTCTGTGATTTTCTCAACATGTGTGTACAGTTCATTATTGTTTCGTCTTCTGTATTGTTCTCCATCCTTTATTGGTCCGAAGATTTTTCTTAATATTTTCCTTTCCGTGACTTCCAGTGCTTCCATCGTCATTTTTTTTTTTTGTTCAGAGTCAGACAAAAAGTTTACTCAGCTGCATAAAGTCCTTCCGGGCGAATTACTGTTGAGTAATGCCTAAGTTTGGCATTAATGGACTTTTTTATTTTATTTTTTTTTTAAGATTTATTGTGAGGCCAAATTTCCATGTCCCTCATGTAGTTTCCTCAGCATGAAATCGATTTGTGCCTCGACTTCTGTTGAGTTCACCTGGTCGCCGGCAAAATTGGGAGTACGAAGTACTCTCATCTCCAACTAACCCACTCTCATATCGTGGCACTTTTATCACCAATCTTTAACTGCTCCTTTTAAATAAATATTAAAACGGATAGGAGCAGTAGAGTAAAATCGTGAAACTTTAAGATATTTTACCGTGAATGTCCGAAACAGGCTGACAACGTTTAAAAGCATTAAAACCTGTCTGCAGTAGCTATACATAGAGACGACTTTGGTTATTCTTGTATACATAAAGCCACTACTACTACTTACTAAGTCAAGCAAACTAACATTACAAGGTTGTCTTTTCATCTTTGTCAGGTCGGAACGACGCAACACAACGCATTTTCCGTTTTAATTGCCTTATTATGTCGCAGGAGAAAGACAGAGAATGGCAATTAGTATTTACATAAGCAGATAATGGAACAGCAGTATACAAATGCGCTCTGAAAATGAATAGTTGCAGCCAGCTCTCTGCTGCTACTACTGCTGGGCCGGCGACTCGATTCTATATTATTTATTTATTCATATTAAACGCCATTTATACCGGTCGGTGCGCAACTGAAGAAGAAAAAAGAAAAAAAAACACATAAATAAAACAGAACTGATGACTCGTTGGGATTTCCACAATTATCGGTTCTACACACCGGCAGTATTAATGTAGTAGATGTAACTTCACTATAACTAAACATTCCCTATTACCACATAGTCATTTTACTTACGTACAGGGTAATTCGAAAACTGCTCGGAAGTACCTCAGGAGTTGATTCGCTTCAGCCATTAATATTAACAAAAAAAAGTTGTTCTGAAAGTATGTCCGAAAACGCTTTGTTTACGCTGGACAGATTATGACACATGCTAACCGATTTCACGGTGTGAAAGAGACCGAGGAGCATTACACCCGCGACTCGTCAAAACGCCAAGGCCTTCTAGATCGAGCCATCTCTCAAGCCTGACACTTCTTTTAATTAATGGATTGTTAGAAAGTTTTACTTAAATAATTTTTACCCTAACATATTTATTTGTACAAAAGTAAAATTATTTAATTTTTAAATATTTAAAAGCACAGATAATAATTGCAAAATAAAATTACGAATGTTACCATCATAAAACTTATATCGTATGGACGGAATAATAGCACGTATTATAATGAAACAGATTTAGCACCTAAACAGAGAGACACACTCGAGTGAGTCGTTTGCGGACAATAAATAAATGTTTCTGTATTCTGTGAAGTTTCGATGAGACGCGTGTTCACGGATAATTTGCATAAAAATGATACGGTTTTCGCTCACACATAGGAAAACATTGGTCTGAACAAAAAATTTGTCTCGCCAAAGGGACAATATATCATGAAACCGGAACGTTTCTTGCCAAATGGTCGGGTTTTCTTTGTGCCGTGCGACTTCAGGACACCGCGTCTCAGGCACAATACACTCTCTGTATGAGTTATTTTCCGGTCGCGGTTAAAACTTTTTTTCCTTATTTATCGTTAAAAGTTGCCAAATACAAATTTGTTTATATGTAAACACATCTCACTGGGTGACTTATCGAAAACCATAATATGTAATGTATATTAAAATACACTTTACTTAACAAACACACCGCAAAATAACGTTTACACGCTTTATAAAGAAACACTTGATTAAATTGAGACTGCCAATTTGTCTATCCGTTAACTGTTTCAGTTGTAATTCTATGGAGTGGAAGAAATTGTCATTAGCAATTGATATTATAGAGACAAGAGAAGTAAATGGCTTGGAACGGTATCGGACATGTTCAAAGAATGCCTGAAAACAGATGGACAAAGAATGTATCCGAGCGGACACCACCGAATAGTAGAAAGAAGGGAAGACCAAAACGCACTTGGAAAACAGAGGTGGAAGAGACAATGGATAGAAGGAGGTTAAACAAAGGTATATGTCAGGATAAAAGGCAGTGGAAACTGGGATGATGGGAGCTGTAGGCCTACATTAACTCGCTTACATGTGTGTTGTGCTGTACAGTAACTACAGAATAACAGACACCAATGTTGTCTCTAATTACAGACTTTAATTAGACACAAACAACAGTCAGAGAAATTAACAAAGGCATTCTTATTCAATAATTCAAGATAAATGTATCCAACAAACAGGAATATTATATCGGGTCCTTCAGTCTTACGACTGGTTTGTACCCTCCCCTCATATGCCCGTGGTGCGTGTGTTACGGAGTCTCTCACAGTTATATGGGACCTACAGTTTAACGTCGGATCCAAACGGTATAGTTGGGGAGGGTTTATACTAAGCAGGATACATCTCGCTGGTTTGACATTAGCCTGCGAGGGGGGACGGTCGTATCTAAATCAGATGGCCCCGGCGGCAATCGAACCCGCGCCGACAGCGTAGCAGCGCCACACGCTAACCACTACGCCACGGCCGCTCCTAAACAAGAATAAGTGTCACCTTATTACAGTTTCGCACTAATCAACACAATAACCACTTCTCTCACTAAACCGCCACAATCACTGCCGACCACATTCTAATATCGCTAGGTCCAAACTGATCTTAGCCGGCAACTGGGTGCTTATGTTTTTATGCCGCTGAGATTTCAGAACAATCTTCCATTTTCCGGGCGGTGCCGAGATAATATGCGTAGTTACGAGCGCTAGAACAATCTGGAGAGTACAGAAGGTCAAACCCTGACCTTGAACGCAACGTGCTGTTGTACTGTTATATTATAATATGTTATATTATCAAATTACAATTACTTCTGCAATTAGTTGATCTTATGTTTTATCGTTTTGATTGACCCGACGGACCTTTCACTGATTGTTTCAAGATCTTCAGAGGTTTATAAATTAATTAACAAAAATCAAATCGATTCGATTTCAATATAAAAACCAACAAATAATTGAATTTGTTTTCATATTAATATGAAATTACGAAATTCTATTACAAAATTTATAGATTATGAATTTTATGATCGCGAAAACATTGCCTGTATGTAAAAGAATCGTATAGGCTACGTTTGTAGATATTATGTACGGGTTGTCGCTGGAATACAATGTTTATGGAAACCTTTGGCTGTCTGCAAGCTTAAGGCAAACCGGTCGATTTGTAATCAAGCGACCCGCATAATGGCGGCGAACAATTTATATTACCAGTCCGTTACTTTCTGTTTCATTTGTCACCCACTGCTCAAATCTCTTTATGTTTTATTTGTTTGTCGTTTTATGTTTTTGTTTTATTTTTTTATTAACTTCTGTTTCAAACATTTTATGGAGACTGACTGGTGAAGAAAAACAAAAACAAAACAAATTCTGTTATATACAAACACTAGCTGGATACCCGTGATTCGCTACGATGATTATTAGAAAAAACAGAATATAAAATCAGAAAATAGAAATAGGTTATTTGTGAAGCTTAGATACCGGTATTTTGAAACTAAGAGAAACTATTTAAGATATTTAAGCTCGATCAATATGAAGATGATCAAGCTTGATCAATCAACTATTAAAGCTTGAAAATTAATGAGTTGTTAAAAATGACGCTGTATTATTTAGTTAGAGAGGGTAAGCTAAGTTTCTGTTAGAGATTGAGACAGTCCCTTATTGTAAGTCTAACAACAATAAAATAGATGAGCTTAAGCCTTTTGATCCTACCACCACCCCTGGTATTTTGGTCTACGTAGCCAGGCTAATAACTTGCTTAGCATATTCTTTCAGTTGCTCCTTCAGATTAAGTGCTCAGGACCTCCCTGTAAACAACATTCCTGGTTTTGCTCTCTGGCTGGAGGATGACCAGGCTGTCAGGTGAACTGACTCTGGAGAACGATACATACAACTGGCCATGGGAGAAACGGTCACAATCTCAGATCCACACCAACCACTATCAAGCTCTGCCCCTGTGCGTTATTGATGGCCATGGCGTAGCACACCTTAACGGGAAACTGCAGACGTTTGAACTGAAAGTGGTAGTCTGATGGGATCAGAGGAATTCGGGGGATGATGACGGTTTCTCCCTTACCGACGCCTGTGAAAATCGTGGCTTCGATGACATGTTTGTGCAGAAGCCTGGAGCCATTGCAAAGTTTCGGAGGGTTTAGATTGCGCAACAGCATGATTGGAGCGCCAACCTTGAGGTAGAGGACGTGAGGTGATACTCCTGGTGGGTCGAGAGTATGCAAGAACTCCACAGGGTAATGTACAGCATCCTCGACCTCCACCACAGAGTCCACCGACTCATACCTCATATGCTTAGTCGGCAGCTTCTTCAACAGAAAGTTGTTGATGCTGTTGCCTGAGTCGTTTGTTGGAGTGAGAATAGCTCTTTCCCTCAGCCATGAAGTGCAATGCTCTCTAGCCTGATGAATCTTGAGGTATATTCTGTCACTGAACCTGATCAGATCTCCCACAACATCGCAAAGGTTACCAGGAATATTTATTCTTCCCTCCTCTTCCAAAATATTGCCACCACCAATATCAAGCAATAAGTTAGGAAACTCCTCTGCTCTCAAGTCACGTTGAAGGTGGACACGCATGTTAACTCTCAAGGACAGGACTTTGACATTAGGCCATAAGAGGGATGACTTGAGACAGGCCTTGATTTCATCTGCACTTGTCCCCTGTGGCACAGCAGGAAAGGTCTGTCTGAAGTCACCAGTCAAAAGCACCGTAACTCCACCCATAAGACGGTTGCGGCCACTAATGTCCTGGACCGTCCTGTTCAGAGCATCAATACCTCCCTTGTGGGCCATGGTGCACTCATCCCACACAATAACTTTGACTTCTCGAAGCACCTGAGCCATGTCACCCTGCTTAGAGATGTTACAAAGTGCAGACTCAGAATGATTCAGGTTGAGAGGTAACTTGAAATCAGAGTGAGTCGACCTGCCTCCATCGATTAAGGTGCAATACCTGAGGAAGCAACGGCAACGGTGATGTTCCTTTCGCCCCTAATTGTGGCTAGCAAAGGATTGATCAAGAACGTTTTGCCAGTGCCACCAGGAGCGTCAAGAAAGAACAACTGCCCAGAATCAGAAGCAATGATGTGATGATTTCATCATAGGCTTTTCTCTGTTCTTGATTTAATTTTGGAACATTCACAGCAACTGTTTCGGAAAGCTGGACGGTATCATAAGAGAGTTCCCTCAGGTGTTCACGGTTGGCGACAACGGCTGCTTGCTCTCGTGAAGGTGGTGGAAAAAAGGACTGAAGGAAGGATACAACTAAAATGCGGCATTATTAGTGTTGCGATTTTCGGGTTTTTTCGCGGATAGGCGTTAAACCTTTCAAAACTCTTTCTTAGTGAGCATCCAGAAGCCAAGAGGAATATACGAGCCGAACTTAGAACTCAAAATAAACCCTCAACGCCGCTTAGCAAGGAATAGAGGGACAGGGTGAACTGTTTCGCTATTACCTTCGCGCCTCCTCGTGGTTATAAGTTAGATCAAAAAAATACTGTTTTAGTAACTCCCCAAAAACCTAAAGGAAAGTAAAAATATAAACATTAGACTTCCAGCCGTAAAATTGAAAAAAAAGCTGCATTATCGGTGTCACGGTTTTTAGCGGTTTTTCGCGTTTTTTCGCGGTTAGGCGTTAAAGTTTTCAAAACCCTTTCTTACCGAGCACCTAGAAGCCAAGAGGAACATACGTGCCGAATTTTAAGTTTGTAGGCTTTATAGTTATGGAGATTTCGTGATGAGTGAGTGTATGAGTGAGTGAGTGAGTGGTATTTGGCTTATATATATATTATAGACATACACATTTTCTTATTCTTTATTCTTCTTTAGCACTACAGTCCAACGTGAGCCCTGGCTTCCAACACTAATTTTCTCCAATGTCTTCTATCCATTGCCATCTCAGCGTAACCCCTCACATCCATTCTTCTTAGGTCTTGCAGCACATATCCAACCAACTTATCCTAGGTCGGCCCCATTTTCTGGTTTTACAGACTTTGCATACGCTGATCATCCGTCCGCTCTATGTGACCTAGCCATTGTATTCGTTGATCCTTTATGAATCGTACAGTGTTCTCGTGATTCAATTGCTCATCTATCTCCTGGTTTTTTCTTATTCTATATTCGTCATCTTCTTTAACCTGTCCATAAACACGTCTTATGATCTTTCTTTCAAACCTTCTTAGTGTTTCTTGATCCTTTTTTGTTAAGGTCCATGTCTCATCTCCATAAGCAACTCGTGTCGTGTAATGTAATCAGGAAAAAATGAAAGCAGGAGTTTTATTCGATTTTCCTTTGGATTTTAGTGGACTCCAGGTTGGTCGGCCACGTTCCACTTTGTCTTGTTGGTTGCCATTCGTTATGTTGGTCGAACTGCGGGATGAAAACTCGACATATGGAAACTAAATCCGCAAAATCTACAGTGTGTCCCATGAGGAAAGGGAAGTATTTCAGATGGTGTTTCTAGAACTAAAAATAAGTAAAAACATGTTTTACAAACATTGGTCCGGAAATGATTTTTTTTTTCAAATTACTGCCAGGCAAAATTTAATTTAATCCATATTTCTGTTCTGCTTCACATTTTCTAATCCTGTAAATACAAAAATTCCTGGAAGACAAATTGTGGGGAAAAATTAGTGGTTCTTTTTAAAATTTTCTACAAATTTTCATTTTCAAAAGTTTCATTTTCAAAGTTAATTTATCTAACCGTTTCAAAAATGAACATATAAGCAAGGATTAGATAATTTAATTACTATCAAAATTAATTTTGACAATAAAGATATATTTTATGATATTACTCAAAAATAAAAGAAAGGTTTAGATAATTTAATGTATATCAACATTAATTTCGAAAATGAAAGATATATTTATAATATAATTAAACAATGTTGTTGTTTTCTAGTAATTTAACAAAGTTATTATACGCTAAACCTAAAAATGTATGTTTTTGAACTCAAATTGTTTGTACTTTTCAGCTTTGGGATTTTTCTTTCAGTACCCCAGACCAGACAACACACGGAACAACTAACTTTGCCCCATACTTTGTCTTCCAAGAATTTTCATATTACTCTTTTACTCCTTCGGAACAAAAACATGGATTAAATTTTTACCTGCCCGTGACTCGAAATCAAAGCATTTCCGGACCTATATTTATGTAATATTGTTTTAATAATTTTAGCTCTAGTATCTAAATATTTCCTGAAATCTTTCCCTTTCCTCTCCGATCACTGTGTAGATTATAAGCCGCATTTGTCTCCTAAGTTCCTACCTCTGCTGAAGAAGAAGTCTGATTGTTGACTCTTTACGAATAGAATCCAGAATAGTTATCTGAATTTTACCTGCGAATATAATAAACTATAAACGAACTGTTCACGTAGTAATCGTCTGCCGATTCCTGGGGGCGACCAACAGGACAGTGTGGACGTGGCCACCTAGAGGACAATGTGACATGTTGTGCGTGCGGCTGATTATCGATAAGGTGGCAAACTGTGTGCGCGAGCTCTTGCTGACTTAATTAGCGAAACACGTTCCTGTGTTTGTGAATATTTTTTTCGTCGTTCTGTTAGTCCGGGTGACGCCGCATGGTAGTAGCTCCGTTTCCTTGTGAACCCGAATCTTCTACTTCTGGTTCTTCGTTTTCCTCTTCTCCATATTAATCTTATTCTGCTTCTCCTCCTCTTTCCCCTCGTCGTTCCTAATCTTCTTCTTTTTTCTCCTGCTTCTCCTTCTTCTTCTTTTGCTTCCCTTGTTCTGATGTTCCCTCCGGCTCTCAGGTCGTAGAAGATCGTCAATATTTTCACGAACCAGACGGAAGCGACAACTCTGTTTATAGAAGATACATAAAAAAACTATAAACTGCTACCCGAAGAATAGATATCGACTAAAAGCGAAGAAATGATACAGAACGTAATCAATGCTCGACTGCATTCACTTTCATCATTAGACGTTATCAAAAAGTTGGCCTACATATTTTTGTCATCGACTTATGAACCACACTGTATTTCGTGACGTCGAAACAGGAAATGACGTACTAATTCTGTGACGACGAAATCATGACGTCGTTTCTTTGGCGCGAGGTTAAGTTATTGATGAAGTCATGATTTGGTCTCAAAACATCTTATTACCGTTCTACAGACGGTCGACAAAAATAATCATCATCTGTTGACGCGAAAGCATGACGCAGTAACGTTCAGTAAGCATGACGCTCTAAGATAGTGAGTGAAAAAAAAAATGCATGCGCCAGAATGTTTCTTACGCAGTATAAAAATTCTCCAAACGAAAGCTGTATCCAGCCAGTGAACTGTATATCTGCGTATTTATTACATGTAATTTGTGTACGTGATAGCGTCAGACCGACCGCGCGTTCGATGGCGGTTCCAAGAATCGCAAACTCGTCATACTACACACATGTACAGCGGTTAAAACAAAATTAGATTATAATACCACTGAAAGAAGATTGCAGTTAATAGGTACCACCATACAATCTCCCTGTTCGTTCGTACTATCCTCTCTCTCTCTCTCTCTCTCTCTCTCTCTCTCTCTCTCTCTCTTTCTCTCTCTCTCTTCCTTGCCCTGTTTTCTTGCTTTCTCTTTCCTATCAAAGAATTTCTACGCGGAAATGATTCCTTATACTCACTAACGGTATCACATTCTGCGTTTTGCAATTTGCATTTTGATTCGTACTCAGCTGGCGTTCGTGCACACCTGTCTACCAACTGCGGTTTGTATTAATTACATACATGTAATAATAGAGGAACGCAAGCTGGAAGCTGAAACAGATAAGGGGAGCGAGGCGAAACCACAGAAAAATAGAGAAAGATCAGATGTGAATGAATAAAAGCCTACTGGAAAATAAAAAGAGAAAAGAACAAAAGTGCAACGCGGCCCAAAGTGGCCTTTATAAATAAAAAAAAATTCTGCAAGTATATTCTTTTATTTTTTAGCACTATAAAGTCACACCTTATGCAAGTTTTCCATATTTAATCTGTATCTTCAGAGAGTTCAATATAAATTAACGAATAATCGATCTTCTTCTTCTTCATCCTCAACGTTTAAACCAAGAATGGTTTGTTCCGATCTCAAATAGGCAAATATTACAGCTGGTCACTCCAGCATTTCCTCGGACGTCCCACACCTCTCCATCCCCTCGGCTTAGGCTATAGTTCCATAGTTGTTTGGGGATGAGGCAGTCATCCATGCGGCGAAGACGTTCCCACCAATTCAGCCGATACTGGGCGATCCTGTCGAGTATACTCATAATAATCGATGATCGATGATCATAATAACGAACAATCTATGAAATATTATTTGTGGATCTTGTAAACCTGGTATTGTTCAGTATAAGTAAGGCACGAGTTTTTGTGTTTCCTGAGAAACGTTTTTTGAACATACTGTTACTACGGTCTCCTTGATCATCGTAGGTACAGTGGAAAACAAAATACAAGCCACCAATTAAGTCACTAATCGCCAGCTTTAATTATCACAATTAAAACAGTTTGTAATCAACAAGATAGTCTCTTGCAACAAATCAAATAAAAATTGTTCACAGGCAATAAAAATGTCAACTAATACAACCCCGCTCAATTATGAAACACATAACTCTTCGCCACAATACTTCGAACCGCCTGGAATAAATGGACACTAAAACTGAACTAACTGTCGCTGAGTACTTGTATTTATACCCCACTGAGATGCCAGAATAGTCCATACTACGCGTCAATAACGCTACTAGAAAACACTAGAGCGTAATTGCTTGCCGCCTTGAACACGGTGCGCACGGACCGGCGAAATCTGGATCAGTCTCGGCTAAGGACGCGTGACAAGTGTCACGCAATTGTCCTTCATCTCAAAGTAGCAGCACACACACATTACAGCCGAGCTCCGCTGGAATAGCCGACAAACGCGTAGCATGTTCTGTAATGTCGTAACATATCCTTGTTGCAATGTGCGACAGAATTCTTACATTACTGTTCTAAAACGTTCGAGTTATTTTGTTAATCAGTGCTTTATATTTAACGAAAGTTATATTTATATTTAACGAAAGTTTACTATATAAAGGAAAGGAAAGGAAAATACAAAATTCCGATCGATTGAGGCTCCAAGTTTGACGGTCTGGTGTGTGTGTTTGTTATATATATATTAGGCCTACTGGTAAAGTACAACATAATATCTTTCCTATATACATTATAATTTCATCATCGAAAAATGGGTCCGACAACTGAAAACATTATTTACAATGTACAATGTTGATACAGGACGATTTGCAGTGTAGGCTACAAAAGGTCACCTGAAGTTAAGTCTGTCCGTAGTTCAGCAATAACTAACTATACAACACATATGTTGCGGTTCAGTAGCGTCTGTGAACATAAGGTTATTTACGCGTACAACTAGATTACGAAATTTTTAACAGTATTCTTCAGGAAAAATATTATGGAGAGAAATCTTTTAAACTCCATTCATTTTCACATAGCCTAAATTAAAAGGTCATTGAAATATCATACTTCTTAGAAGTTTGTCTACGTTTTAAATAAATTAAATATAATTTGTAGTGAATAAATTAAAATCGAAAAATCGTATTGTAATAAGTTTGTTGCATGACAATATCTCTTTGGAATGAATATAATATGCTTCTAGTATTGGAATACAAGGAGCGTTGACGACGGGAGGGCCACGGGCTCGCGTATTGCGTACTACAACGACGTGAGAGAGGAATGTTGGCCGCGGCACCGCCACCACCACCACACGCTTCGGCTGTAGGCCTACTCCATCTATTCATTATTACTACTGTGTAATTCCTGTAATTACGCGTGCGCGCGCGCGCGTGTGTGTAACGTCACAAGGTCATTGCCACCATTCCGTGGTGAGCCGGCATGACTATACTGGCTCGCTCGCTATTATATTGCAAGCGTTTTTGTAGTCCCAACGATCATTACCGTGAAAAAAGAAAATTATATTAAACCCACGGGCTTGTAAACGGTTGTAATTAATTGGTTAATTTAATTGGATTCCCGTCACGGTAAACACGTTGCCTCTGAGAGTACTGTTGTTTATTTTTGTTGTTATATTTCAATCCATGCTTAATGTTTACTTTCGTTTAGCCCGATTACCTTACACTCACGAAAATCGCGATTACCTTACTGTTTTTTGTTTAGTAAAGTAACGATTATAAACTAGTCATACAATAAACCCTAAAACTTCCAAAAAATCCGATTTCTGTTAAAATCCTTTCAGTCTGAGACCCGGCTGGTGTTTTACGTTTTTTCAAATTTGTGATCCCATTTTTGGGTCTTGGGGTTAAAAAATGTTGATATGTCCAAAAGCGTACACTGTATTCAGATTTTGGTTAAAATTCTCTTTAATTTGATAACCCACATGGAATTGGAAATTTTATCGAACGTGTGCCCCACTTTTTGGGCCTGGCGTCCCAGAATTTTGAAATTTTCAAAAATTAACAATACATTCAGACTTTAGTTGAAATCCCTCTTAGTTTGATAAGCCGTACGAAGTTTTGAGAAATTATCAAAATGGTCACCTACTTTTTTGGCTCCTGCCGTCCCAAAGTGTTGAGTTTTTTGAAAAATAAACACTAAATTCGTAATTTGGTTAAACTTTTCTTTACTTTGATATTCCACATGGCCTTTGCGAATTTTTCAATGTTTGGACTCGTCACATTTTTTCCTGCAGAACCTGCCCCCCAACTATTTTTCAGGGATCAGTCTGTTACAGGTATGAAACCTGTACATCTAACACAACAAATACAATTCATTTGTCATTAACACAATTATCATCATGGCCGCGATATCCTCCAATCGTCTTCACTCTCTCACTCCGGTAGTTCATAGACGCTCCTGTTCTATGGAGGTTTTGTACACTGCACGTTCTATGCCGGTCTATTGCCTCAACATCCATCCGTATTTGTCTCCTGTATCGTTCCATAACGATATGTGTTTGTCAGGAATGGACTGTTTTTCTGTAGCTCAATCCCCAGCCTGCAGGACCAGAAACTTCTGTTTCGGACTGTTCTTCACCTCGGCTTACGAGTGCTCCCTGTCCGGTCCCAATATGTTTTCTATCTCGAAAGTGACCATTAAAACAAATATAATAGGTGTAAGTAGGCTATATCAGATTGTGTGAGGAAGTACACACATTGGCAGGCGGATTAGTGAGAAAGTCACTAAGATTGGCCTCGAAGAACAACGTGTGCTTATGAAATTTTGCAGCAAAACTAGGTTAAAATTTTCCGGAAACATTCTTTTTGCTCAGTCAAGTATACGGGGAGGCCGAACGATTATTTTAAGAATTTTTAAAGACGGCAAAACATTGGTCGGTGAGATCAAATCGATGTCAAAGATCAAGTCAAGAAATCTCGGGATGTGGTAATTGTAAATCATCGTTTAACTGCTGAGACTTTCTGAGAGATTTAGTATCAACATAAGATTGTAAAATTATATTTTTATAGAAAAACTTGATTGCAATTTATCACTGAAAAATTCGTGCTTCATTTGTTGACTGACGGTCAGAAGAAACCCATTTTGAAATCGGTCAGCAGATGCGTACGAATGCAAGTGGACTAATGACAACTTAAGATTGCAATGGAAATTTCTCTGTAAAGATTTCACGATGTTAACAGCAAAATTGATTCTACACACACGCGTTGTGTTAAAAATCTTCATTCTCACTTCGTTACAAATCCGCCGGACAGCGTGTGCACGTCCTTACGCAATCTGATACAGCTCAACGACTGATGTTTATTGCGGAACAGAATAAATGACAGTTTGTTGTCAAAAACTGTCGCTAGGCGCGCCAATGTCGCAGCGCGTTCTTTGGGCGGGTTGGTGTGTTTTTCAAAAATGTTCTGTCTTTTTTTTAACATACCTGGTACAAGGCTATACGTTTCATGGTAAATGTTTTTGTAAAACATCAACACTTACGCACTCACTGAAATATAGGGTTGTAATGATAAAAACAGGGCACTACGCATGTCATTTGACTTTCACCAAGGTTGGCGTTTACCATAAAATAACGAGAGAGTACCGCGAGGCTGACTCTGGTTTACACTGTGCGAGGTCAATTGTTCAGAAGATCTTCTCTCGACGTCAGCTGGTGATATCCACGAGAGACATTGTGCTTAGTCTACGGTAGTCCGTCCGTCACATGGAAGATTTCACCAGCTGGTTTCTACAGAAGATCTTCTCAACAACTGACCTCGTGAATGTGCGTTGCAACAGCGATGCGGTCAGCACCAGTTTATGGGTGTGTCAGCAGATGTCCGCTTCTGGCTGAGCCGGTGTTGCATGGTTGCATGGAAAAGCTTTACTTCCAAGCTTTGCATGACACACACTTCGCTAGTTGTACTATATTGAAAAGAAACTAACCTATTTAACCCATTCTCTCTCTCACTCTCTCTCTCTCTCTCTCTCTCTCTCTCTCTCTCTCTCTCTCTCTCTCTCTCTCTCTCTCAGTTAGGCCTACTTTGTTTTCAATTAAATACAATCGGCGAGTATAATACTGTTACGCAATACGGGGAACGTTCTGGTACTTTGGAGAACGTTGTTCTACTCTTTTCACGGCTGTGCCAGTAGATTCCAGCTGTAAAGTTTGTGTGCGTACATATTGCTGCTTTTGTAACGAAAGACAAGTACGTGACACTTATCATGCGTCAACAATCGAGGCTATTCCAGACCGCAACCGTCGGGCACTGTGTTCAAGGCTAGACAGTGAGACTGTTTTGTAGTGGATTCGAAAGACCTTGTTTAGCACGTCATCCAAAAGTGGCAGATTATTCTGGAATCTCAGCGGGGTATAAATATAAGCATCCATCGACGGTCAGTTCAGTTCAGTTTAAGTGGCGATTTATTCAAGTGAGGTTCGAAGTATTGTGGCGAAATGTTATAACTGTGCGGGATTCTATTAGCTGACATTACTATTGCTTGTGGAAAAATTTTACTCGGATTATTGTACAAGTTGATTATAAACTGTATTTGTGATTAATTAAAGCTGCTGCTTAGTGACTTAATTGGTGTCTTGTATTTTCTTTTCCACTGTACCATACGACGATCAGGGAGACCGTAGTAACAATAGGCTACTAATACTAAGAGTGAACATAAAGTCCAGTATTGGCACACAACAGTAAAACTGCTTTGTTATCGGTGAGTTGAATACACGATCACTGAAATCAGAGAGTGCTGTTTATAACCCGTTTAGGCAACCGTACAGTTGAAGCGATATCACAGCGGCGAGAGACGCACTATGGTTACCACGTGCTGTATGTAGTAGGCCTATTATGAAATAAAGAAACTGCGGGCGCTTATCGATAAGACGGACACCCGGCTGAAGGCTAGCCGCAGCAATTAACCTCATCACTTGACCCTCGTTGTAAGGCTATTAACATACGCAGAAACAGAACGGGATATATACGGACCTTCAAGTCAATCCGTCGCTAGCCTGGAACACACGCTTTACATTGTAATACGGCTTACGTTAATTACATCGTTAATTAATTAAAGCAAGTCGCCCAATTAACGGTTTCCACTTGTTTTGTTTTAGCTGATGAGTCTAATCCCAACCGGCTTGAAGCCCCCTTGTCAAATGTTAAGCGTATTCAGCATACGATGTGTGTACAGCTGACGCTTTATAAGGAATTTCGTAAAAATTGTACTTGGCAATTTTATCTTGACTTACTGTGGACGCAAAAATGTCGTGGTATTTGTGTGTGTGTGCGTGCGCGCGCGTGTATCTGTGGCGTATCCAGAATTTGGTCTGGGGGGAGAGTTCGGGGTCCGGTCGAGTCGGCTTCATACAAACGGAAAACAAGATTACTGTATTTAAAATAGCTGAAAAACGTGTTTTAACATCTTGAAATCAATCCCATTAAAGTAAACGGTAATAACACAATAAAAATACGCGCTACTGAAACATTGTTTAGAAGACCGATTACTGTCTGAATTGATGTTTCTATATTTCATATTTCAAACGTACACGCAAATGCTATGTAATAAACCTGTTTGTATATTTAAAAAAGAGTTACTACTACATTAGCGTACACAGCTGAAAAAATAACAAAACAGCCTAAAAATTAAGAGATTAATGAGATTCGTCAACTTTTTTTAGACCCTCTGGATGGGAGGGTCCGCCCCCTCCCCCGGTAAATACGCCCTTGGTGTGTGTGTGTGTGCGTTTTTCGAGATTAGTGAGTACACAACGGAGTGTAAGGACCAAGGGCTCATGAAGAAAAAGAAGAAAACGGAGTGTATCTAAGGGGGTGAGGAGGAGAGGTAGACCGACTGTACGTTATGGGAGATACAGGGAGTTCGGGACTAGAGGAATGGACAGGATAAAACGAGAAACGCTGCACACAGTGCAAGAATCCAGACACCGATCTACACCATATAAAGAAGAAAGAAGATCATCTGCAAATGATGGATCTGAAGAACTCTTAATGAGTCTTCTAATGCAATGTAAAAAATTATTGCGTGTGTAATATGCATATAAAGTATTTACGAGGGGGTTTGAAAAGTTTCCAGCCTAACATGGAAGGGGGACAGATAGACCAATAGCAATACCAATGTATTCCCCTCGCAGTTCAATACACTTTCGACAACGGTACTGCAACAACTGTAACCCTTGGAGAAAAAATGATTTGTCTTTGTCCTTAAGCCACGTGTTAACAGCATCGATGACAGCATCATTGTTTGCATCATTGTGTTCCCTTCAAGTCCATTATTAATTTTGAGAACACATAAAAGTCCGACGGAGCTAGGTCCAGATAATAAGAGGGATGGTCAATCACTTCGTAGCTTAGCTGGTCCAATTTCTGCATTGTGATAAGCGCCTTGTCACATGGAGCGTTGTCCATGATGCTTTTCCCGCCGTGTCTTTCGGACGGCTGCATGTAATTTACACAGAACTTCGCAGTATTAGTTGGTATTCACTGTGGAACTTTGCTGAACATAATCGATGTGGACGATTCCTTCCCAAAAGACAGTCACTTTGGTAGCGGATTTCTGCTGTCGAAATTTCTTGTGCCTTGATGAATCCATCTGGCGCCACTGCATTGACTGCTGTAGTTTGGTTTCTGGACTTTGTTCACACATACTGTCATGTAATTCATCGTTAATTTCCTTGTCATTCATGCCCTTAGAAAAATATATTTGATCATTGTCTCTTTTCCTGGCGGGTGAATTCCATATTTTGCTGCGCCATCACTCACTCAACCAGCAACAATAGAAAGAGTATTTACACCACGGTGTTTAAATTGCAACTGAAATACATACAAGGATCACGTTATCACATACTCCAATGCTCACATCTGAATCTGATGTACAGTTATGGAAATTTCAAATTCATTGTCCCTAGGGCCAAACCTGGGATCAAAAATTTGAAAATATTGTAAAGATCCAGCAATCCGGATGGCAGACTAAACAGAAGTCCGATTGTTTGGAATTTTTAGCGTTTATTGTATGACTGCTCTACAATTGTTACTTTATGAAACAAAAAAAAAATAGTCTGGAAACGAAGATTTTCGAAATTTTTCTGATAATTTAGTATCAGACAATATCGAATAATATCAGATAATGGATTCATCCAATAATAAATATACTTTGTTCAAGATAGTGAGCAAGTTATGCAGCTCAGGGAGCATTCTAGTAAATTTAAACGAATAAATTAAGGGAAAACAGAAATAAAAGGTACGAACCTTTCGAAGGGTTGGGAGAAAATAAACTGCCTTTAAACGCAAGAATATATAAAGTAAAAAGGAAGAAAAACATTGAGAAAAAAGATGGTAAACGGAAGAGGCAGCAGTGCGAAAACGTGAAGTGGCGATTATGATGATGAAGATTTTTTTGTACCGTCGAATATCCGAATTTTCGTATATACAAGGTACCGTCTGGCGAACGATTAATTCGGATAACTGACGTTTTATAACATTCTCAAAAAAATTATCAACTTTTGAGATACTGTAATGTCAAAAAATTTACAGGCATTGCACAAATGCAATGCACAGAGAAGGGCATTGAAAATGCTTCAATAAATCTAAAAAATATATATATTTATGTTCATTCACCAATCAATGAATTAATTCTTCATATACCAATGTACAGATTATAAGTTAAATGTAGTCGCATTCATAAGCGAAATTTTATATGTGTACTACGTTATTGACAACAAAGAAGTAGTTTCTATGGAAACTCACCGGTTCCCATTTTCGATCACGCACCAGCGATCACGCGCAAATGTGCGACACGTCCTTATAAACATCTTCAATGTTAAAACAGACTTGAACTAAGTAAGTCACGTTAGATTACATCAGCCAATGGAAATAAATCACACAGCAAGTTAGTATCAAACCGCAGTTATTTAGGTGTAGTGAAGGCTGCGTTAAGCCAATTAATTTCTTTCTGCCCTTACTGACATTGCTGCTGAGTCATTGCCAGTAAAACGAAGCGACGCCGAAACGTCTGGAAATCGTTACACGCAGGGGGGGCCCGAATGGGTTGCGCAGTACGCGTTCTGAATCTACGCTACTGCGCATGACGTCACCATCGAGGCGGGATTCCGCGCCTTACTGCTTGCTTAGTATTGTTACGTTGTTAGGGTATATAGGTGTTATCCGGGTGTTATAAATTGTGAAGTTAATCACTGTTAATTTATGCGTTTGTTCGTAGGTATAGCAATACAGATTTAGAACAAATATGTGTAGTGTTTTGCAAAAAAAAAAAAAAAAAAAACGTGGTACTACAGAACTGTTTAAATTCTGTGGTAAACACTTCAGTTATTGTTGGTGTATTTCTGTGAGCAGAGTGTTTGTTTTATCTCGTGACGTTTCGACAGTAACAGTGTTAGGTTACCAATACGTTTGTATCGGTGTTTACGAAAATTTAATTATTTTCAATTACCTTTCTTAATTTTCTATTTATTCTTTTGTCTGTTGGCATAGTTTTGGTTTTTTTAATACGTGTATGTTTTTTGTTGTGACAGCGAGGTAAACGTTGTTTTATCATTTGTTTTTTTTTGCCGTTGTTTTGTTGTTTCTTGAACATAGCTATTACTTTAGTTGTTGTACTTTTATTCTTGTACAGTTACTTTCTCTTAATTTTCTATTTATTAGTAGAGTTCTTGTTGCTTGTTGTTGCGATAGTTTTTAGTTTTCAAGGCGTATTCGTTTTTTGTTGCGACACCAAGGTAAACTTTGTTGTTTCGTCTCATTTTGATTTTTCGTTATTGAACATAGCTATTATTTCCGTTGTTTGAACTTACTCTTGTCCTTATTTTACTGCCAATATGCCTTCGTGTGCTGTAGCCGGTTGTAATTCACACAACAAAATAACGAAGGGGACAGATATTAAATATCATTCATTTCCAAATGACCCCAAAGTACAAAGAATATGGATTTCGAAGTGCTACAGAAAAGATAATATTAATATTTCAAATGCTACGGTTTGCTCAAAACACTTTTCTACAACAGATTATGTTCGTGACTTACGTGCTGAGTTAATACCATCAAGAAGAGTTCTCAGAGAAGATGCTGTTCCCCATATGAATCTTCCCATCGTCATCACTGCTTGTAATGACGGTATGCCTTGCCGCAGTGATGATAATACAGAGGGGTATCAGGCGTTCTTGAAAGTAATAAAGTCAGTGGCAGAAGAGAGAGATGTCATGCGAGAGAGGTGAGGAAAAGAGCCTTAAAAACCCTATCGGCTTTGTCACCCAAAAAATTAAAATGGACCAAAGCACTATTACAAACTGCGAGATTGAGCTCGAGGATGTACAATCACTTAAGAAGCATGTAAAAAAGTTGGAAAGTGAAAACCGTTTTTTGAAATCTATGTGCGGGACTTTCAAGCTGAAAAATACACTTCTGAAGGAACAGAGAAAGGTTGCTCTTGAAAATTTAAAACGTCAAGACGAGAATCTGAAAAAAACTTGTTGAAGATAAGATAAAAAAAGTTTTAGGACAAATTTTTACTGAAACACAAATTAACTGCTTACTGTCAAATAAAAACCGTGCAAAATGGAACTCTGAAGACATCGCAAAGGCAGTTACACTACGCACTGTATCAAGAAAATATTACTTGTTCTTGAGAAATAAATGTGGTTTTCCCTTGCCAGGACTATCGACTTTGAAGAGATGGACATCTGCTTCATTTTGCTGTCAGCCGGGCATACTCCATGATGTTCTGTGTTTCATGAAAGCCCAGGTGAACACACTGACCACTGCTGAAAGAATGTGTGTTATTTCTTTTGACGAAATGAATGTAGATAGTAGCGTCAGTTACGATCAGAAGGAAGATCGTGTTGTAGGGCCTCACAGCAATTGTCAGATTGCCATGCTTCGTGGCCTCGTACCTGGTTGGAAGCAGCCAATATATTATGATTTTGATGTCCAAATGTCGGCTGCATTGTTAAAAAATATTATTTGTTGCGTGGAAGACGTAGGGTACAATGTTGTTGCCACTGTAGCAGATCTAGGGACAAAAAATCGACGAGTGTGGAATGAACTAAATGTAACGTATACAAATTCGTGGTTCTACCTTTGTAGAGGTCTGATAAGTAACTGGTCAGTGGACTCTGGGTTCCGTCTATAAACAAACGGGTTCAATGTATAATTAGCCCACAATTTTTAAACCGCCTATATTCTGTAAAATTAAAATTTTAAATTAATTTTGTACAGAATATAGCTAGTCCCAAGCCTAGATAAAGCGTGAGGGGAAGTTGTGGTTGAAAAAAATACATGTGTGTACGCGCGAACACATGAGCGCTACCAAATAATGATATATTTTCATCAAATTATAAGGAATACTATGATGAAAAAAGAGAAGTTACAAAGCCTATTGTACTGCAATTTTATTTCTAAAGTCTAACACGGGCTTTAAAAAATTATAAAAAAATGGTGTAGAAAATAGGAACTAAAAATAGTAGAAAGAGCATTTAATTGTCATTACTTTCAATTTTTTTCAAACCGTGTCTATTGTATGCAGGCGAACGGAAACGTTCTAACAAATAAGTGTATAGTTTGATAAAACGAGTCACTTCTGTAATTAGTCTACTAAAATTTGCTTCATTAGTATTCAGGCTTTGTTTATATCGGTCTAGACTGATCTAATTACTAAATTTAATTTTTAGCAAGGTGTTTCGGTATTATTTTTCCGACTATCAATCGGTTTATTAACAATTATGTATAGGAAATCCGTACTGCTTCTTCAGTTGCTATACGCAGACCCCGGGCTTTAAATGGGCTGACTGGGCAAATGCCCAGGGCGCCTGGTCCAAGGGGGCCCCAAGGAACGAAATACAATACGCGTTAAGACTATAAGACAGTAGACAGTTGAGTTTTATTGCTAAAATTCTAGGAATGAAGGAAACTACGTTCGAATGCACGCCGGCACACGCCAAGGAATATGTAATGAATAATATTATATTACGCATAGTTTCCTATGTGCGTGTGTGTGTGTGTGTGTGTGTGTGATGTTTGCCTTATAGCCTTTTGCTTATATGTTTGACGTATAGCCTTTTGATAAACGACAGCGGCGGATGTCGCCTGATATCGTTACTCAGTATCAGTAACTTGCAACTCTTACTGACAACAAACTTGTTTACACTGCGGTAAAAAAAAATGAATACAGTCATTTCCTCTTTCATGTTTGATGTTTCTTTTCAGTATACGCTTTCAATGTTATCGCGTTCACTTCGTTGTGCAAAAAAATGTGTTCTCTTAGTAGTGAAATATGTATAATTATATATAATTTCAGTTATTTCATCACAGATAAAAACTGTCAAATGTTTATCTTCATTATAGTTTGTTGTTTTCTCTAGTGAAAGGTGGTGGGGGTGGGGGAGAAAAGTAAAAAAATGAAAGGGGGCGGCTATAAGAATGCTTTGCCCAGGGTGCAAGGTACCTGAAATCGGGGCCTGGCTATACGATTAATATTAAAAGCGTACACATTTAAATTACGCAAACATTCGCTTCATATAACATTATTACGTACTTCATTCAATAAAATAAGTTCGTAAATAAAAATATAAATAACAAACAAACTGTCGTTAATAAAAAAATAACAACATATTTGTATTGAGAGGTATTTACCGCGCAGCTCGTTCCTCGATGGTGACGTCATTTCAACAGCCAATAGCAATTCGTTTCGGTTCGGGCCCAACCTTATAGTAGAGTAACCTTGGTTACACGCAACAATTGGTGACCCGGACAAATATCCGAATTCGAATACGTGTCGTGTTAGCTTCGATAGAGCGGTAGTCCGCGGATCCGTTGTCGTCTCTTCTAACCCTTTGGAGATGGCAATACAGAATGGAATACTGTAACAAATACGTGTCTGTGTATAAATGTGGCCATGGATAATAATCTGAGTGTGTGGTGTAACTGCAGGCGTCAGGGGATTAATCCCGTCTCCCTCAGAGCTATTAAACATTTCAGCGAAATTCCATAATCGCGTCACGTAACGCAGACCTATTTCTAAACCAGTTGGGTGTGTTAAAACAAGGCTTATAAATAATATTGTAGAAATAAAAGGAATTACAATATTTGTAAATTAATAAATTAGAGTTTTGTTAATAATCACAATCACACAACATTTGGTAAATAAGGTATATACGTATTTGCGGCATTAAAAAAAGTTAAGCATGTACTAGATAGCGAGAGAGAGCCTAATAACCTCGGTTTAACCTCATACGAACAGCCTAGTAACAGGTTTTTCTCCTCCAGTGTAATATCTCTATCGTTTGAACCTTCGGCTTTGCACAGGTAAACTAGCAGTTTGTTGACTTCAATTCGGAAGACGAAAACATTTTATTGCTGGATTTTACATAAGAAAATAACATACTTTAACAAGAGCTTCAAGTTGCTTAAAACACTCTTCGGACAACATCCTTAATTTGCGAAGGGATAATAAAACCGGGTTACACAAGATTTATTAAGTTTGGGAATTTAGAACTAAACTGATACCTAATAGCATGAGACTTCTAACCTTTAATCTGAGTAACAGTTAATGAAGACAGAATATTTTGAAGTCTGTGGTTTTCCATATCAACCATTATAGTTCATGCTTTTTTACACAAAAACATTGAGACGCAAAGAATTTACAGAATGTATTTATAAATTTATATGATGAAAATCACATAAGCGTAAAAGAGGGCTTAAAGTACTCGATGTTAGCAATACTATGATTACAAACTGGGTGCACATCCCTACAAGCAATTCTGCTGGCGCCATATGCTTATGGGTCTCATGAAGTGTAATACCCTTTAAGGTGAGCTCCGGACTTTAAAGTAAAGCTCAACCAAGTGGCAGACGCCCTCCTAGGAGGACGGATGAGCAACTGGAGGTTCAGGGGGATCCTCTTGCCTTTGGGCTGAGAAATCAACCCTAAATGCGGATGAGCCGCGTATCGGCAAACGGCATGGGATACGAAAGACATGAGAAAACTGCAGCATTAAAGATCCTCAGATATCCCAGGTTCCAGCAGCTATAATAGTCTTGTGTGAGAGAGAGAGAGAGAGAGAGAGAGAGAGAGAGAGAGAGAGAGAGAGAGAGAGAGAGAGAGAGAGAGAGAGAGAGAGAGAGAGAGAGAGAGAGAGAGAGAGAGAGAGATCTGTACGAATACGAAACCTGGTCAAATAGCATCGAAGCTGGAAATTTCCTATAATTATAAGGTTCCAACAGATCATGTAAAAAGTTTACTCCAAAAATCTATTATCCAGAAGTGTTCATTCCCTTTTTTCAAGAATCTCAAACGTCTGGTCTTTCGAAAGAAACTGGACACTCACTTAATTTCCGCTACGACTTCCCTGTAAATTCAACCGATCGTTCACAGGTATGACGGAGTTTCTCTAATTCGACCTTCAGACACGTATACGACCTTCACCAAGGACATAGGCAGCAAAATGGCGCTTATCGGGAAATCACTGGGTTTCCACAACCAAACTGTGCTCTGAAAAACGTATAATAACTCATTCTGGTTCGTTTCAGCACCTTATTACAATAATGTGAATAATTAACCTGAAAATAATTTATTCTTTAAAGAATTAAATAATGTTGTCAGACATCATGGTGTCGACAGATTCTAGTGGAGTAAGCTGAAAAAGCAAATATACAATCCTAAACCAGTGGCGTATTTACGGGGGGACGAACTGGACCGGACCTCCCACAGAGGGTCGAAAAATTAGAAGAATTTTGTTAATCTCTTACTTTTTAGGGTGTTTTTTGTCAGTATACTAACACAGTAGTAACTCTTTTTAAAATATAAAATAGGTTTATTACACAGCATTTACCTATACGTTTGAAATGTGAAATATAGGAAATTCAATTCAGTCAATAAATATCTTCTAAACAATGTTTCAGTAACGCGTATTTTTATTGTGTTATTAGCGTTTACTTTGATGGAATTGCTTTCAGAATGTTATCACCAGTTTTTCAACCACTTTAAAGATAGTAAACCACTTTAAAGATGTTGATTAGTCTTAACTTGTTTTTTTTCTTTTGTATGAAGCCGACTCGACCGGACCATCCCCCAAAGATAAATTCTGGATATGCCACTGATCTGAACTACTTTTTGTTTCGAAATGTTCGGATTTTTTTCACATTTTCGACCATGAAAAAGATGGCGAGATAAGTCTTGTTTCGCCGCAGGTTTAACTTATATGTAATATTTATATAAACGCTTCGCATTAACATTACATGACAATGAAAAGCGATGAGACCGAATATAGACAATTTCAAAGCATAAAACGATCAATTAACATACTTTTTATAATATAATTAAAATTATCAGCCATACTGACTACATAGCGATGCCGATTATCGCATAACCGAAATATCGAAAATTAGTGCAGGCACGGTTATTGGGAAACGTTGATTAATTTATCATCGCGTACGCTGCCATTTGGATATTGATGAGTCAGGTGTCCGCATATGGGCACACCTGTGACGTCACAGCGTCCGTGCCGATACCGGACCCCGACACCGAAACCAGTTTTCACTTTACACATGACATACAATTTTTCCCCTTCGTCGATTCCAGAACACTTGTTTGACTGAAGATACAGCTTCATCATCTCATGAAAGTTTCGATATCGTTTCTATGCTACTGCTTGTTAATTTATTAATAAACTTTTTATTTAAAAAATGTTGTTATTTCGGTTGTCAAGAGAGTTTTTTAATGTAATTAGCAAAAATAAAAGTGTAGCCTATCTTTTGGAGTAGTTGTCACTACGTATGATTACAATAGTGTCCGAACTAGGAGCTGCTCCTGGGGGAGGTGAGTTTGTTGAAGGTTTGACCACCCCCTCCATTTTCCTCAGGACAAATGAGAATTTCAGGATTCGACAGACATAATTTTATAAATATTTTACGAAATATTTGCGTCCTAAAGGAATCTTTGAGTAAAATGGTTGAAAAAGATATAGAAAAGCATGGATTTCAAAATATTCAATCTCGATTAGCTGTCATTCAAATTAAAGGTAATAAATCTCATACCATATCTCTCATCACTTTAATTCTAAATTTGTATTCTTAATGGATCTTGTGAAATTGATTTGTTTGTAGATATTTGGAAAACCCCCAGTTTTATTACTCCTTCGCGCTTTAATTTAACGATGGTGTCCCAAGAATTGTTTAAGTAACTTATAGTTCATATGAAAGTACTTTTTGCTTTATGTAAAATCCAGCAATAAAATCTTCTCTTTTTTACGTATTAAAGCCTTATTTAAGGGGGTACCTTACACCCTATCTCATCCATGTTATTTTTAGTGTTTCTGTGTACCTTTTTCTCAGAAACTATAAAAGATAGGGAGCTGAAATTGTTACAGGTTACTTTTACGACTTTCTTGTGCGTACGGAAGCAGAATTATTTTTGGAGTCATTTCAAAAAAAAGTTTTAATTTTTTTAACAAAGTGTCCAAAAACAATTGTTTTTTTGTTTTAAATTTGAAAAGATTTTTTGTATAGTAGGCCTACGTTTCATCATAATTCTGGTTACCCATATGTAACCAGAATTGGCTTTGTGTTCCAACGGCCACGAAGCGTGGACTCGCAACCGACAGGATGATCCTCGCGTTATAAGTAGGACACAGACAGTAAGTTTGTATTCGTTACTTATTCCGCGAAAATAATTACGAGAATTAACGGACCGGGTATTAGTAAACGACAGAGTATTGCGTAACAAAACGTCGGTTGGTACTACTGACCTTACTTGGATCACGAGAGCGCCGAGTAAAAGGGAATTTATGGTGAATGAAAGTGAGAGTGCGTGCTTGCGCGTCAGGAAGCGTGACGAATACTTGAACGTCCCGTCGTCGTCGGATACCGTTATTAGAGGTGTGCTAAACTAGTATTTGAATATCACAGGTACAAATGAAACTGTTCCAAAACTGTATACACCTATTACAGTAGAACCTCCATTAACCGAAACACTTTTAACCGAAATATCGTTTAACCGAAACGACCGACCAAAAAAAAATTATATATTCCCGATTTTTACTACAATGAAAATTTGATTAAGAAAGCTGTCTTAGTGGTTATAATCACAAACAGAATATTACCGTTGCACACCACTATAGAAAAATTATTCCAATTAGCGCTATCAAGCTTCACAGCTCATCGTCAGATCAGAAATAACAATCTGTGATATTCTGTTAATGAAAATTTGTTTTCCGGATAAAACACGAAAATAGATGTAATAAACATGTAATAAATTGTGCGTCATGTCAACAAAGCGGAAGCGGGTCATGATAACAATTGAAGAAAAATCGGAGCCAATTAAAAGAATTAAAAAAGGCGAGATTTTGCGAACTGTGGCAGCTGATTTTGGTGCCGGAGTTCCTACCGTTTCTGATTGGGTCAAGATGAAAATTAAGGTTGAAGAGGAATCTTCGAAGATGCCAAACATGAAAACAATGACAGCGTGTCACAAATCATGAAAGTATATGAGGCTGTGCTTTTATGGTTCACGAAACAAAGGGACGACGAAGACGATGACAGAGAAGAGAGCAGCAGCCATGACGAGATCTTCAATGCCTTAGAGGTAAGAGTTTTTAATTTTTGGTTAGGACATTAAATTAGGCTATATAAAATACGCGTTTTTCTCACGGAGTTTTATTCATATTTTTAGAAAGCGTTACGGTTCCTCGGACGATTGAAGAATCAAAACCCCCTGACGTTCTGCTAATGAAGCGATGGCGAGATATTGCTGCAAGAAAGCGATATAAAAGAAAAAGCAAAGGAAAATATAGATTTTTTTTAATCATAAAACTAGTGTTAAAAAATTACTACGTAAATAGAGTGATTTTAATTAAAATCTTTTGATAATATTGTATATTGCCTCCAGTTATTTAACCTCACAATTAAAAAAATTACATCTTAATTATTATCAGAAAAAAAGTTTAGTTATCTCCCCTTTGGTTCGGTGAATAGAGGTTCTACTGTATTATATATACCTGAATTATATAATTTGTTATAAGAAATAAATTTAAACTAAAAGTATTAACAGTGTTACTTTACACTGGGACTTTATTAAGCTGTTAACTTACTAGCAGAAATTCCGATCTGACGATGAGCTGTGAAGCTTGAAAGCGCTAATCGGGATAACTTTTATATAGTGGTGTGCAACAGTGATCATTCTGCTTGTGATTTCAACCACTAACACAACTTGCTTCATTAAACTTCTGTTAACTTACTGTTTAAAACAAAATAAGAAACAAGAGAATCTATAGGCCTATCTCCCTTTGAGAATACTAATTTAAGTTTTCACTACGAGTAAACAAACTGAGATAGATTTAATATTAAATTATTGATTCCTTTTTGGTTAGACAAATCAGTTGCGAAACTCAGGCAATGAAATTTAGAGTGCACGTAATACCACAACAAATATTGTCAAAGAAACATCAGAAACATGCAATAAAAACAACAGTGAATGAGAATAAAAACAACTTTACAAATTAAAACAATGAAAATAATGAAAACGACTGTAATAAAATAGATATAAATAAATGAAAAAACTTATAAATAATAAGAAACAAAAAAAGTAAATTAAATGGATTACATACCTGGATAATCTTCAGACTCATTCACCAATGTACCACAGAATACACAAGTCATGAACTAATCTATGTCACACCTATTCACATTACAATTTGCTTCAATCAAATAACACATTATAGGCACTATAGGCTATAATAGGTATTATAAGTATACTTTATAACACAATACAATTTGCTTTTTCAAAATTTACCAATTTGGTGACTAGTATAATATATAATTTATTATTACAATCTGTATTATACTATTACTCTCCAGCACTACAGCCCATGGTGAGCCTTGACTTCCGCTACGACCCGTCTCCACTCAACTCTGTCCATTGCCTTCAATCTCCAGTTCCTAATGCCCATCTTTCTCAGATCTTCTTCAACATCCTGCTGCCATCTTCTTCGAGGCCTGCCTCTTCTTCTTTTGCCCAATATCGTTCCACTTAATATAGTTTTGGGCATCCTCGTAACATTCATACGGGATACGTGTCCCAGCCATCTAATTCTAGCTGATTTTATGTGCCTCACCAGGTCTTGTCCACCAATCAACTCATTTATTTCACTGTTATTTCGGATCCTATACATATTCCCTTGCTTCACTGGTCCAAATATCTGCCTCAATATTCTTCTTTCAAAAATTCTTAGAGCGCTTATATCCTTATTTACGAGAGTCTATGTCTCGGATGCATAAGTAACAACAGGTCTGATCAGTGTTTTATATAACATCAGTTTGGTTCTTGGAGTTAGAAGCTTTGATTTCAGTAATGATTGGTTTGCATAGTAGGCTCTATTGCCGGTTATGATTCTATTTACTATTTCGCTGCTCACTCGGTTTTCATTATTCAGAATAACACCTAGGTACTTAAATTCTGCAACTCCTTGGAAACAGTAATTGCCTGTGTGAAGGTCTAGCAGTTCTCTGTTTTCCTTCACAGACACTTTCATGTATTTTGTTTTAGCCTCATTGACTTCCAAACCAATTTTGCTTACTTCCCTCTCCATTTCAATAAAGGTATCTTTTAATACATTTTTGTTCCTGGCTACCAGCACAATATCATCCGCATATGCTCCTAGTTGCCTCGTCCTTTTGAAGATGTGTCCTCTGAAGTCTATCTTGTTTATAGCATAATGTAGTGCCAAGTTGAAGAGGGTTGCAGATAATGCATCACTCTGCTTTACTCCAGTACCAACCGTAAAATCTCGGCTTTTGTTTCTTCCCAGAACTACTCTTCCTTTGAAATCGTTCAGACTGAGCAGTACCAGTCTCACAATCTTTTGAGGTACTCCAATTCTTCCAATGCTATTCGCAACATTTTTCGATTTACACTATCGAAGGCTTGCCTAACAATCTGTATTATATATCTGCATAACACACGAGAATAAATGTAATATCAATATGAATTTTTTCCATTTATTAAAAACAGCTTCGTCTCATTGGCGTAAAGACATTCTGAACTTCGCTGTTTTGCTTCGTTTCGTACTTCTATGGTGATCGGCACATGCGCAGAAGCAAGTATTAATCACCAGTAACTGTGATTTTGTACTCGTTTATTTGTTTGTTTGATAGGGAGGTCCCGCGAGTAATAGGAACAGTTAGCCGGAATTGTATTTTAACAGCACCTGACATCTAGCTTTATCTCAAGAAGCACGAAATACAAAATTTACAAAACACTTATCAGGCCAGTGCAGACATATGCTTCAGAAACCTGGACAATGACCGAAAATAGCGAGACACTTCTAGTTTGCTGTGAAAGACGGATTCTAAGAACAATATTTAGATGAGTACAAGAAAATGGAATGTAGCGCAGGCGCTGTAATTATGAACTATTAATATACCATCTTTACAAAGAGCCAGACATTGTCAGGATAATGAAAATATACAGACTAAGGTGGGTTGGACACATAAAGAGAATGGAGGAAGGACAGCCTACGAAACATATTTTCTACCAGAAACCAATGGGTAGTAGAAAAAGGGGAAGACCACGAAGTAGGTTCAAAGACCAGATAGAGGAGGACCTCGGAAACTGAACATAAGAAACTGGAAAGCCAGGGCACGCAATAGGGAGGAATGGAATCGACTCTTGGAGCAGGCCAAGACCCGCCAAGGGTTGTAGAGCCACGGATGATGATGACTGTATTTCAATTTTTCAGTCACTGTTGTATCCGTTCCACGAAAGTAATCGTTCCAAAATACCTGTTGCAGGTATATCGGCCCGCCTGTAACCGTTATATTGTGGTTTTCAGTTTCGTAAAACGTGAATTGTTGTAAAAATCTAAGAAATATCGGTATGGAGAACCATACATGACTTTCATGTTCTACGATTTATATTTGAAATCATTTACTTGAATTCGATTCTATAATTTTTTTAAAAATATCGCCCACCCTCAAAGTATTTTCACTATTTATGTGATATTTTTGTTATTATGGGGTAGTCGCGTAATATAATGTTATTTTCGAGTTAGTTTATCTATAAAAATTAGGTCGGTTTCTTATAAAGAAACTGAACTACGCAGATAATCATCCCTCCTCCTCAACCGATCCCCACCATTAATGATATTTACACTTTCATAGAGTAATAGTTTTATCATATGTAATTTCTAAGGTATCTTATCCTTCAAAATTAAATATTCGTACTTTACTTGATTTCAGCATAACAAATTTTCAAAAAATTGTTGAAGGGGGAAACCCTCTCCCCCTTCAACTATCCACTCCATTTATAATTATCTCATTTACCATTTTACAGTGAATTAATACGACTTTATTTTCGGGGCACTTATTTACTAAAATTAAGTACTTTACTCTTGTTAAAACACAAAACAATGCAGGTAAAGTACCCGTCCCTCCAAACCGAACAACCTGGTTGCCTGACAACAAAATTATTTTACTTTTAACAATTACCATTGTTTGAAAAAGTTTAAATTAATTTTACTTCCATGTTCCATAAGGAAATGGAAGTATGGTCATGGCGAAAAAATCGTGTTCGAGATCATGATTGTACTACCATCAAAACATGAAAAAAAGTAATTTTTCGAAAAGTGTCTGTGTGTGTGTCTGTCTGTGTGTGTGTCTGTGTGTAGAATCTTCTATGGCAAACGATAACAGCCGCAAATTCAAACAGAATTAAATAATTTTTTGCATACAGCCCTGAATTGTAGAGTACTCAAGGCCTATTGTTTTTGGTGAAGATCAGTTAAGGGAAAGGGGTAGTTTACCTGCAACGTTTTACGTTTTAACAAGAGTAAAGTGCTTAATTTTGATAGTCATAATAATCCACTGTAGAAAGGTAGATGAAATATCTATAAATAAAAAGGATAGTTGAAGGGGAAGGGGGTAATTTTTTTTATAAATTAAAATGGTATTTGATGATGGAGGAGGTAAATTTTTATAAGTTTTATATGTGTACTACGTTATTGACAACAAAGAAGTAGTTTCTATGGAAATACTTCATTTCACTTTAACAAAATTCTATATTTTTCATTTTAATTTAAATCACGTATTATCGTTGCTGCCAGGCAAACATATCTCAATTATGTAATGTTTACTTTTCCAACGTTTTATTATTGTGATTACCGCAATAAAAAGGCCGGCAGGACACACACACACACACACACACACACACACACACACACACACACACACACACACACACAAAATTCGCGTTATTTCTGGCCTCACTCATGTTTATTTTCTTATGTTTGCACGCTTTTTAAATGGAAAGTGCCGAAACCCACACCAACACAACGCGTGCAAGCCGAAAAGATGGACATCGATTTGCTTCCTGTGGATCGATGGGCAGTGTTGTTGTATTAAAGCAATTAATACAATCTGTGTACTTATTTCTATTATGATATGAGAATTATAAACTAATATGTGCATGTGTGTGTGTATGAAAAATATATAAATATTTTTCTCTTTTGGAAAATTGTTTGCCCCTCCTTGAAAATATTTTGGCCTCCCTGATGGCTAGTTATTTACTAGCCTGTGTGGAATATTGCGTTATGATATGAATCAGAATCGTGGGTGTTAAACAGGAGACACAAACGTATTAAGGAAGAAATGTTTTGCTGAGAAATTTATAATTATACGGGTGAACAGAATAGTCGTTCAGGAAATCAGAAGACAAATGGAAAGAAAGAAATCAAGACTCGATTTTAAAAAAGAAAAATGACTAGTATAGTATTGACAGGAAAGACTTTGATAACACTATAGACATACCTCGGCCCCTCGCAGCGAGAGTCCAATTTCATTACAGGAATCAGATCGCAGCTACCTTTAGCTAGCTCTTCGTACAGACATCTTATCCAAAAGTACAGTCCTTCCTCACGAAGGTTGAGGATAGTCTTAATCCACCTGAAATGGTGGTATCATTTTAGCTGATACGTAATTTCTTCAGAACTCAAGCATCCACTTATTTAATTAATATTTAAATGATTTTAAATATAAAATTTAGGACATGGAAGTCATGTATGGTTCTCCATACCGATTTTTCAAAAAATGTCTGTGTGTGTGTCTATGTGTCTGTGTGTAGAATTTTTTCTATGTCAAACGATAACTGCTGCAAATTCAAACAAAATCAAATAATTTTTTGCATACATGCCTAAATTGTAGAGGACTCAAGGTCTATTAATTGTGGTAAAGATCGATTAAGAGTAAGGGGTGGTTTACCTGCAACGTTTCATGTTTTAACAAGAGTAATTCTTGCTATGACGAACGATAACTGCCGTACATTCAAACAGAATCAAATAATTTTTTGTATATGTACCTGAGTTGTAGAGGAAACTACCCCTCCCCCTTAACCGATCTTCACCAAAGTCAATAGGCCTTGAGTCCTCTACAACTCGGCACATATGCAAAAATTATTTGGTTTTGTTGAATTTGCGGCAGTTATCGCTCACCATAGAAAAACATTCTACACACAGGCACACAGACAGACACACAGATACACACATAGACGCATTTCGGAAAATGACTTTCCTTCATGTTTTGAAGGTAGTACAATCATAATTATCAGCCCTTATCTCGAACACGACTTTTTTCTCGATCACTATACTTCTATTTCCTTACGGAACATGTAAGTAAAAAACGATACACAAAACGATATAAATGTGAGTTATTAAAAAACTGTAAAATTTCCATTGCTATAGCCGATCCATCCATTTAGCTACTGCCGTGCCTGGCATCCAGCACACCCAGTGTCGGATTATCCATAACGCTTGGGTATGCTGCAGCACAGGGTACCAGGCCATCAGGTGTCAGAGGGGCCACATCCAGCTGAATTGACTAAGCGAAGTAAAGCTGATGAATAAATTACAGAATTGTTTGGTTTTCTTACACAGTTATTAACCATGGAGAGTATCAAGTTGGAAAATCAGGTGCAAGTTCTTATAGAAGTTTATTCAAACGATTTGGATAATGATCTTCTAATAGAATTAAAGTACTTTGTGCCACAAGTAAAATTGCAAGAAAGAGTTTTTTTTTTCAAATCGTTTGAATGAAGATGATAGATTCTGTGATACCACAGTTTGTCTGCTCAAAGTATTGAACTGGATTATTGATTGTAAAATGATTGATGTATTTCCGAATATATACATTGCTTATCGTCTGCTTTTTACGATTCCAATAGATAACTGCGAATCTGAAAGATCATTTTCTGTATTAAAACGCATTATAACATGTTGAGTTCAACTATGGGAGATGAAAGATTTATCTTCTTTAGCAAGGTTGAATATTGAAAGCGAGATACTCGAATCGTTCGATATAGAAAAAATTATATACAAGACTTCGTTAAGGCAAAATCAAGAAAAAAAGTGGATCGATTAGTATTTTCTAAGCTTAAGCAAGGCCGTCGCTAGGGAGCTTGCCGCCTGTGTGCAGTTTTACCTTTGCCACCCTCCTGGATATACTTTTCATATCCCTACTTTGCCACACTATTTAATATTATTTTAATTAAAAATTGATACAGACAAAAATAGTAAAATTGACAAAAAATAAATATATTTTTTGAAAACTTATTTAGCTGAATACTTACATGATATAAGTGGAAGATGTGAATACATTTTCAAAAATATAATAGTTTATTTGCGCGGTCGTCTTTTCAGAGTTTTTATAACACTATAGTTTATTAAAAGGCGCTTTGGTTTCAGAAAATGTTTTAAAAACTTTGCTGGAATTGATTGCCTCACATATTTCATGTTCTACGGTTATATGGATAGAGTAGCTAGGGCTGATAATCTTTCTTGACTCATGGAAGACCGTAAATAGTTTTTAATAATTTTTAGTTTAGAAAACGAACGTTCTCCTGTTGCCACTGTAACCGGCAATGTGAGAAATATTCGAATAACAATGGTTAGATTTGGAAAAGACGAAGATAAATTATTTAAAAAAATGTACTCAAGTATGTCACTTGCACTCTTCTCTGAAGTTAAATGGAGTTGAATTGCTTTTATCTCTTGAAATAAGGCACTGCCATTAATATCACCATCGTCGAGGACTTTGTCGATGAACGCTAGATGAATATTTTCACAATACGATTTAAGTTCATCCTGTTATCATTCTGTGATACAATATATGCTCTTAAAAACATCAGTCTGCTGTTGAAGTAATTGAAATCTTTCATCTATTGAAACAATAGCCTATACGCTTTCTTGGCAGTGAAAACAAATGCTGATGCCAGTACACTGCGGCTATGCTAACAAAACAAACATCAAGAACAACTCAATAAACGTTAATGTCATATACTTAAACATAGTCGGTATTAATTGTTTTAACTTATTTTTCAATATCTGCTGATGAATTTGGCAGTCTACGGCCGCCCGTGTGCGGTACACATATGGTAGCGGCGGCCCTGAGCTTAAGTAACACTATGCTCATTGTAATCACTATTTATCTAAATACTTGTTGTAATTTGAGAGTTTAATACAATAAATGTCAACTTTCAGTAACTTTCCAGTAACACAAGTTAATTTTTTAGAGGACATAGCCAGTAAAACAGGTTTAAGAATTTCTGCAGAAAAAACAAATTTGTTACAAACATTAAAAATGCGTAAAAATTCCTACTAACAGATATTGGTCGAATAGAGAGTGTTAGAAAATTTAAGTATCTAGGAGAAATAATTCAAGAGAATGGTTTAGAAAAATCTGCTACAGAAGAAAGGATTCATAAAATGGAAAGAGCATATGGTATAACTAAAGATATTTACAATAAAAAATAATAAAATACAATAATAAAAATGCATATCTAAAAATGCGAAAATAAGGCACTACAGTACAGTAGAGAAGCCAGAATGCCTATATGCAAGTGAATGTCTACAATAGAATTATAGTTTAGACAAACTAGAAATATTGGAAAGTATTAGGAAAATATTAGACCCACAAAAAACTTAAGAAGGTTGGAAATTAAGACGTAATGATGAAACATATCAAAGGATAGGAAATATAACAGAAACAATGAGAAAAAGAAGACTATTATTTTTTGGACATTTATATAGAACGGACGACACTAGGTTAACAAAGCAGATCTTCAAATATCTGTGGGAGAAGAAGTCAACATCAAGTTGGATTAAAGATTTAGAAAAAACGATTTGGATCAAGTCCAAAAGGATTTAGAAAACAATAATATAAACGCAGAAGAAGCAATTGAATGAGAAGTTTTTCGGGTAAAAGTGTTAAAAATGGAAGGAGTCCAGAGTACGAGAGAGAAAAACGCAGGTTCAAAGTGGACTGAAGGCAGGAAGAAGAGACACAGTGAAAATATGAAAGAATATTGGAGAAAAAGAAAAGAATAAAGAATTGAAATTGGCATGTGGTCCTTAGATGGCCAGTACAAAAAAAATTTAACTTTCGAAACTGTGTGTGCCATTTATCAGTGTAAATAATGGATAATAGGTTTAATTTTAAATCGGGCGGAGGGCACCAGTTTAATGGCAGCGTAGGGCACTACGCGCTTCTAATCCGACCCTGTGCACACTAGAAACGTCTGTTGTAGCAGTCACTGCGTTGCAAGCCTATTTTACCCGTTCGTTGAGGATGTCTTCTTTGCAGGATCTCGTGGTCCAACCCTGTTTCCGTCGTCTACGTGGAACCCAGTTTAACAACGTTTTCGGCCAACGATCATCAGGCATCAGTTCCACGTGGTTGTACTATACAACACCCACATTTTATGACATCTATTCGATTCGTAAGAAATTATAATGAGGATATGGTTATATCGTAGTGAAATACAGTATAGACCAATCATAGGCATCCTTTGAATTTATTGGGGCGCATATATAACTGAGAACTAGTTCTAAGGGCGCAACCCTCCTCACCCAATCAATGGAAAATAGAAAGGTGCGGAGTTCAATAGCCGGACGTTACAAACATTAACTGTCGCTTTATAATACCCTTGCGCTTATATTTAGTGACGTAAGACACCTAATCAAAATAAGCTTTGCAGTATTTTTCATATAAATTTGTGAAAATTTTTCACATTAGGAGTATGTCATCAACAATTTGTCATCATGCACACGCCTGTTAAAACTAACAAAACTTCAAACGAAAAAATGGTTAAACAGGAAAACATTTTAATAAAAATAAATTAAAGAACTTACCACAATAACACTATTTATTTTCACAAAGTGCACATATTATATTTATTTGTTTAACATAAAGTGCACAGAAATGTAAAGCTTCAAAAAATTATTTTGGGGAGAAAGGTGTTTACAGACTATGGCATGGCCGGCTCTAGTAGAAGGCCGCAATATAAAACGTGGCAACGTTGCGTCTGAGGCGTATAAGTGGAGTGTAATAAAAGAGCTAAAGTGAACATGTTATATTTTGATTTAATTTCATAGCATTATTAAAGTCATGAGTAGGCCTATGTATAGCTAAATCTAAAGTATAGATGTGTGCGCATTTAGTACTATACGTTTAAGTTGAAGAAATTAGTGAATTAGTGTTAGGCCTAAGAATTAATTTTGTTCGAATTATTGAATTCGTATCACATGAATCAGTTAATTATTACATTTCTTAAATAAATATCGGTATGGAGAACTATACATGACTTCCATGTTCTAAGATTTATATTTAAAATCATATTCGAAATGAAATATTTCCATAGAAACTACGTCTTTCTATTTATTGCTTCAGCATTAACCACAGTACTGTGGTCACTAACGTATACCACCTCACGTTTTCGCACTCGATTTTCACTGATGATGGCAGTCGATGACATTGCCGAAAAGTCTGGTTTTGCAGAAAACATTGGACTACGGCTAAACAGCCCGGGAAGCAATTTTAACAAAAAACTACTTCTTTGTTGCCGATAACGTAGTACACATATAAAAAATTCTCCCCTCCACCTTCAACTATAAATTTTAATAATAGAAAATTACCCCCACCCCGTTCACCTAACCTCTTCATTTATAGATATTTCATCTACGTTTCTACAGTGGATTATTATGAGCTTCTTATCAGGATACTTTATTTATCAAAATTAAGTATTTTACTCTTGTTAAATCATAAAATGTTTCAGGTAAACTACCCCTTTCTCTTAACCGATCTTCTCCAAAATCAATAGACCTTCAGTCCTCTACAATTCAGGGATGCATGCAAAAATATATTTCATTCTGTTTGAATGTGCGGCAGTTATCGTTCGTCATGGAAACATTTCTCTTGTTACAACATAAAATGTTGCAGGTAAACTACCACTTTCCCTTAACCGATCTTCACCAAAATCAACAGACTGTCTACAACTCAGGAAAGTGTGCAAAAAATTATTAGATTCTCTTTGAATTTTCGGCAGTTATTGTTCGTCATAAAAAAATTACCTTTTTTAAAACATAAAACGTTACTGATAAACTACCCCTTTCCCTTAACCGATCTTCAACAAAATCAACAGACCTTGAGTTCTCTTTAGTTCAAAAAGGTATGCAAAAACGTAGTTGATTCTGTTTGAATTTACGGCAGTTATCGTTCGTCATATAAAAAATTACACTTGTTAAAACATAAAATGTTGCAGGTAAACTACCCCTTTCTCTAAACCGATCTTCACCAAAATCAATAGACCTTCAGTCCTCTACAATGCAGGGATGCATGCCAAAAAATATTTGATTCTGTTTCAATTTGCGGCAGTTATCGTTCGTCATGAAAACATTTCTCTTGTTACAACATAACATGTTTCAGGTAAACTACCCCTCTCCTATTACCGATCTTCACCAAAATCAACAGGCCTCGAGTTCTCTAAAATTTAGGAACGCATGCAAAAAATTATTTGATTTTCTTTGAATTTACGGCAGTTATCGTTCGTCATAGAAAAAATTACCCTTGTTAAAACATAAAATGTTGCAGGTAAACTACCCGATCTTCACCAAAAACAATAGGTCTTGAGAACTCTACAAATCAGGTCTGTATGCAAAAAATTATTTGATTCTGTTTGAATTTGCGGCTGTTATCGTTTGCCATAGAAAAAAAATCTAAGACAGACAGACACACAAATAGACACACAGACACTTTTCGAAAAATGACTTTTTTCATGTTTTGATTGTAGTACAATCAGAATCTGCAATAATCTCGAACACGATTTTTTTTGCCATCACCGTACTTCCATTTCCTTAAGGGACATGGAAGTAATATAACAGTATTTTACATAATAAATTTTAATTTGCAAAAGTGAAGAATAATAAAACTGCTGTTAACCGGCAATTAAAAATGACGCCATTTGATTATTGATAGGCCTATTCATAAATTAAGAGATCGTCTAATCGGCCTCAAAATATCAGTTGGTTCCACTGTTGCCACGTATAATGTTCCGGTCTTCTACTACAGCCGGCCATGGCTATGGGCGACAAGCTCAACAATCGTATTGAGGGAAGACGTAGCGCGGTTCGGTAAGTGGCTTGTACTATTTTATAATACAGTACTTCGAAGCAGGTACGATGTGGGGGCGTTCCTTCGTTCAAAGAAAATAAAATTAAAAATTCGTTCGCGGGCGCAGGGTTGCCGACTGCTGGTATAGACGATTAATATCTCGTACGAATGAACTCGTGGTGAGGTTTTCAAAGAGAAACGCTCTGTTTGGATACCAACAAAGAGTTACTACTGTATATAGTTTGGCACAGGATTCGCGGTTCCGTCACTATCTATTAGTGTTGTCTGTTCACACCCGTCATACTTGTATTCACACACGGGCGGCGGTTATTTTGGTAGCACTGTAAACAATATGAAATTAGAATTGATAACACTAACTTACACGCGCGCCTTACCGAAATAGTGCTTCGAAGAAGTAACTTCCCTGCTGTGAAACAACACTGACTCCCTTGTATCCGTTGCCTCTGACGGAAACCAGCAGCAAAATCTAAACAAAGTAGATTAAACCGTGAGAGAGAACAACGGATTATCCATAACACGTTACATTACACGAATTTTGAACACAGAAACTATTTCTTAGTTAGCAGACTCGATATTAACACGATTCTGTATTGATTAACACTGGTAGATATTATTCCTTTGTAAGTAACTCGTTGAGTTTCCTGCTGGCCTCTCATGCAATAAACTGAAAATAATTTTGAATACTCTATATACAAAAAAAAAATCTCAAACTAATTTAATAATTCCAAATAAGTCTAATCATCCTCCCCAACATAAAATGGCACCATTCAATTCATTAATATACCGTTTGTGTAGAATCCCATTAAATGAACAAAAAAAAAACAAAAAAAGAAGTGTTATAAAACAAATAGCAACAGACAATGGATACAAAATAAAGTGTCAATAAATGAAAAAAATAAAATAAAACATAAACTCGCTAAACAGACACCATACAAACGTTCATGTAAAAATCCTTCTACTAATGATAATATAAAATATATGAACTTTACTTATCATGGAAACATAATTCGTAAACTAAGCAAACTATTTTAAGATACAAACTTAAAAATACACATAGATATCACAGAAAATCTGTGTTTTTATTAACACAGATAATATTGTTAATAAAATAAAACCTAAAACTAAATTCAACATTCATAATAAAAATGGAGTTTACAAAATAGAATGTCCAGATTGCAATAAATTTTATTTAAGCCAGACGAAGAATAAACTGTCCGAGAGTTTCATTCAACATCGCAATGCGTTTTTAAAACCTAATAATTACAAATCTAATTTAGCCATACACTGTTTAAAAAATAACGAACATAAATTTCCACACATTCAAAATGTTAAATTAATTAAAAACGTACAAAAAGGTAACAAAATGAATATCTGGGAAAATCTTAAATTTACAAATACAATAATAATAATAATCTACCAATTACAGAACAAATTCAAATAAAAACAAAACAAGATGATTTATTTAAAATCATACATTTATTAGAATAATAAAATGGAACATTAAATATATAATAAACAGCTGACTACATAAACTTACAACAATCGAAGTAAAATCGATTATTCGTTAGCTGTATTGTAAGCGAAACATTCAGTTACAATTGAAGCTAACCTCTGAAGATACAGAATAATTTCTGTGAAACGTATGTTAGGTGAAAATAAACCTACTTGCAGTGTATTTATTTGAAGATATTACTGGTAGAGATATAGATCATCTTATCGATACTCATTCATCTTTCCCCAAGCATTAGACCGACGGCTTGTTGCAACCTCTGTCCGTAGTCATGCTCACATCACATCACCGCCAGAAAATATTTCTTCTTTAGTAAAGCTGTCTACCACAGGTTTCAACCGGATCCTCTCCATTTTTCTTGATCCTATGCATCCGTCTTCGTCTGACTAGAGCTCCTTCTGTTTCTGATATCATCAAACACTCCAAATTTTTTCGTTCCTCTCTATCTGGACTTTGTTGTCCATGACGTGTACATTGATTAACTAATTATAAATATATCTCTACTGACTCGGATCACTAACTTTTTATTGGTAAAATATTAGTGATCCGAGTCAGTAGTGATATATTTATAATTAATCCTCTCTTTCCTTTCACCTTTCCCTGTATGATAATTAGCTGCAGACAAAATGTGGCCCCAAACAATATTGAAATAAATGGAACCACGTAGAATAGCCGAGTGCATCCTCCACCCGTCCCACGACTAGTGTGGCAGGTTTGCCTCAGTCAAGGCCGCGTTGAAGTGCGTTCCAGAGTACTCTGCAGAACACTTGAATACGCATTAAGTGGAGTGCACATTGAGGATTTCTAGAAGGCGTGCGCTACCTATAAAAAGCCATAGCAGCCGGCTTGTCAGTTCAGTGGTGTTTCGTGATTTCTTTAGCTTGGATCGAGGGTTTGTAGCGACGTGTTGTGTTATAATTAGTGCGGAATTCTTTATACTTGACATTACTATTGCGTGTGGACAATTTTACTTGAAATGTTGTAAGAGACTATCTTGTTGATTACAAATTATTAATTGTGATCATTAAAGCTGGATATTAGTGATTTCTTTGGTGTCTTATAACCCGTTTTCCACTGTACCATACGACGATCAAGGAGACCGTCGTAACATGGGTAAGAGACCTTTGGAAAAAGCTAAAACCACTGCTGACAGAAATAAGGATTCCGATGAGAAAAAGATTTCTGAAATGTTTGACTTGGAATGTGGCTTTACACGGCAGTGAAACATGAAAAAAGAAAGGAGAAAGGTCTATACAGAGCTTCGAAATGTGGCTGTGGTGAAGAATAATTAAGATAAACAGACCGATAGAGTGAGAAACAATGAAGTATTGACGTGAATATGAGAAAAAAAGAAAACTGCTGAAAGTAACAAGACAGAGAAAAGCATATTGATTGGGTCGTCAGAGGCTCTGATGAAGCTTGTAATAAGCGAAAACTAGTTCAGGCTATAAGGTAAACTTTTAACATTTTTACCAATAAAAAATTAGTGATCCGAGTCAGTAGTGACATATTTATAATTAGTCCTCTCTTTTCTGTCACCTTTCCCTCTACGACAATTACTGCAGACAGTTTCTACACAAAATATGCCTGCAAACAATGTTTTTCTACCTTACTACTTTCATCAGTTTTCTTTCCTCTCATTTTTCTCGTTATTACTTGATCGTCTCTCACTCTGTCAACCCACTTCACCTTAAACATACTTCAACGTAACCACATTTCGAAGCTGTTTTAGGTACCTTTCTTCTTTGTTTTTCATAGTCCATGTTTCACTGTCGTACAAAATCACTCTCCAAATAAAACATTTAGCAAATCTCTTTCTCATCCCAATCGGAATGCTTCTTGCTCTCAGTAATGCTTTTTCTTTTTCAAAAGCTTTCTTCCCTATAGTTACCCTACTTCCAGTAGCTTGGCGTCTATGTAACTGCTGCTGCCGGCGGCAACATTACTGGAAATAAGAGAAAATAATATTAATTATATCACAGAATGAATACTTTGGTTACTGAAGAATTTGAAATGAGAACAATATTAGTAGGAGAGCTTGAAGAAAAGCATAGCATTCCTTTCGAACTGCTGGGCAATTGCACCTCTTGTGTTGCCGGCTCAAACGTCGGCAATGCTTTACTGAGTACGGTCATTGACTTCTAGTAGTTGTCACTGTACTGACTGTGGAGGGAGGGACACATTCGTCCACCCAATTTGTTGCCGCTCTATAAACCGGCAGAACGCTAAGTTAGCAGCTATGTTCATTTTCGGAACCGACGTGCAGCAGTTACTACGTATCTATTTGTGCTTAGTTCGTTTAGTCATGTGTTTCTCTGTTTGTCTTTGTTATTTTTAATTCGATTATCTGTGTCCTGATTTATTCTGTGTAAGTATAATGGAGTAAGATCCCGTTGAACTGGAACTTTCTTCTTCTGCCAGCAAATGATAGAAAATACTCTAAAACAAATATTTTGGCTCTAAAAAGAACACTTGGTACTAGAGAAAATTCGAATAAGTTTTTAGGTTAAGTTTTAGGCCTATTACAACCAGGAACACCTGTTATGTACCCACGCCACGCCACGCCACTGCCTACTTCTGATTTATTCCGTACAACTTGTATTCCACGTCACCTCATCGCGCTGTCTAAATACTGAAATAAGCTCGCTTTGTCTGTAGTTTTCCTTCCAAGAATATAGTACGAAAGCCTTCATTCTTGTCTGTTCTTGTCACTTTAGTTTTTCCTACATTCATCTTCATTCCAGACCCTTTCCTCACTCTTAAAAAAATGCATAAATCTAACTTTACAGTACTGATTATATTTTAAACCCAATATCTGAAGGCTGCTTGAAAACATTGGTACAATTTGTTTTATTAACGTTGTAATATCACCCTGTGTATTCCTTTTGGGTGTATCTGGTTTGCCCCAAGTTGCTGGAGCCAGTTATGTAAAATCATTTCTGTATTGGTTTATTTATAGCCACACGTTGGTTGCGACAATTTTATAACAATCAAATAATATCTCTTAATTAGCCCCACGTTGGGCGCCAATTTTATAACAATATAATAAATACTCTGTTTATGTCTTAATTCCTAAACTTACCCTTATTTGATGTATAATTCTATTTTAAATAAATAATCAAACTCCTTATTCGTTCTTGTTTAAAATTCAATTATTTTTATTAATCTTTTTGAAACTCATTTTTGTTGTAGAGCATGTAAAATCTCAATCTCAGGGTTCATGTATAAGTCATGTCAAAGTATAGTACATATGTCGTAAACATATCATAGAACATAATATTTATAAATAATGTTTGGTAATTAGGTGTTGTTGATGTATGTTGTGTATCGGTGGGTTCTTTGGATCATACAAAAGTGCAAATGAACAATTGAAAAAGTAACTCTTAATACTTACAATTATTTGTGTACAATTAGGATTCACTATTATAAAGTTTTTATAGTTTTTGTGATAGTATATCGCTGTGACTCGATCTTTAAATGTTAAAATGTTTTCAAATATCTTGGTTGACTATTGGAGAGATCAACACATACTTTTGACGAATTCCAATAGCTAACTGCGAATCTGAAAAATTATTTCCTATATTGAAATGCATTGAAGATATGTTGTGTTCATCTATGGGAGATGAGAGACTATCTTCATTAGCAAGGTTGAACATTGAAAGCAAGATATTTGAATCGCTCGATTTAGAAGAAATTATACAAGACTTCGATAAGGCAAACTCATGGAAAAAGTGAATCAATTAGTATTTTCTAAGCGTAAATATTTGTTGTAAATTGAGAGTTTAATAAAATAATTGTTAACTTTGGATATGTGTATGCCATTTATCAGTGTAAATAATGGATAAAAGGTTGAATTTTGAATCGGTGGGGGGGGAGTGGCACCAGTCTGATGGCACCACATGCTTCTAATCCGCCCCTGGGATGGTGCTGCATTATGTTGCAAAAGGATGCCGTAGTTTGGGACAGGCAAGAACAAGGTGATTTGCGTGGGGTTGGAATGGCATTGAAGCGTAATCGTTGGAATAATGATGATGATAAACACAACAGAATTTATATCACCACTGACTGTATACAATACACTGTATACCACTGTACAGACTGTATAAGTTTAATACATTTTAACAGCCTTATATAAAGGAGATGAAAACAGGTCATTGGCACCTCATGGTGGTTGCATAAACAAGATGACAAATGACTGAAAGATTAAAAGAAATCTTTAGATAAGGTGTCCCTAATGTTAGAAATATTAATACAAGGCCCATAGAAAGGCTAAGATTAATAAGCCTATAAATCACAGCGTCCAGTTTCAAGGTGCATAATTGAAAAGCAATAATTCTGAAGATAAGCAATTTTGATAGCTTCTCATTAACTACACCACACTAAATTTACCTCATATACATTTTTACTTCCATGTTCGTTAAGGAAATGGAAATATGGTGATCGCGAAAAAAATTGTGTTCGAGATAAGGGCTGATTCTGATTGCACTATCCTCAAAACGTGAAGAAAAGTCATTTTCCAAAAAGTGTCTGTCTGTATCAAACATTTTCTTGCATATCTGACCAAGATCAGTTAAGGGGAAGGGGTAGTTTACCTGCAACTTTTTATGTTTTAACAAGAGTAAAGTACTTCATTTTGATAAATAAATTATCCTGAAAAGAAGGTCATAATAATCCACTGTAGAAAGGTAGATGAAATATCTATAAATGAAAAGGGTAGTTGAAGGGGGATGGGGTAATTTTCTATAAATGAAAATCATAGTTGAAGGGGGAGGGGGCAACAAAGAAGTAGTTTGTTGTTAAAATTCCTTCCCTGGCTGTTTGGGCGTGGTCCAACGTTTTATGCAAAACCAGACATTTCGGCAGTGCCATCGACTGTCATCATCAGTAAAAATCGAGTGGGCTAACGTGAGGTGGTGTACGTTAGAGACCACAGTACTGTGGTTAAGGCTGAAGAAAGAAGTAGTTTCTATGGAAATATTTCTTTTCGAAAATGATTTTAAATATAAATCTTAGAACATGGAAGTCGTGTATGGTTCTCCATACTGATATCTTATTAGCATTTGATAATGTAGACCATCAAAAAATATATAATATTGTGGACAGAAGATCCTTTATACAAAAATACATCTATAGTCCTGGATCTGAATAGTAGGTTATCAGTTCAGAATAAACAAGGGAGTTAGGCAGGGGGCAGGGTTGCTGTATTTCCATAACCTCGTTATATAGTGCTACGACATTACAGAATAGTCTACGTGTTTGTCGAATGATCCAGAAGAATCTCGCTCTAATGTGTGTGGCACACGTGATTCTCGACGCATTCGCGAGACTTTGTGGAAGCCGCCAGCCGCGCGGACTGTGTCAAGGCCGCAACTAATTACGTCGTAGTTTAGAGATAAGGCGTAGTTTGGAATCTTCTGGTCTGTGCGCGGATGTATAAATACAAGGCGGCAGCGGCCTTAGTTTTCAGTTATAGTCGCGATAAATTACAGTGCGGTTGGAGAGTTTATTGTCGGGCGATTACAAGTGATTATCGGGCGATATTACTGTGTGCATTCAAGTGGTTATTAGTGCAGTGTTTAATAATCGGGCGGGATAATTGTAATACAATTGTGTTTAATATTAGATGAAATTTTATTGCGTGTGAACAATTTTTATTTGATTTGTTGTAGAGACTGTGTTGTTAATTACGAACTGTTTAACTATGAAAATTAAAGCTGGTGATTAGTGACATAATTGGTGTCTTGTACTGTATTTTGTTTCCACTGTACCTGCAACGATCAAGTAGACCGTCGTAACAGTGATGTCAGAAGTGGGATAGAACGGTTAACTGTGGGAACAGTGGACACTTTGTACAAGACGAGTGTAATTCGTAATTAATCGAAAAACAATGGATGCCAGTCAAATGATGGAAAATTTCCAGGCGCTGTTGTTGCAGACAGAGGAACGACGACGACAAGATGCAGAGAAAGCAGAAGAGAGGCAGAAAACCCTCCTGCTGGAAGCAGAGGAAAGACGCAGACAACAGACGGAAGAAGCAGAAAAACGACAGGATGAAAGACGCAGACAGGAGGGGGAAGAAGCAGGAAAACGACACGATGAAAAACGCAGACACGAGACGGAAGAAGCGGAAAAACGACAGGATGAAAAGCGTAAGCAGGAAGCAGATGCAAGAACATACTACAGCAGAATTGGGTCTCCTACGTGTTGACGTAGGTGAATTACGTGGTGAGCTTAATAATCAGATTACCAGCATATCTGACGTAGAAGAACCCATGTCAAATAAAATAGCTGAAGTACAAAAAATCTGTTTTGAGTGTGGAAGAAGCTATGTCAACAAAAATATCTGCAGTAGAAAACTCAATGGCGAATATAAAAGAGCAAATTAAAAATGAAGTTGAACAGTTCATGAAAATACAACCAAAACAAATTTCTCAACAGACTGTACCAATGATAAAAACAGAAAAAGACGCAGAAAATAAGTCAATAGACAAAGTAACTTTGCCTGCAGTAGGGACAGTTCATGTCAAAGCTCCAACCTTTGACGGAAGCAGTCACTGGGCAACGTACCTCCGCCAATTTGAAGCTGCTGCATGCGCAAATAATTGGATAGAGAAAGACAAGGCTGTTTCACTCGTTCTTGCATTAAAAGGACCTACGGCAGAACTAAGAGAGTGCCACCTGACAACCAGAACATCTATGCCGAGTTAGTAAAAGCTCTAGAATTACGCTACGGTGATAAATATTTGCGAGATGTGTACTACGCTCAGTTGAGAACAAGACGACAACGTTCCGAGGAGAGTCTTCAAGAGTTTGAAGCAAGTATCGACAGACTGATTAGATTGGCTTATCCTGAAGCACCAGCAAATTTTCGAATAAGGTTTGCGGTGCAGACAATTGATGGCATCGGAGATTGTGAACTTCAGCAAGTGTTACGAATGGCAAGACACCGAAATAGCTCAGAAGGTCTTGGCACGCCCTAGAGTCTGAAGTTACCAAGTCAGCCTTCCGTTACATTAATGGGTTTGTGCCATCACATTGCAGTCAGAAGATCCCTGTATCACATTGCCGTTATGATGAGTGCAGAAAAACAATGTTGTCGGACAAACAATTCAGAAATTCAAGAGAGTCGCAACGATTTGAAAAAGACAGAAGACCGAAATTTTACAACTGTGGAAAACGTGGTCATCTACAGGCAGGGGCGTAGCCAAGGGGGGCAGGGAGGGGCAGCTGCCCCCCCCATAGATCAAGTTACAAAGTAAAAAATATAAAATAAAAGTAGATAAAAAACGCATGCGAGGAGTGCTAGAACAGGAACAGTGATGGACAGTTATCCTTACTTTACTTTAAAGAATTAAAGAAACATATATAGTTAATTTACAGTTTTGAACTTCCCGCTTTTGTAAGTCCCTAGTTTTAAAGCATCCGCCATTTTCCTGGTGAACAGACCAGTCGCGTTATAGTTCAACTCGGCTTTGCAAGCTTCTTTTTAGTTTCCGTCTTTATTTAAATATAGTCTAACCTCATCAGAGACCTCACTTCATCCACAGTACCTACAGGACACATCAATAGTTAGTAGTAAAATGGATATACGAAAGTTTTTTAAAGGTAAATTAGCCATTAATTTTTTATGTCGATTTCTAAAATTTCAGGATATTTCTACAACGTTGAATAGTATTAAAATATATTGGTCACGTAATAGTATTTATAATTATACCTATAGTGGTTACGTTATTTTGTTTGTCTCAAAAAAGTCAAGACTACAGAACTCTCCCTGAGTGAAGAAAGTTAGGTTAAGTTTCGATTATTCGGACGCTTCCAATTTCCAAAACTAAAATTTCGGATACACTAATTACAAGCAGATGTGTATTTTATGATTTCAAAATACCTCTCGCAATAACAAGATATAAAAAAAGAAAAAAAATTATATTTTAATCGGCCATTTCTTCTCGTTCCACTTTGCGAATATTCACTTACTTGGCGTAATAACCAGGGTTGTGAAATTTTTGAAAAAAGATGGTGGATATAATTTTTTTACAACGCTTGTGATCAGGGTTGTAGCAGAGTAAGCATGAGAGTATAAGTCTAGTCTAGGGATAGTAGTGCTGATGCCTTAAGATTGCTGATAGGGATGGGTATCGATATATATATATATATATATATGTATATATATATATGTGTATATATATATATATATATCAAAATATCGATATTGTCCCTTCAGTTATCGATGTTTTTCTTATTTTATGATAATGTTTTCTTATTTTCTTGTTTATGTCCTTGACAGCTGAATACGAGAATAGTTGACTTCGTGTAGTTTTATTTTAAAATCAGTTTCAAATTACCTTTTTTGGGTTTTTTTGCGGAACAGTTTAGGAACCACTCAGCTATTCAACATCCATTTAAATGAGTGTCCAAGTATCGATATTTACTATTCATAATAACAATTGGTCTGAGTGATGTTTGTTTTTTACATTATTTCTATCCAAGTCACATAAAAGATAAACAGAATTAAAGACGGAACAGACTCACTTGGGGGAAATTATAAATCTCTGTACTTCCAACTTGAACTTAAATCATGACCGATATATCGATGGTTTTCCTTCGATAATATTTATATATCGATGTTAATGACTCGATATTTTATCGATATCAAATATTAATAAGTTGGCGATCGATACCCATCCCTACTTGCTGATTGGTTTCCGCCATATTCAAAACTGCTATGTTAATTGAGCCGGTGAGAATGAAAGTGGCATAAGTCATAAAATTTGAATATATAGAGTATATAAAAACATGCAGAATACATATTTATAAATCAGATTAATCACTTACATGTAGACAGTGATCAGTTTTTAGTATTACAGTATCTTTTTATTTGATTTTTCAATAACAATTTTAACAAACCATTAAATTTCTCCAATTAGCCATAAAGCATTCTCACCGGCTCAGTTATATTCGTCTTGTTTCGGCATCAGCAACGCCACCCTAGCGACTTCTTGATGAAATGTCTAAACGGTGAAAAATTATATTTATATAGAAAAAATGTAAAGTTATTTCATTTAATAAAAAATTAAAAGAAAAGTAACAAACTAAAAGAAATTTGGACACACCTTCCTGTATGCGGTAATGTAAAAATAAATTTGTTTAATTTTTCCTGCATAATCTTCTTTATTTGGGAATTCTCATCTTTATTTTAGGGAGCAAAAAAAGGGATTTAGATGACAGTGATAAACGTGAAAGCGAGAAGAAAGTTAAAACCTCACCAGCACTTTGCCCTGTTGAGCTTCAACCAGGGCCTTCTTCCATTCCAACACTCAGTGAGTCACCTAAACCTGATGTTGAAGACTGCTGTGAGTGTGAGAATGATTTGGGTCGGTGGATCGAACGGACGTCTCAGATGACAGCGCCAAAAAAAAGGAACTGTTGACAAACTGTTGGGTTCCACCCACTACTTATGACTTTGCTAAAGATGTCGGCCTCTCAAGCAGGAAATTTAATCACGGTTGGCTTCAAACTTACTCCCCTTGGTTAGCATATTCGAAGGGGTCGAAAGGCGCACTCTGCAAATTCTGTGTGCTGTTCCCACCCCTTCTTGGTACAGTGAACACTTGGTAAGTGTTTTAGGATCGTTCTTTGTAACTCCTTTTATACGTTACAAACATTTACATGAAAATTGCAAAAGTCATGCTTCCACCCACTGGCACAAAGCTGCAGTCAGTGCAGCCAAAACCTTTATGGACGAAATTCCTGTCGACGTTCAGGTGATATTGGGCCACAAGATACTAATAGAAGAAAACAAAAAAATCTTAGCATCGATAATTTCTACAATCGTATTTTGTGGTACCCATGATTTGCCTCTGAGGGAAATGAGCAGCATGAAGGTGTATTTCAAGACCTGATCCACTTCCGAATCGATGCTGGTGACCAAGAACTAAAACGTCACTGTGATATCCTTAATATGAGAAAAAATGCAACATATATGTCCCCTCAGATCCAGAATGAAATTATTGATCTCTGCTGAGCTGTTATCAAAGATGACATTATAGAACAAGCAAAGAAGGCATTTGCCTTTAGCGTGCTGGCAGATGAGACTGCTAATATATCAGGGAAAGAGCAGCTGTCTATCGGTTTGCGCTTCTTCGATGAAAAAGAAATGCAAGTTCGAGAAGAGTTTGTGGGTTTTGTGGAACTTCCTGCCCTCAATGCCACCACGATTGCAACAGCGATAGACAAGTTTCTGGAAAAAGAAGGACTTGACCCGAAGAAATGTGTAGGTCAGGGTTATGATGGATGTTCAGCTATGGCTGGCAAGTATGGAGGTGTACAATCAATTATAAGAAATAAGTATGAGAAAGCTATCTTCTTTCATTGTGCATCACACAAATTAAATCTTGTTGTAAATGACTTGAATAGTGTTCCACAAATACGCAACACCATCGCCACTATCAAAGACATTATAAGGTTCTTCAGAGAGTCAGTGTTGAGAAGACGCTACGCCCCGAACATTCCAATGCTCTGTGAGTTGCGATGGTCCCAAAAATGCAAGAATATTTCAGTTTTTAACGAGCATTTCATAAAAATTGTTGAAGGGTTGAAGAGATTATCACTGGAAGAAGGAAATTCGAACACGAGGAATCAGGCATTTCAATTACATTCTGCAGCCACAAAACCTGAATTTATTGTTGCTGTTGCCTTGATAGCCAAATATTCTGCCTTGTTGGAACCTGTTGTAAATGTTCTTCATTTTAAAACCCTGGACCTGGTCCAATGCTCAAAACACATCAAACGGATCCTTGGAGTGATAACAACTCATCGTAGTGATGCAGAGAAAGTTACTACAGAGCTTGTAAATAGTGTCGACGAGATTACCAAAGATGTTAGAGTGGAATTGACAGTCCCAAGATCTATTCAAAAACAAAAACATCGCTCCAATCCTCCAGCTTCCAGTCCTTTAGAGTACTGGAACAGATCCTTGGTAATTCCTTACTTCGATTCATTAGTTTCTTCACTGGAGGCACGTTTTTCAGATAAACACTCACCTGCCTTTTCAATTTTGTCTCTACATCTGTTAGATGATATCCATGATAACCATGAAAGACTTTAAAATAAAAGGCAAGGAGTTCTCAGATTTTTATAACTTAAAAGATGTTGCCTCCGAAGTTGAATTATGGTACACTATGTGGGAGAAGAAGAAACTCAATAAAGAGCAGCTAAAAAAACTGACAATAGCAGATCTAGTAAAAGAGGCTGAAATCTTTTACCCGGCCACAAAAAAAGCGCTGCTTATCTCTATTACTCTGCCTTGCACCACTTGTACTGTAGAGCGGTCGTTTAGTACGTTGCGGAGAGTAAAGACCTGGCTTAGGTCGACGATGACAGGGGAGCGTCTCAATGGACTATGCTTAATGAGTGTCCACAGAAAAACTGCTTTAGAAAAAAAGGAGCAATTGGAGAAGGAAGTGCTGAAAAGGTTTTCTGAAAATCCAAGAAAACTTATTTTAGTTTAACATTTTTTAGTTATTTGATTTAGTTTTTATTTTAGTTTAACTTATTTTAGTAACATGTTTTAGTTTAATACTTTGTGATAATATATCCTTTGCTAGTTTGCATACGAAAAACTAATATTGTTTTAAAAATATATAATTGTATAAAATTATATTGTACTATACTAATTTTATATCATACCGTACTATAAAACTTTAATTTTGTCATTCATCACGGTATTTGTAAGTAATTCTGTTTTTTCATTGTTGCCACGTTTTAATTAAAATCACATTATTATTTGTGACTTTTGGTGATTATTTAACCCTTAAAGCATCTTGGGGTCTCAGACACCCCAGAACATCTTTTCTTGGATCAAGTGTTCCAATCTTTAATTTCACCCCTTGAATTAAAATATTTTTGAACTTCTTGCGGTATATATTGACAATCTAGGGTACCCTCTTAACGACCAAATAGAAGTAATCGCCCAAGAATATAACAGTGCCTAGTACAGCCACGAAAGTAAAATATATCAAATCTAAGTGTGCACTACTATGGTTAAATCTGAAACATTTCTTCGTAGTATTCTTCATTCCAGAGAAAAAATTCCTAAAGTTTTTAAATAAAGGTAAATTTTAATTTTTAACTCGATAACGGTGCGTGTTACTAAAAAGTAGCTAATAAAAAAAAAATTTCATGTGAGAGGTAACTCACAAATAAAGTAACATAAAAGTCTTTTAAATAGATCCGACAATCACTGCTTTGGATCAATAGAGTAAAACTTTTTTAAATTCCCTTTTGGATTAATTTTAAAAATTTCTTTTTAGCTTAGATTCCTATAATAGGTATGCGATAGTTATACTGACGAGCCTTAATAACATACCGAGACGAAACAATTTGCTTAACCCCCCCCCCGGCGCTTTTTAGGTAACCCTTTAGTCCTCTGCCCCCCCTATCCAAAATCCTGGCTACGTCCATGGGTAGACTGTTAGGACAAGAAGATACCGAGAGAAGAGAGTGATCGCATCAATTGGAGAAGTAAAGCCTCAGAACAGCATACAGTTTCCACGCTACATAAGACCAGTGGAAACTTGATTGTTAATGGATTTGCGGAAGGTAAACCAACATCATTTACAGTTGACACGGGCGCAACAGTGTCTATTGTGCGCCCTGACTTAATCAGCAACCGACGGCCTCAAATTGGCTCTTGTACAATACAGACTGTGACTGGAAGCCCCGTCAAGGTGCTAGGAAAGGTAGACGTACATGTATGCCTGGGTCTTCTCTAGTTTAGCCACCAAATGCTCGTTGCAGACATTGTCGATGAAGTGATTCTTGGCACGGACATTATGAATGCCTACGGATTCGTTGTGGACTTAAGAGAGGATGTCTGAAGGTTGGCCAAGAGAAGATAAAGCTTTGCATGGCTAAAATGACAGGGTCTACCAACCATTCGATTAAGCAAGTGGTATTGGCCGAAGAAAAAGGTAACAGGTCTGGTCAAGAGGAAACCTCCCTATTGCATGCGGAAATGGAAGAAGAACTAGCAGAGGAAATACAAATAAGTGTAACGACAAAAGAAGTTATTGGAAAGCCAACTATGAGTGTCGAGACAAAACTCTTGCTTGTTCCTGAGGTGATAGAAGCGCCCGAGAGAAAAGTGGCTGAAGATGAGGTTACGCAAGAGGTTGTTGACGAGAATCAAACAGACTTGGATCAGCCAGTGGGGTTTAGGGCATCAGTACATGACGCAACGGGAGTGATTCCAGCAAAACTAGTGGTTGAGCGGAAGACTCGCATTCCTTGGAACGCGATGTTCAGATCACACGACACTGAATTCGAACAACCGGAAAGTTATCTTTCGCAAGGACGTCCACCTAGATCGCCTCGTCGAGTATTACTTCAGAGACGGTTTGCCAGTTCGGGACGAACAGGCTTAAGGAGGTGGCAGTGTTACGACATTACAGAACAGTCTACGTGTTTGTCGAATGTGCCAGAAGAATCTCGCTCTAATGTATGTGGCACACGTGATTCTCGACGCATTCGCGAGACTTTGTGGAAGCCGCCAGCCGCGCGGACTGTGTCAAGGCCGCAACTAATTACGTCGTAGTTTAGAGATAAGGCGTAGTTTGGCATCTTCTGGTCTGTGCGCGGATGTATAAATACAAGGCGGCAGCGGCCTTAGTTTTCAGTTATAGTCGCGATAAATTACAGTGCGGTTGGAGAGTTTATTGTCGGGCGATTACAAGTAATTATCGGGCGATATTACTGTGTGCGTTCAAGTAGTTATTAGTGCAGTGTTTAAAAATCGGGCGGTATAATTGAATACAATAATTGTGTTTTAATATTAGTTAAAATTTTATTGCGTGTGAACAATTTTTATTTGATTTGTTGTAGAGACTGTGTTGTTAATTACGAACTGTTTAACTATGAAAATTAAAGCTGGTGATTAGTGACTTAATTGGTGTGTTGTATTTTGTTTCCACTGTACCTACGACGATCAAGTAGACAGTCGTAAGAATATATATTACAATATTGAGAGCATGAAAATCCAGAGTGACCTCAGGAATCAATTTGTATGCGTTCCCTGCTGTATGCAGATGATGTAGTTATTACTCAAGAAAACGAGAATTATTTTTCTTGAATATCCATGTTCAAGTCTGAAAGATTGTTATTTTTCTTAAAAATCCATGTTTCAGTCACAGGACAGTATTCGCTGACAATTTCAGAGAAAAACACTAAAACCATAACTTTTAAAGGTAAATATCCAGTGAAGACTAAGATAAACAATGGCACTTTAGAAGAAATGAGCTGTTATATCTTCGACGTGAACTAAGCTATGAGCCCAAATATGATATGAAAGACAACAAAATAAATTTAGTAATATTTGTGGAACGATTCATAGAATCTTAGAAATAAAACAAGACACACCCCAAGAATTAAACTTTTTAAGACAATGCAATACCCACATTGACATACACGAGTGAGATATGGGTCATATCGAATAAAGAGTGCAGCAATATTCAGAATGCTGAAATGCAGTTTCTTTGAAATACTTTAAACTATAGATTGTAGGATACAACAAGGAATCAGGGTATATGAACTGAACTAGAAGTAAAAGATATCAATTCAATCATTTCAAATTAAAGAAGACAGTAGTGTGACCATTTTCAAAGCATGGTGGAGAATCGATCGCCAAAAGTGGAGCTGCAGTATAAAGCCATTGGTAGAAGATTCAAGGGTCGTCTGAGAATGAAATGGGTGTTGAAGCCTAGAAAAAGAAGAAGAAGAAGAAGAAGAAGAAGAAATTTTTTACTATTACAATTTAGCTTTCTTCATGGTATGCTATTAATCCCTTAACAGTTGACTTAATTGATCACAATTTGCTTAGTTCAGTTTGAGTCTCTCACAGGTATATGGGACCTACAGTTTAATGCCGGATCCGAACAACAATTTTTTTTTGGGGGGGGGAGGGTTTATACTAGGCAGGATACCTCTCGCTGGGTTACCATTACCTTGCGAGGGGGAACAGTCGTATCTAAATCAGATGGCCCCTGGCGGGAATTGAACCCGCGCCGACAGCGTAGCAGCGTCACACGCTAGCCACTACGCCATGATCGCTCCTTTGCGACTACTAACCACAATTTGCTCTAAAAATGCTTAATTTTTTCTCCTTAAAATCTTTGTATTCCATGTAGTTATTGTAAAAGTAATACTAAACAAAATATAATTATTTATAGCAAAGGAACATTATTTATAAAAACAAAATATAATACAACAAAAGGAAACTCATATTTTCCTTGAATTTTCAGATATAAGTTTTTCTGATTGTGGTTTCCATTGAGTGTGAAAATAACAAAATTTACAGTTGAGTTTCTTTCTATAACTACTTTACCAATACTGTTTTGAGGAATTATTTTTTTTAAACTAAAAATAATAATAATCATCATCTTCAAGGATTAAACCAAGGATGATTTGTTCTGGTCTCAAATAGGCAAAGATTAGAGCTGGTCACTCCAGCGCTTCCTCGGACATCCCACACCTCTCCGTCCCCTCAGCTTATAATTCCATAGTTGTTTAGGGATGCGGCAGTCATCCATTCGGCAAAGATGTTCCCACCAATTCAGCCGATACTGGGTGATCCTGCCGAGTATACTCATAATATTCAGTTCCTGCCATATATCTGTGTTTCTTCTATGATCTTGGAGAGTATACCCTGCCACGTGCCTGAGAAATATCATTTCAGCCGCTTGGATGTGACTAGCCTGGCCTTTTCTTAAAGTCCAATTCTCATACCCATAAAGAAGTGTGGGAAGAGCCATCACCTTGTAGAATTTTAGGTGTGTTCCTTTACTTGCTGACTTAAAAAATAATAATACTTTTGTAAATTTAAATTGTCTAATAAACTTTTTGTGTGTGAAATATCAAGACGCTGCACAAAGTCCCAGATCATTTTCTGTACACAGGTATTGTGACTCTTTTCTAATTTTATGTTTTGAGCACAAAACACACCTTCTACTAGGACATCGCTTCTTCTCTGTTGTGGGAACATGTTTTTGAATGTGCTGCCGATGAAGTCATAACAGATCAGTTTTAATGGAAGTTCTTTCTTTCACCTGTTGTTCTTCTATGATCTTTTCAGCCACAGTCTCTGTGAATTCAACTGATGTCATTTTTTCACCACGTTATACATGAATAGTGAG
>CM068375.1:65292155-65442155 GCA_034769895.1 Magicicada septendecula
TTCAGTTATAGTCGCGATAAATTACAGTGCGGTTGGAGAGTTTATTGTCGGGCGATTACAAGTAATTATCGGGCGATATTACTGTGTGCGTTCAAGTAGTTATTAGTGCAGTGTTTAAAAATCGGGCGGGATAATTGAATACAATAATTGTGTTTTAATATTAGTTAAAATTTTATTGCGTGTGAACAATTTTTATTTGATTTGTTGTAGAGACTGTGTTGTTAATTACGAACTGTTTAACTATGAAAATTAAAGCTGGTGATTAGTGACTTAATTGGTGTGTTGTATTTTGTTTCCACTGTACCTACGACGATCAAGTAGACAGTCGTAAGAATATATATTACAATATTGAGAGCATGAAAATCCAGAGTGACCTCAGGAATCAATTTGTATGCGTTCCCTGCTGTATGCAGATGATGTAGTTATTACTCAAGAAAACGAGAATTATTTTTCTTGAATATCCATGTTCAAGTCTAAAATATTGTTATTTTTCTTAAAAATCCATGTTTCAGTCACAGGACAGTATTCGCTGACAATTTCAGAGAAAAACACTAAAACCATAACTTTTAAAGGTAAATATCCAGTGAAGACTAAGATAAACAATGGCACTTTAGAAGAAATGAGCTGTTATATCTTCGACGTGAACTAAGCTATGAGCCCAAATATGATATGAAAGACAACAAAATAAATTTAGTAATATTTGTGGAACGATTCATAGAATCTTAGAAATAAAACAAGACACACCCCAAGAATTAAACTTTTTAAGACAATGCAATACCCACATTGACATACACGAGTGAGATATGGGTCATAGCGAATAAAGAGTGCAGCAATATTCAGAATGCTGAAATGCAGCTTCTTTGAAATACTTTAAACTATAGATTGTAGGATAGAACAAGGAATCAGGGTATATGAACTGAACTAGAAGTAAAAGATATCAATTCAATCATTTCAAATTAAAGAAGACAGTAGTGTGACCATTTTCAAACATGGTGGAGAATCGATCGCCAAAAGTGGAGCTGCAGTATAAAGCCATTGGTAGAAGATTCAAGGGTCGTCTGAGAATGAAATGGGTGTTGAAGCCTAGAAAAAGAAGAAGAAGAAGAAGAAGAAGAAGAAGAAGAAATTTTTTACTATTACAATTTAGCTTTCTTCATGGTATGCTATTAATCCCTTAACAGTTGACTTAATTGATCACAATTTGCTTAGTTCAGTTTGAGTCTCTCACAGGTATATGGGACCTACAGTTTAATGCCGGATCCGAACAATTTTTTTTTTTTTGGGGGGGGGGGGGGGAGGGTTTATACTAGGCAGGATACCTCTCGCTGGGTTGCCATTACCTTGCGAGGGGGAACAGTCGTATCTAAATCAGATGGCCCCTGGCGGGAATTGAACCCGCGTCGACAGCGTAGCAGCGTCACACGCTAGCCACTACGCCATGATCGCTCCTTTGCGACTACTAACCACAATTTGCTCTAAAAATGCTTAATTTTTTCTCCTTAAAATCTTTGTATTCCATGTAGTTATTGTAAAAGTAATACTAAACAAAATATAATTATTTATAGCAAAGGAACATTATTTATAAAAACAAAATATAATACAACAAAAGGAAACTCATATTTTCCTTGAATTTTCAGATATAAGTTTTTCTGATTGTGGTTTCCATTGAGTGTGAAAATAACAAAATTTACAGTTGAGTTTCTTTCTATAACTACTTTACCAATACTGTTTTGAGGAATTTTTTTTTTTAAACTAAAAATAATAATAATCATCATCTTCAAGGATTAAACCAAGGATGATTTGTTCTGGTCTCAAATAGGCAAAGATTAGAGCTGGTCACTCCAGCGCTTCCTCGGACATCCCACACCTCTCCGTCCCCTCAGCTTATAATTCCATAGTTGTTTAGGGATGCGGCAGTCATCCATTCGGCAAAGATGTTCCCACCAATTCAGCCGATACTGGGTGATCCTGCCGAGTATACTCATAATATTCAGTTCCTGCCATACATCTGTGTTTCTTCTATGATCTTGGAGAGTATACCCTGCCACGTGCCTGAGAAATATCATTTCAGCCGCTTGGATGTGACTAGCCTGGCCTTTTCTTAAAGTCCAATTCTCATACCCATAAAGAAGTGTGGGAAGAGCCATCACCTTGTAGAATTTTAGGTGTGTTCCTTTACTTGCTGACTTAAAAAATAATAATACTTTTGTAAATTTAAATTGTCTAATAAACTTTTTGTGTGTGAAATATCAAGACGCTGCACAAAGTCCCAGATCATTTTCTGTACACAGGTATTGTGACTCTTTTCTAATTTTATGTTTTGAGCACAAAACACACCTTCTACTAGGACATCGCTTCTTCTCTGTTGTGGGAACATGTTTTTGAATGTGCTGCCGATGAAGTCATAACAGATCAGTTTTAATGGAAGTTCTTTCTTTCACCTGTTGTTCTTCTATGATCTTTTCAGCCACAGCCTCTGTGAATTCAACTGATGTCATTTTTTCACCACGTTATACATGAATAGTGAGAACATTATATACCGTATACACATATTGTAACGTTACATAACCCGGTCCCAATAAATTAAATCATGATAACATAAAGGTCAGAAATGGGTAACCTATAACTAGCTCTAAATTAAAGTATATCACTAAACATGATAAACAATTCGAGTGATATATGGTGCAAAGTGAGTTATAGTGTACCCATTGAGGTAAAAAATAAAAGTGAAGGTAACTTATTACAAAACTGTGCTGTAGGTTTGGAAATTATAAAACTATGAGAGTAGGCTATAATACTACTAACTGATTTTGTATTTTTATTTATTTATTGTAATATTTATATTGTATGGACAACCAATTGTTATACATAAGTTAATGTTATATTTTTTAAAATATTTGTGTTGTAATATAGGATAACCCAGGGTTAGTTTTAAAAAACATAAAACCTTTTAAATATCAAAGGATAATAAAAAATTAAAATAATACTATGAGGGAGATGGCAGCAGGAAGTAGTGCAGTGTAGGAATACTATGAGAGACTAATAAATAACATATATGAATTTATTTAAAGATAATAAAATTATCAAATATTTATATACAAGGTCATAAGAAAATAAACAAAAACTTATTATGTAAACCAAATTAATAAAGAAACCGGAATGGAAAAGAATTATTTTTCGGTAAATAAAATATAAATTTATAATAATTACAAACTGCCTGTATAATAAAAATACTATGGGTTACTAAGAGTGACGGAAATAACAAGTATTGTTAATAATAAATTTTGAAATAAAACCATAGAGTTGAAGAAATGATGCTACTACAATTATAATAAAAATAACCTTTTTTGGAACTTTGGAGGAGTGAAAATTAATACTAAATTAACAAGCAACATTACCACTATATAATCATCCATGATTTATCAAAATTAAATGGTTACATTCCTTACAAAACAGTGAAAGAAAATCTTCGGATGATTCAACCTGGTTTCACCATAGTTCTAATTGACGATCGAAAAATGCGCCAGACGGTAAGGAAATTATAACGCAAGACGGACCTCACCAGCAAAAAAGCTTCATTCCAGTAAGAACCATAGGGAGCGAGGTAATATAAACATTTCGTTTAATAGTTCAAGAAGAAAACGCATTCCGAACGTGGATATAGAACACAAAATAGTCATTTAATCATATGTTTTTTAAAGTAAACAAAAGCACGCTGCACTCTTACGGACATTCCTGGAACTACATACTACACGGAAAAATAAACAAATTTATTTAATAATTTTTTCGGTATTTGTAAAGCTTAGTAATTATCCATTTCTGACACTCTCGTAACTAAAAGAACTTACCCTGAACCCTGGGGAATTATTAAGAATTATATATTAATTGATGTTTTTTTATATTAAATAGAGTAAAATTTGGTAAATAAAACCATATATGTTTTTCTCTTTAGATAATTCCATGTTTGCTCTGTGAAGTCGAGATTATGTTTTATTTAAAGAAAGATCAATTGTGATAATTGTATTTTGGTGGCAGGAAACAAAAATCAAGAATATCAATAAATAATATTATTGAAAAATAATCTTGAATAATAAAGTGTGTTATAATTTTTGTAGTGGGTAGTTGTAATAAGTTTCAGCACAAAAACAGAAGAAATCAACACATCGGATCAGATTTTGCTATAGTGTAGGCTGGTTGAACTAAGCGTAGAAACTTATATCACCATCAGCCGATTTAAATCACAGAGAACAATTTGAAAAAATCCGGAATCGTCTAAACCAAGTGTAAATAATTGGTACTTACTCTCTCTTCTTCATAAGGCTGAACAACTTCCCTCCTTGACCCCAAATCACACACTCTCGATTTCTGTTTAGATTGAGTAACATTCAGTGGCGGCGATAAGGCCCCCGCAGACCCCGCGGCGCGGGGGGGCCCCGATCCTCTGGGGGGCCCCGCCACTCTGGCCCCTAGAAAAAAATATGAAACGAGCTATAATAGGAAAAAAAATTTTAATGGGGTCCGACTACCGGCAAATTTGTATTTAAAATACGAAATATACGTTTTATTTAAGTGTATAGACATGCAAAAAAACTACGTTTTCCGAAATGACATTACTGTTTGTAGTTTGTAAGCGAAGCTTATCTTATCTCTTGTGGTGCCCGTACGTCCGTGCGATGAGTCACTCGGCACTGAGGAGACGTAAACAAACACAACACAATGTAGTTCAGTACTCAGTAGTGCGTCGCATCTCCTGCGCGATAGTACTGTATTGCATTCAATTTATAATTTAGTGCCGTTTAAGTTTAATAACTTAACATTTGATTTTAGTTTTTGTATTCTGTGTAGAGTTAGAGTGTTAGAGACAGAGTTTATAAAATGGAAAGTAAGCGTGAATATTTAAGTGGTGCTACGAAAAGGAAACTGCAAAAACAACGAGTAGAATCTAAAAGTAAACTTTCAAAACTCGACCAGTTTTTAAAAAAATCATCAAAATGTGAAGTTGAACAACCCAAACCCGGGTCAAGTGCAAGTAATGAAAAAGAAACAAAAATCGGGCTTGAAGTTGATTGTGACAGTGACAGTAAACCTGATTTAAACATTAGTCCGTCGGATACAAGTGATACAACTACGGAAACAAATAAGCAACTGCAACATGAACAAGAAGAACAACTGCTAGGCATTGAATGTGTTCGCCAGTCCGAAGACATACCTGGACCAGAAAATCAGTTTGAACCAACTGAAGTTATAAGTAATCACGCAAATAAAACTAGTTTAGCAGGCCCTTCCGATCCAAACTGCCTAAGTTTTGAGACAGATATTGCATTCTATAAAAATCAAGCTACAATGACAGACGAGGTGAAAAAGTTAATAACGTTAAGTGAACTTTGTCAAACAAAGGGTCCTTTCCCGAAGGATTCCGTTTCTAAGCGGTCTTTCAGTACAGCATATTATTCTTTCAAAACTGCAGCAGGCCAAATTGTTCACAGGTTTTGGCTTTGTTACTCTCGTAATCTAGATGGAGTCTATTGTTTACCATGTTGGCTTTTCAGCCAAAGTGCTGATGCTCAAAGCTGGCGTGAAGGCGATATTAGAGATTGGAAAGGTCTCAGTAAAAAAATTAAAGTTCATGAAAGTACCAATGCTCATTTACAATCTTGTCTCACGTATGCCACTTGGAAAAAGAGTAAAACGGTAGCTGATCAAATTTCCGATGAGCGGAAAAAATGGAAAGATATTTTCGTACAGATTGTGGATGTCATTCGAACCATGGCACTGTGTTCATTGCCGTTTCTTGGCCATAGAGAATCATTACATGAAATAAATCCTGAAAGTGGAAATTTTTTGAACATACTATCTTTAATTTCTCGCTACGATTCTCTCCTTAGTGCACACTTAGAAAATGAAAAAACCAGATCAAAATACCTCCACTATGACATTCAAAATGAAATCATTAACTTGCTAGGAAAATCAGTATTGACTGCCTTACTAAAACAGACTCACTCGTCTCCTTTTTTTCTATAATTGTTGATAGCACACAAGACATTTCTAAGATTGACCAAATGAGTGTTGTAATCAGATACATTAACATAGTAGAAGAATCTCCTGGCAATTATAAAACTGTGATTAGTGAGTCCGTTTTGGGATTTCAAGAAATAAAGGATCCCAACAGTGAGGGGTTTCAAAGTAAGATTTTAGACTTTTTGAAAACAAATGAAATTGACATTAGTAAGTGTAGAGGTCAAGGTTATGACGGTGCAGCAACAATGAGCGGGAAATACTCTGGGTTACAGAAAAGAATTATGGATATAGTCCCAAACGCGGATTACGTACACTGTGCTGCACATAACCTGAACTTGGTGATCAATGATTCAGTATCAAATATTTCTGAAATAAGACAATTTTATGACATAGTACAGAAAAATTATGTGTTTTTCAGTGAAAGCTTACATAGATGGCAAGAACTTAACACTGCCGTTAAAGAAGACAGCTCTGCCAAAAATCTAACTTTAAAAAAGCTATGTCCAACAAGGTGGTCTTCTAGACACGACTGTCTGTTAGCTTTAAGAAATGATTTCAAAATTGTGATTAAGTGTTTGACAGAAATTATTCTATACAGCTCAAAAAAACCCGAGGCAGAAGAAGCATTAGCAATTAGAAACCACCTGGAAAACTTTGAATTTATTCTTGTGCTCTGCTTTGAAACTAAGATTTTAGAGAATGTAAATATAACTTCGAAAGCACTACAGAGGCCAACTGTTGACCTAGGCAGAGCGTGGCAGTTTCTAAGCCGCGCTTGTGATGAGTTAAAAGTTTTAAGAAAGGACTTTGCCGGCTTTCTTGCTGGTGCTAAACAGTTGGCCCAGTCATGGGACATAACTTGTAACATGAAAAATAAGCGTAAGCGAGTTGTAAAACGCTTCTTTGTTGAATTATCAGTTGACCATAGAATTGACGACCCAGTGAAATCATTTGAAGTAAAAGTTTTCAATGCAACACTAGATATTGTAATAGCTCAGCTACAAAATGAGATCCGAAGGATTGCGTTGCATTGATGATAGGTTTTCATTCCTGATGCCTCAGAATTTAGTAAACTTCTCACAAGAGACAATAGTAAAGGAAAGTAAGGCTCTGGTAAATGTGTATCCTGGTGACCTTTCCACATCACTGCCTGACCAAATAATATCCTTCAAAGCTCTGATGGCCAAAGAAATTATACACAAGAAAAGCATTCGATAAATGATGAATTTACTGGTTGAAGAAAACAGCTGCCTTATGAGCTGCCTCCCAGTCTTAACTACAGCTTTGCAGCTTTATTTAACCATACCTGTCACAACAGCTACAGCGGAAAGAAGCTTTTCAAAACTTAAATTAATTAAGTCATACTTAAGAAGTGCCATGGCCCAAACTCGGTTGAGTGACTTGGCACTGTTAAGTATTGAGCATGAAGAGACACAGAAAACTAATATCAACGAAGTGGTTGGAAAGTTCTTAGCTATTAAAAAAAGAAGACTAGGCTTAGGAAAACAGTGAACTTTGGTTGATCCTCATCTGTAAATATTGTACATTACTTGAGTTCGAGTGTTATTGAATTGGATTAGACTTAAGGAGAACGTGTGTAGAGTGTATTCAAGAATTTCACAAATTCAGTTACAAACTAATTTAAATGTTTGAAAAAAGCTAGAATGTTACTTTGATATTCGTTTTTAAATAATAAATTTTTACCACTCTGTGTGCGGTACTGTTTCATAGTCTGAATTTAGATCCTTGACGTAAAAATAAATAATTCTTTTTATTTTGGTTTTTTTATAGTTTGTATAGAACTTTATCTATTTAGCAACAATGAATTTTAAGAGTTTGTATACGTGTAAAACATCCTTTGCAAATTGCAAACGCTTTGTGATAGACGAGAAAGTATTCACAAACCATTGTTGTGAAACACACGTAAATAGAAACTCATTTGAGTGTTTTCCCCTATTACGTATACAAAATTTAACCATTTTTATAGGTCCCCCTAATTAGTTTCGCAGGGGGGCCCCCGTTTCGTTAGCGCCGCCACTGGTAACATTAAATAAAATACTTTATTTTTTAGAAAAAACTTCAGTTATTATAATTCAGATGTGACGCATGCTGCGCGAGGCATATAATATAACTCTATTGTACCTCAACAAAAAGCAGTACGTTACAGAATTGGCGCTCAACGTAAAAGGGCGGTAATTAGAAAAGAATTTTGATATTTAATAAAAATATATACCAAAAAATCTAATTATCGTTGGCAGTTATGAGAAAACAAGAAATGCATAATACCCGAGGCAAATCGAAGAAGAGGGCAGAAGAAAAGGAGAAGGAAGAAGGTGGACAGGAACAAGAAATAGAATTAGTCACGGACAGTGAAATGGACCAACAGACAGGTGATACAGAAGAAACCGAAGTAGTTATGGACACGGAAACGGAAATAATTGAAGAGGGGACCAACCAGACAAAGCGGTAGCCAGAGAAGAACCTAATTGGCAGGACATGATGAAATTTATGGCTGAACAATTTAGAAGACAGGAGGAAACTTCAAAGCAAACCAATAACAAAATAGATGAAAATTTTAAGAAACAGGAGGAACACTTGAGACAAACCAATGAGGAAAATAAAGAAAATTTTATGAGACAGGAGGAAAAATTTGATAAAATAATTGAAAACTCAAGGAAACAAAATGAAACCATGAGCGAAAAATTTGACAAAATAGATGAGAATTTTAAGAAACAGGAAGAGAACTCAAGGAAACAGAATGAAACCTTGAGGTACAGTTTAAAACAAATTGAGAAAATAAACGAAGAAAGTTTAAGGCGGATTGAAGGTAAAATGGAGAATTTCAATAAGGAGATATGGGAAACTTTTGGAGAGAAGTTTGGAAAGGTTAATACACTTAGCCAGAAAGCAGATACATACAAAGAGGAGACAAATAAACAAATGGACAGCGGTTTTAATAATTTGGATAAAACATTAAACAGCACTTCCGAAGGTACTAAAGAAGACCCGAATGCATTGCTATCTGAAAATAAGAATAGAAAGGACAAGGAGAAGATCCAAACCGTGGAAAAGAAGACCAAGAAAATAATAAAAACAGGTAGAAAGAGAATAATAAATACTAAGGAAGAATGGGAGATGATTACAGGTGTAATAAAGGTATTCAACCTTCCAATTAACGAACAGAGGGAGTTAATTAAGTTTACATCCCAGTTAAATGTGTCAACGATGGAAGTGTATCAGACAATATCAGTCGTATCTTCAAGACGGAATACAACATTCAAATATTTGGTAAATAATCCAGAGGTAAAAGGGAATGAAATGAGATTAAATATGAGCAACTATGTTATGTTAGAGGAGGTACAATATTTGTTAGTTAAAAAGGAATGAATTATGACGGAAGACCGGTACTTAAGTGAAAGTTTCATAGCAGCAAAGTGGGAGAGCCGGATGGTAAGAAGATTATCAAGGAGAGAATTAATTCCGAACACCCCAGTAATCCGAGTAAAGGGAGTACCTGAAATAATGGACCATGGTTAAACAGACTCCAAACAAACCAGAAAAAAGGGACGGATTTTATGGATACAGGACCAACCAACCCATTGTAATAAAAACCCCAAAATTCTAAAAGCATGTAAGGACATCTTACTCAAGTTATTTTGAAACCATATAATTTAAAGTGAAGAGAATAAATACCCCAAAATTCTAAAAGCATGTAAGGACATCTTACTCAAGATATTTTGAAACCATATAATTTAAAATAAAAAGACAAAACATCAAGAAAATGTAAGAACAGATTATATAATTTAATTATAAATAACTGATTTAAAATGAAGTAATAGGAAAAAGTAATATTTTTAATGGTAACAAACAGAATAAAAATTAAAGGAACAAAAACAATTTATGGTAATGTGCTCAGATAAGAAGAATAAAGAATAATTTAATGATTCCAATGAAACTGAAGGAGGATGATAATTAATACAATAATTAGAATTTCTCGGAATTGAAGATTTTATAAGAAGAAATGATACGGAGAAATATGTCACAAGAAGTAAAGTCAAAAGAATTTTAACATAAGGCCTATCAATAATGTTATATGCTATTAGTTAATGGAAAAGAAGAAGGAATCAAGGAGAAGAAGAAATATATAAATAAATGCAAACAGCTACAGTATGAAGAATCCCAAAAGTGTTTAGTACTAGTCGCTAATTGACTACTACTTATAAGTTTTTTATTTTTATGTATTGACCGTAGAAATGTTCCGGCAATAATTTTTATGAGCAGGGATGATGTTCCCCTGGTCTCAGAAGGTGTAAGGATGGACAGCGGAGAATGGACCCAGAGTGGCCACCCGACTGGTACCACCGCACAAGATAGGGAAAATGTTGGGGAAATTGAATATTTAAGGGATAAAAATTATAAAATAGCTGAAAAGAGTGATATTGGATTCCAGAAGTATAAATGAAGAAAATAGAAGGAAGATAGCAGACTGAAGTTTAATTGATACAGAATCTATAGAAGTAAATAGAAATGAGTGTTAAAACAAGTTTAATATGATTAGTGTGACCAGTCCTTATCAAATAAAATGTGGAAGTACCACTACCCAGAAATAAATAATTGATAATTTGCCTCCAAGAGAGAGAGAGTATAGTAAGAAAACAGCAATTACCACCAGTCTGAATGACCAGTCAGAGTTTACAACAAGTTTGAAAATGAAACACTATTATGAAGATAAAACCAAGACTATTAGGTAAATGGAAATAATCAACAATTTATTTTTAACTAGCGAGTACCCGGCATGCGTTGCAATGCCACTCAAAGAAAGAAAGTGTTTGTATATATATAATATATAAGGACTTCGTTCGCGTGGTCTTCAATTTAATGCGATAATATATTTAGAACAGAATCTATTCCATTGGGTTGCCATAGTAACCAGATCTAATAAGTTAATAAGTCTTTTTTAAGACTCCAAAGGACCCCCCAGAGGATCGTATCGAAAAAACACCTGTCCTATGTTGGTTCTCCCGTTGCGTAAAATATTTGTGCCAAGTTTGGTTGAAATCGGTCCAGTGGTTTAGGAGGAGATGTGGAAGACCCCAAAGAACCCCATCGAAAAAACACCTATCCTATGTTGGTTCTCCCTTTGCGTAAAATATTTGTGCCAAGTTTGGTTGAAATCAGTCCAGTGGTTTAGGAGGAGATGTGGAAGACCCCAAAGGACCCCCCGAAGTATCATATCGAAAAAACACATATCCTATGTTGGTTCTCCCGTTGCGTAAAATATTTGTGCCAACTTTGGTTGAAATCGGTCCAGTGGTTTAGGAGAAGATGTGGAAGACCCCAAAGGACCCCCAAAGGACCCCATCGAAAAAACACCTATCCTATGTTGGTTCTCCCTTTGCGTAAAATGTTTGTGCCAAGTTTGGTTGAAATCAGTCCAGTGGTTTAGGAGAAGATGTGGAAGACCCCAAAGGACCCCCCAATGGACCCCGTCGAAAAAAACACCTATCCTATGTTGGTTCTCCCGTTGCGTAAAATATTTGTGCCAAGTTTGGTTGAAATCGGTCCAGTGGTTTAGGAGGAGATGTGGAAGACCCCAAAGGACCCCCCAAAGGACCCCATCGAAAAAACACCTACCCTATGTTGGTTCTCCCGTTGCATAAAATATTTGTGCCAAGTTTGGTTGAAATCGGTCCAGTGGTTTAGGAGGAGATGTGGAAGACCCCAAGTCCCCATAGGACCCCATCGAAAAAAATTCATAAACCTTCGCGGGCGTGCGCACAACAACTCACCGAAGTTTCATCGCAATCGGATGAATGGTATAGGAACGCATACGGGACAAAGAAAGAAAGAAACAAACATTCATTTTTATAGATATATTTATTTTTAATAAACAAGTAATACCAAAATAAATTTGTTCTAGTGGGGGGGCTTTATGTAACGTTACATAACCCGGTCCCAATAAATTAAATCATGATAACATAAAGGTCAGAAATGGGTAACCTATAACTAGCTCTAAATTAAAGTATATCACTAAACATGATAAACAATTCGAGTGATATATGGTGCAAAGTGAGTTATAGTGTACCCATTGAGGTAAAAAATAAAAGTGAAGGTAACTTATTACAAAACTGTGCTGTAGGTTTGGAAATTATAAAACTATGAGAGTAGGCTATAATACTACTAACTGATTTTGTATTTTTATTTATTTATTGTAATATTTATATTGTATGGACAACCAATTGTTATACATAAGTTAATGTTATATTTTTTAAAATATTTGTGTTGTAATATAGGATAACCCAGGGTTAGTTTTAAAAAACATAAAACCTTTTAAATATCAAAGGATAATAAAAAATTAAAATAATACTATGAGGGAGATGGCAGCAGGAAGTAGTGCAGTGTAGGAATACTATGAGAGACTAATAAATAACATATATGAATTTATTTAAAGATAATAAAATTATCAAATATTTATATACAAGGTCATAAGAAAATAAACAAAAACTTATTATGTAAACCAAATTAATAAAGAAACCGGAATGGAAAAGAATTATTTTTCGGTAAATAAAATATAAATTTATAATAATTACAAACTGCCTGTATAATAAAAATACTATGGGTTACTAAGAGTGACGGAAATAACAAGTATTGTTAATAATAAATTTTGAAATAAAACCATAGAGTTGAAGAAATGATGCTACTACAATTATAATAAAAATAACCTTTTTTGGAACTTTGGAGGAGTGAAAATTAATACTAAATTAACAAGCAACATTACCACTATATAATCATCCATGATTTATCAAAATTAAATGGTTACATTCCTTACAAAACAGTGAAAGAAAATCTTCGGATGATTCAACCTGGTTTCACCATAGTTCTAATTGACGATCGAAAAATGCGCCAGACGGTAAGGAAATTATAACGCAAGACGGACCTCACCAGCAAAAAAGCTTCATTCCAGTAAGAACCATAGGGAGCGAGGTAATATAAACATTTCGTTTAATAGTTCAAGAAGAAAACGCATTCCGAACGTGGATATAGAACACAAAATAGTCATTTAATCATATGTTTTTTAAAGTAAACAAAAGCACGCTGCACTCTTACGGACATTCCTGGAACTACATACTACACGGAAAAATAAACAAATTTATTTAATAATTTTTTCGGTATTTGTAAAGCTTAGTAATTATCCATTTCTGACACTCTCGTAACTAAAAGAACTTACCCTGAACCCTGGGGAATTATTAAGAATTATATATTAATTGATGTTTTTTTATATTAAATAGAGTAAAATTTGGTAAATAAAACCATATATGTTTTTCTCTTTAGATAATTCCATGTTTGCTCTGTGAAGTCGAGATTATGTTTTATTTAAAGAAAGATCAATTGTGATAATTGTATTTTGGTGGCAGGAAACAAAAATCAAGAATATCAATAAATAATATTATTGAAAAATAATCTTGAATAATAAAGTGTGTTATAATTTTTGTAGTGGGTAGTTGTAATAAGTTTCAGCACAAAAACAGAAGAAATCAACACATCGGATCAGATTTTGCTATAGTGTAGGCTGGTTGAACTAAGCGTAGAAACTTATATCACCATCAGCCGATTTAAATCACAGAGAACAATTTGAAAAAATCCGGAATCGTCTAAACCAAGTGTAAATAATTGGTACTTACTCTCTCTTCTTCATAAGGCTGAACAACTTCCCTCCTTGACCCCAAATCACACACTCTCGATTTCTGTTTAGATTGAGTAACATTAAATAAAATACTTTATTTTTTTAGAAAAAACTTCAGTTATTATAATTCAGATGTGACGCATGCTGCGCGAGGCATATAATATAACTCTATTGTACCTCAACAAAAAGCAGTACGTTACAATATTTATGAGGTGGTGAAATTCTTAGACAAGAGCCTAGAAGAGGAAATGAACACGATGACGAACTGCCACCATCAATGCAGGAAATACAAGAGGCAATTAAAGCACATAAAAATAACAAAGCTCCAGGAATTGACGAAATTCCCTCTGAACTACTTAAGTGGGGTGGGAAAAAACTCGTGGAACAATTGCATGCCTTATTACTCACTATATGGAGTACAGAACAAATCCCTGACGATTGGAGGAAAACCATCATATGTCCTATACATAAAAAAGGGGACAAGCTATCATGCCAGAACTACAGAGGAATCTCTCTACTATGCTCCGGATATAAAATTTTTACAAACATTATCAATAAAAGATTACAGCCATATGCTGAAGAGATTATCGGCGAATACCAGTCCGGTTTCAGAAAAGGAAGATCCACCATAGATCAAATATATACAGTCAGACAAGTTCTGAGTAAAGCATGGGAACAAGATATAGACGTCTATAATATTTTTGTTGATTTTAGACAAGCCTATGATTCGATAGATAGGGATAAACTATCTAATATTTTATACGAATTCGACATACCAGTGAAACTGGTAAGGATGATAAACTTGACAATGACTAATACAGAAGCTCAGGTACGAATACAAGGACACAAAACAGAAGGATTTGTAATCAATCGAGGGTTAAAACAGGGAGATGGGCTGGCCCCGACCTTGTTTAATCTAGCTTTAGAATATGTGATCAGAAAACTGTCAGTAGGAAGAAACAACGTACTGACAACAAATCGGTCCAATTAGTAGCCTATGCGGATGACATCAATATAATGTGTAGGACAAAAAATGCAGCAGAGGAAACGTATTCTGAACTCAAAGAAAATGCTAGCAATATAGGCCTCAAAATCAACATAGATAAAACAAAAATATTAGTGCAGACTAGAAGACAAAGAAACTACGGAACAATCGACAATATCGAAAAGGTGGACAACTTTAAATACTTGGGAACCATATTAGAAAAAAACGGCACAGAAGAAGCCGAAATCCGAAACCGGATAGTCCAAGCCAATAAAGCGTATTTCGCCACATCAAGTATCTTCAGATCCAAAGACATCCACAGAAACACGAAACTAAGGATATACAAATCAATAATAAGACCCATCCTAACATATGGTTGCGAAACGTGTATCCTGAACTCCAAGGCAGCAAACACTCTCGATACCTTTGAAAGAAAAATATTACGAAGAATCCTGGGACCAGTTAATGACGTACATGGCTGGAGAATAAGATATAACTATGAATTGTATCAAATGTATAAAGAACCACCGTTAACACGCATAAAACTACAGCGTCTAAGGTGGGTTGGTCATGTAGCCAGGATGGGAGAAGAAAGGATACCACAAAAACTATTGTATACCAGAATCCATGGAAAAAGACCAGTGGGAAGACCAAGGAGAAGATGGGAGGATGCGGTGGATGAGGATGCAAGAGAGATATTAAAAGTGCGTTCCTGGAGGAGGATGGCTGCTGACAGAGGAGAATGGGGGGAAAAATTGAAGGAGGCCAGGGCCCAACAAGGGCTGTAGTGCCATAGAAAGAAGAAGAAGAAGAAGGTGAAATTCTTTTGTATACTATATGTAAAACAAACATGATTTGAAACGAACACCTGTTTCAAGTAGGAATGCATAACATGAAATACAGCTCAACATAGTGGCAAAATCTGGAACTACAATTATACACAACCATGTCAGTTATACTTTGTCAGAAAACAAAATAATGTTGGCAAAATCATAGTGATGTATTGTCGTCTCAGCAGCACTTTTTTCTAACAAATCAACTGATGTATTATCTTGCCACAAACTGCGTCTGCTTCTTCTTCTTCTCCTCCTCTTCAAACATTAGTTTATATAAACCTGTTCCGGTACCCACCTCATCCTAGGATGACCCACAACTCTTCTACCAATGGCTTTATAGTTCAGTGCCGCTTTCGGCAATTGATCCTCTGTCAACCTTTGCAGATGATCCCACCATTGTCTTCTGTAAATTGAAATAACTTCATTTATGCCCTTTACTTTGAGTTCTGCTCTGATACCTTCGTTCCTTATTCTATCTTGCAATGTATAATTTAAAGTATTTCAAATAAACTGCATTTTAGCACACTGAATCTTGGCGCTTTCGTTTTTTGTCATCACCCACGCCTCACTTGCATAAATCAATGTGGGTATTGCAATAGTTTTATAAAATTTAATCCTTGTGCTGTGTCTTGTTTTATTCCTAAGAATTCTATGAATTATACCACAAATATTCCTAAATTTATGTATCTTCTCTCTTATATTATATTCAGATTCATAGCTTACTGCACAGCCGAGATATCTGAAACGGCTCACTTGTTCTAAAGTGCTGTTGTTTATAACTATCTTAGTCCTCACTGGGTATTTACGTTTAAAGGCCATGGTTTTGGTCTTTCTTACTGAAATTGTCAGTGAATACTCTCTTGCCACTTCTTGTAATTGAAACATAGCTCTTTGTGAATCATCCTTATTGTCTTGAATAAGAAATATGTCATCCGTATATAGCAGGGAACCCATACAAATTGATTTGTTAAGCTGTATTCCTCGAGTCATTCTGGATTTCCATGCTCTCAACATGTCATCAATGTATATGTTGTAACATTACATTTGGCATAGCTCGATATCGTACCAGATTTAATGAAGATCATGGATTAGAAAATTAACAAGAAGAAAAAATATCTTTTAAAAATGATAGTGAAGATGAACAAATAACTACTTTAGACTGACTTGTACTATAACTGACCGTACCCAAATTAATGTTTAGGTAAAGTGATGCAAAATACCCCGATGATGACATGAATTTCAAATAATGACAAGAATAATACTTATAAAGACAGACAGCATTATGTACCATTACTATAAGTAAACAAATTGTTTTATTAAATGTATCAAAATATAAAAATAATCAAAATACAAATTGAGGGATAATAGGCCCAAATATACTATATAATGTAAAATAATATATTAGTAAATTGTTAATTAAATGATATAATGAAATAATACAACAAAACAATTATTATAGATACATGGAAACATGCAACTAACTGTAAATAATAGTGGACATAATGTTATCAAGAAAATAATGTATAATACAGTATAATAATAATTCTCAAATGTATAAAAAGAGACAGAAAAATTACCTAGTACAGCAATGGCTGAACTACCTAGGAAAAATGGAAAACATAGAAAATCATTATTAAATGATTAAACTTTCCTTTTTATGTTCTTAAAACACGTTTAAAGTTGTGTTGATGTTATTTATAGTTTTATTAAATAATATATGTATGATATGCCTTATGCAGTATGTATGTAACCAGGCATATACAAATTGTTTAATCACAAAATGTGAATTATGTTTTTTTATGTTGTTACTGTAATAATTATTGTTATATTTTTAAATGATAATATTAATAGAGTTATAGGGAGTAGTTTTGATGGTAGTTGCATAATTAATAGGTGTTACAATAACAGAAAATAGAAATTTAACATGTCAAGACATAGGCCTATAAAAACTTTGGAATTTTGTAAATTTTAGGAAATACTGTTAGAATTATATAAAACAAATGTTGTAATATGGATAGATTTATAGTTAATAGTATACACAACAAATATGAAATCGAAATAATCAGTTTTAAGTTATTTAAGAAAAATTCAGATAGCAAAAATGTAACATCAGTATTTCTTAAGCAAAAATAGGCATGTTTGGTGTCTATATGTCACAAATGTTAAGACCAAAATAATGATGCTATTGGTTTTAAATTCCCAATCAGAACAAAAAAGTAATACTAATCTAAAGGTTTTTGACCAAATTCAGACATTGAAATAATGAATTTGTATGACAATGTATATCTGAATCAACCAACCAGATTTCAAGTTTTACCTTAGCAACCAAAAATTCAGATAAATAAAATGGGACTTCTTTAACAACAGTCGTTGAAGACAGACACGTTAATAAAACGTCTCAGACAATTATATTTAAATAGTAAAAACACATACCAGACTTTGTAAAACGAATTGAGATAGTCAATACAAAATGTTATAATAACAATAGAACTTCAAGAATTTAATTCAGAAGAATTTAGATCCGGGGAGAAGAAGCAAAGAAGACTTGGACCCTATCTTCGTCCTGGAAGAATAAAGAAGAGGATCTGGTGAATTTGAACAATTTATTATATTATGTGACAACACCTACACTTGTGTACACGACTATCTAGGAATTAAACAAAATGAAACTACAGACACTATCCTACACCAACACTAAAGAACACTCAAAAATAACACCAATTGAGTTTTACACCTTTTTTGAACACCATAAAAACTTTAACGATAACTAATAAACATCTAAACTGTTCATAACCTATAATAGTGAGTAACACATACACGACTACCAGTTTGCACTATACACATCAAAACCTTGTAATATCCTTATATTGTGAAGTTTGTATTTTGATTTTAGGAGTTGTATTATTTGTTTAACCATAATTCCCAAACCAGATACACCCTGAGATTATTTATTTCATTGAAATAATAACAAAACTGCATCATTCTTTTGGCTTGGTCGACTATAGCACAATATTTTTAGCTACTACCAACTGATGAATAAAGACGCATAATTTTGTCATAATCTGTAATTACAGTAAAGAAAAACGAGAAGTAATTAACCACTACTTCATTTGAATAAAGATCGTTAAAAGGAATATAATCTGTTTGGTGTTATCTTTGCATTATTATTACTGTTTCCTTTAAGAATTATGTTAACATAGCACAGCGGACGGAGCAACTGTTGGCAACTCCGAGTGACGTCATTAGGACTGCATGCATAGTGGGAGCGAGCGGCAGAATACAACCGTAGAATAATAATTTATAGTTCAACATACATATTATATTTGTTGCAAATTGACGCATACAACGTGGAGAATAAGAACCTAACAATATATGAAATTTGTTACAAATATATATATTACTATAATACTTATAACTATTTTACCTCAAGATGTATTTTTTCTTTAGGGACATGTTTTGGGAGATCCTGTTCTCCCATCTTCAACCTTCGCCATCTTGCTTCTGGTGCAGTATTTGTGTGTTGGCTTCTGGATGTTATTATGGTGGTTTTTTGGTCTTTGGTCCTTCAATGTTGCATTATTGTGTGTGGTTGTGGTATCTGTTTTTGTATTTTGTGTATTTTCGATGTTGAGTGCTTTGAATATTGTGTCATGTTTTGTATTGATTTGTATTTGTTCTGGTATTAATTTGTTTTGTGTTTTATGTTTGTAAATCTGTAAATTTTCCCAAATGTTCATTATGGTGCCTTTGTGTGGTATATGTTTTATTAGTGTTACATTGGTTATGTCTGGGAATTCATGTCCTGTGTTTATTGCATGTGTGGCTAAATTGGATTTATATATGTTTGGTTTTTTGTATGCATTTAGGTGTTCAAAATAACGTTTTTTCAGCTGTTTTTTTGTTTGTCCTATATAACATTTATTGCAATCTTGGCATTCAATTTTGTATATACCGTTGGTTGTTGTATTATCTTTGTTGTGTGAGTTATTTAGATTTTGTAATTTATTTTTATTAGTTTTGTATGCTATTTTTATATCTGTGTTTTTAAAGGTATGCCAAAAATTGCATACAAAACTAATAAAAATAAATTACAAAATCTAAATAACTCACACAACAAAGATAATACAACAACCAACGGTATATACAAAATTGAATGCCAAGATTGCAATAAATGTTATATAGGACAAACAAAAAAACAGCTGAAAAAACGTTATTTTGAACACCTAAATGCATACAAAAAACCAAACATATATAAATCCAATTTAGCCACACATGCAATAAACACAGGACATGAATTCCCAGACATAACCAATGTAACACTAATAAAACATATACCACACAAAGGCACCATAATGAACATTTGGGAAAATTTACAGATTTACAAACATAAAACACAAAACAAATTAATACCAGAACAAATACAAATCAATACAAAACATGACACAATATTCAAAGCACTCAACATCGAAAATACACAAAATACAAAAACAGATACCACAACCACACACAATAATGCAACATTGAAGGACCAAAGACCAAAAAACCACCATAATAACATCCAGAAGCCAACACACAAATACTGCACCAGAAGCAAGATGGCGAAGGTTGAAGATGGGAGAACAGGATCTCCCGAAACATGTCCCTAAAGAAAAAATACATCTTGAGGTAAAATAGTTATAAGTATTATAGTATTATATACATCAAGAAACGGACTGTAGCAGAAAGTGATTGAAATATATATATATATATATATATATTATTATATAACGGGTGTCTCCTCGTTAATCCTCTCTTTTGTGACTGCCTGTTTATATGTATCTTATTTTAATACGTGTTATAATAATGTTTAAGTATATCTCAGTCCCTCTCTATTTACTTAACTTAAGTATTGTAGTATTTAGATGTATTCCAGTTTCTCCCTATTTGAATATAATTATGTTATGGTGGGTGTAAATTATGTGTATAGTGTGTAATTCAAATTTTTCGCTCAAGCCTATTCTGCGTTGAAGAGAAGAGAATGAATTTTTATTGTATTCTCTTTCTCTTTAATACCCAAGCAGTCCGCAAGTAGCACTGTAGTTCCCAGACAGCGAAAATTTGTAGGTTAGCCCACCGCGTATGGTAATTCTCAGTTACGCTCTCTACTTATCTTATACCTTGTCCACACTACACTAAATCTTAAATAAATGAGAAGGTATCTGAATCCTGAAAGGATTCTTTATTAATATTTTAATATTTTTTGTACAACAAAGTTATTTCTTTTACGTAGATACAAAAGGCAAGATGTTAAAAGTAATCGATTATCGATTGGATTCAAGGTTTTATATTAATTTTAGTTATGATTTTATATTTCTTTAAATATAGGGCGTGAAGGTTCTTTCAACTGTTAGTAAGATCAGAAAATGCATAAATAGGAATACAAGGTATTACAATATAGAGTGAGTTACGTATTTATTAAATAATATTTAAAATAATTGTAGCTTTACCATACGCTCGGCATCGTGACTCGATAAGGCCGTGTACAAATAACCTCTTCATCTGGTTTGGTCAAGAACAGCATGCAGATTAATATGCTCTCATCAGTCTTCATTCCAAGTTGAAAATAAAGTTTAATTCTTGGTTCTGGGATGATGCAGAAATACCGCTCCTTTTGTTCACCAATGTCCGAGTTTTGTGGTTACGTGCTTCGACGATTTTCGAGTCCAATTACGTTTTTTTTCTATTGAATTGTGTAAACTGAAGTTCCGATATAATTTGGTGTTTATTTTCGTTTCTTTTACGTTACAGGATTATATCACTTTATGCAGGTAGTTATTTCTCTGGTTTTGTTAATTGATTAAGTTAACATTTGTTCATTATCTGGAATTTTGCAATTAGAGTTCTTCCTTTATTTTTCGTTACTTTCGTGTATAGTTTTTAGATTGTCCAATTATATAATACGGTTAAATGATTTATTATATATCATTATCATACTATTGTGATTTATTATTCATTTTGTTTAAATTTGTATGTACTTTGTATTTAAATTAGATCAAGTCTTTCTTGAGCGTCTTTTAACTAAACCGTCTTCATTCATGTAAATTTATCCAATAATCAAATCAACAAATTCTATCTCTTTCGTCGTACCTGGCAACCATCTTTTTTATTCTTATTGGATATTATGTTATATTATAATCATTTCATACAATGTTCTTCCACTCATCAAAATAATCCCTTTCTAAAATTACATTATATCCTATTATAATTTTACCTATTGCTTGTTACTAATTTTTATATATTTTGCTGTCATTTCCTCTTAGTCTATTTATTTTAACAAATATTATTTTTCTGTTACAAAACATTATCTATCGGTATCATTGCACTATGGCATTATAAGAATTTATTTAATTTGAGTTTATTTATTTGTTATTATCAATTATTATTAACTTCTCCTAACTCATTAGATTTTATTTAGTATTTGTTACCAATTTCTTTACCTAACCTTTCTGATCTGACTCATTATATAATGTTACTGGTTGTTAGTCCTATCATTATACCTTGATCTACTTCTGAATTTAACTTGTTACTATCTGCAATATTATAGAATACTTTATCTATTTATGACATGGTTATACTAAACTCTTTTGTATCTCGTTAACAATTATAGCCTTTTTTGCCAAGTTTACAATTATAATCATCCTATTATCTAAGTACATGTATACAAATAACTAACTCTATAAAGTCTAACAAAAGCTTTATCGTGACCTATGGATAACACATAACATGAAATTAATTAATAATCAATTACTGAGTTCAACAACAGCTCTATAATGGTAAATTGATAACTCATAATACTTAATTACCTAGTATTCTATCGATAGAATAATTTCACTTGCTAACACAAAAATATAATATCACTATCATGATAACAATATACCATGATACAATTAATAACAAGTACATTTGATTAACTTAAGTCATATAATATTTACTCATTCTCATCTACTTTAAAACATCAGTTATTATGAAACAGTCAAAATTAGTTTTTTCATTATTTGTCAATGTCTGTTGTTTACCTCTCACTGAACCTTGAGGTTTATTTTTATTAACATTATCAATTTCTTATCTTTCTACCTTGTATTCTTATTTTATTTAATCAATCAGGGGTTGGGTTTCTGACCTTTTACAAGTGTTGATAATTAATAAATTTTTCTCTATTTTAAACCTTATAAGTTGATTTATGTAACGTCGGGGACCGTATTTTCGTTACGTTACAATATATATATATATATATATATATATATATATTGTAACATAACAGATTTGAGGTCCCCAACGTTACATAAAAAACGAAGTAAATATGGTTTAGAACAATACCCAAAGCCGGTTATAATTGAATACCAGAGGGCCCATATCACCTAAAGAATACATTATAGGTACGTGTTAAGGTTACTAAGTAATTAAAACATCTAAATTGTACCTAAATCTAAAAAAATGTAATAAATAATATGGGATGTAAAACATAAACATTGTGTCTAATGGGAGGAGTTTAATGTGTAGGAATAAATTATAAAATACTATTCAAATTAATATTTAATATGTTATGAAATGTACTTGGTGTTATGCTGTAACATAATATAGTGTTTACAGAATATTTATCTTATGTTTGTGGATAGTAAGAGTGGAGTTGTTGCTTTAAAGAAGTACTTAGTCTGCGGTACTCCTTTTATTTATGTTAAAATTGTATTTGAATAATTAAGTATAAGTACATGGGTTAGGTATTATATTATGTTGAATGTATTTACTGTAATTGATTAATGAAGATGTTTGAATTAATGTTTGTAAACTTGGCCAGGAAGGCAATAAGTGTTAAAAAGTTGGCAAGTAGTTCTTATAGTTATGTTATAAAATAATTAAGGGTTCAAGGATGAACTAATTAATATAATGAATTAAAACCAGGAAATTAAAATTAATGTAAGTGGCCATAAACCAGTGACTATTTGTACAGTAGGTCAGGTAAAGAAAAATTAAGTTAAAAACAAAACAATATTATAACAGTTGTAAGAAAACCTATAGGCCTAAATTTAATATTTGTAAATGGAAATTAATACCTTTTTAATAAGTCCAGTCAAATGAAACTATAGTAAAATATATACGGTTTAAGAAGGTAGATTTGGTGAGAGTTTTAGGTAATTTGGTATAATTCCAAGCATGGAGTATTTTATTAAAAAAGAGTAGTAATATTTTATAATTCTGGCTCTAGGATATCAAATATTATCCAATGACAGAAAGTAATGGTTGTTAGGGTAACTAAAATGTAAAAAATCTTGTTGATTTGGATTATTCAATTGTTAAATGCTAATGGGTGAAGTTGAATTCATATAAAATACAGAAAAGAATTTATAAGAAACTTTAATATATATTATTCGATTGTTATATGCTATTGAGTTCAGATCAGTAGACAAATTTAAGAAAAAAGACATAAATTAACATAAAATGAATAAAAATTAACAAATTAAAGTAAAAACCAATTCCTGTAAACTAAACCGATGAATAATCAATGAATTAGATTTCAAAAAATATACACATATATCTCCAAATGGTCGAGGAATTATTATTTCACTCTTCAAGGTAATTCCATTGGAATTAGTGTTGAACTCGATTTCCCATTTAACCAGGAAACTCATTGATGGAATAATAAGTCTGAATGAAAGGAATTATAGACAAAAAATACTCAAGAACCTTTGTTACTGAAGACGTAAACCTCACTTTCAAGAAAGAAATTATAATATGACACCAATTCCACCGGGACCGACAACCACAAGGATCGTGAAGGAGAACGAAGATTAGAAGAGTTCCCGTTGCCTTCCAGGACATCACCCTTTCAATTTTATTAATAATCTGAACGCCTTTTCTGGATTAACGTAACCTCAACTGTAAATCTTCAATCGTTTGCAAACAAGCACTGCTACCTTGAGAATCGTCCAGTACGGTAACACCAGCTTATATTTAATTTTAATACAGTAAGAACTAATAACATTTTGTAATACTTAGTAACCTTAATTTTGCATTACCTGGCCTTACTAATCGTTAAAAGAATCACACGTACCCTGGGATAAGAGATAATTAACATTATATTTAATTTGTATTAAAAAAAGGAATAGTTAACTAACCAATCGATTCAACATTGTACAATCGATATAACTATATTATAACCATGAAGAGCACTGTTGGAAGTTAAATTAAAAAGTAATATAAATAAAGAATCCTTCTTGTATATAATGACGTTTTATATTATTGTAGAATAGGTATTGTATTTTGGTGGTGGAGTAATTTACAGGTAAAAAGGGTGATTAAAAATCTGGTGAACAAGCTAACCTATAAGAGTAAGTCAATTACGAATAACAGCGCTTATAGTCGACAACTGGTAGAACGTGAGATTGCCGAACTAGCGTGTTTCCTTCACAATTTTTGAATTGATTTACATAATACGGACTGACTAGGGTTGGAGAGAATTCTCAATTTATTAATTAAAATACCTGAAATATAGAATTAACATTGAGTAAACATTTAGTAGTTGGGTAAAACTGTGTTATGGTATACATAAAAGTTGCAATAACAATATAATAAATAAACTTGTCTATTAATATTGAGTTACAGGAGGTCACCTATAAGACTACATAATAAACATTTCCTTAATAACAGATTGATTAAACACACGTAACATCAGCTAGTTGTTACAATATATATATATATATATATATATATATATATATATATATATATATATTTCAATCACTTTCTGCTACAGTCCGTTTCTTGATGTATATAATACTTTAATATTTATACTAAATTTACCTCAAGATGTTTTTTTCTATTTGGAACATGTTTCGAGAGTTCCTGTTCTCTCATCTTCAGCCTTCGCCATCTTGTTTCTGGTGAAGTATTTGTGAATTTGTAAATGTGTATTATATTCAAAGCACTCAGCATCGAAAATACACAAAATACAAAAACATATACCACAATCACACACAATAATACAACTTTAAAAGACCAAAGACCAACAAACAACCTTAATAACATCCAGCAGCCAACACACAAATACTTCACCAGAAACAAGATGGCGAAGGCTGAAGATGAGAGAACAGGAACTCTCGAAACATGTTCCAAATAGAAAAAACATCTTGAGGTAAATTTAGTATAAATGTTAAAGTTATATATATATATAAAGCAAGGTTGGGGAAACACAGTATCCCTGCCTAACTCCCTTAATTATTGGAATGTCACCTAAGAGCCTGCCACTCAGATCCAGGACTACAGCCACAAACTGGATCTGATTTGATGCCACAAACTGCTAAGGGATTAAATATGGACAATTTTTGGAAGCACTGTGTTGTGACACGTACAGGTCATGCGTCTAATGCTTGAGGTCTAATACTATTGATGATTTTCAATAATTCATTATATAAATGTTTGTTTAATTTTACCTTTGTCTGAGCCAACTATTGATCATTGAGGAGCTTTGTCAGAGGTGGCAGCTATGAATTTTTTTTATATTATTATTATTATCTAAAATATTAGTGTCCACCAGTACCAGTTAAGGCATAAAGGCAATGCAGGATCCTGAACCAGCTTAACTTTGGAATATTTAAGGTGCGAATCTAGTTGGTTTTTGTCGGTTTTAATACTGCATCCTATTGTTATAGGAGTATATTTTGCTGCTGGCTTGCAGTTGTGTGGTGTTGGGGCATCAAAGGTTAGGGGAAGACAACACTGAATAAAAATTACTGGAAGTCATTGCCCGTAAGGAGGCATCCCTTCCATCTAATAGGCTGGTACCCTATAATGGGGAAATTAACATAGAGTCTTCAAAGAAAACTCTGATGGAGTTAATGGTAAGTAACTGCAACACTTGTGAACCCTGGTAATATCATGAGACAGATATTTGAATGTGCTGTTGTTTGCTGACGACTCGCTTGTGAATCAAAATACAGAACCAGCTTTACAAAAATCTGTTTTTATGCTTCATCTACAAACAATACAATATGAAAATCTCGACTACAAAAACAAAGGTAATGGCATTTTGAGGTAAGGAACCAATGACAACAAAAATAATAATTATTATCAAATTATAGAATAGGTGAACCATTTTAAGTATTTGGGAAATGATAAGAATTATGGTATTAATGTTAATTCATGGTAGTTCCAGACGATCTGTGGGGCAATCGATCATATTTTTAGAAACAAGGCATGTCAAGATACAAAATTAAAATTTTACCAAGTTATGGTGGTCCCTGTACTGTCCTACGGATGAGAATTATGGACAACAACCAAGAACAAAAAAGTAACATACAGGCCTCAGAAATGTAATTTTTAAGAGTAGTTAAAAAGTGTTTTAATCTAGATATATAAAGAATGAGGTCATAAAAGAAGAAGTACAAGTTTTAAAATAATTTTTTCTATGACATTTACTTTCATCTCCTAACGCTTCTTTAGCTGCCTCATGTACCTTGTTCAATGATATTATTGTTCCTGATGAAAACGTTTTTACATATCGCTACTCATGCTTGGACAAAATACAAGTATTTTGATTTCTATTTTATCAAACTTGGGGCAGTTTGTATGTGGAAGGTAGACAGTTATATGAGAATTCATTCTTAACATCATGTAGATGTTCGCTTCAGCAGAATTTATTTATTATCAAAAGCAAGAGTCATACTTTAATAACCGGGACAGGTTATTCTCTGCATAAAATTAATTTTTATAGGTGGTTTTTTGACTAGGCTAATAAAATGCTGTGTATGAAAGTACTCATTCACTGTCACACACACACACACACACACACACACACACACACACACACACACACACACACACACACACACACACACACACACACACACACACACACACACACACACATACACACACACACACACACACACACACACACACACACACACACACACACACACACACATTCACAAACAAAATTACATGCAAGCAAGAACTTTAGTGTGTAAATTATAAGCAGTGCATTTTTTTGCAGAGGAAGTCAATACCTGTAAGTAAACTTTAAAATATATATTAGACAATTACTTATAGTATTAAATTGTTTTGTTTACACGTCAATCCCATAGATACATTTTTTTAATAAAGTTTAAGTTTGCTTTGGTAAGGAAATGGTAAGGAAATGTCTAGTGAACCCTGGTATTAAGTTATCACGAGACAGATATTTGATGTGCTCTTGTTTGCTGATGATTTGCTTGTACTTCAAAACACAGAACATGATTTGCAAAAATCTGTTTTCTTCATGAGATTTGCAAACAAAACAATATAAAAATCTCAAACATAAAAATAAAGGTAAAATGGAATTTCGAGGTAAGGACCAATAAGAACGAAAATAATAATCAGTGATCGAATTATAGAACAGGTGAGACGTTTTAATTATTTGGGAAATTATATTGGTTATGATAGAAATTATGATATTGATATTAAGTTAGGCAGTTCCAGACGATCTGTGGAACAACTGACCACATTTTTAAAACAAAGTATGTCAAGATATAAAATTAAAGTTCTACAAAGTTATGGCAATCCATGTACTGTTTTATGGGTGTGAACTGTGGACAACAACCAAGACAGTAAAGTACAGGCCTCGGAAATTACATTCCTTCTAAGGAGTTAAAATTAGACCAGGTTTTCACACTCCGACAAATTCTGGAGAAAGGTAGGGAACATAAGCTACAAACCCATCACCTCTTCATAGATTTCAGAAATGCATACGACAGCATTGAGAGAAAGAACTTTACACTGCTCTTGAAGAACTGGGCATACCAAAGAAATTAATAAGATTGTGTAGGATGACAATGCTGACAGTGAAGGGCATGGTGAGGATTCAGAATGCCTTATCAGGAGAGTTTGACTATGGAAAGGGAGTCCTCCAGGGCGATGCTCTTGCTTGCCTCCTCTTCATTCTTACCTTAGAAAAAGCTATGAGAGATGCTAGAATAGATTCCTCCAGGACTGTATTCAACAGGTTGGTGCAGGTCCTAGGATATGCTGATGACCTAGATATAATCGGGAGGTCCCTTCGAGTAGTCACTAAATTTCTTGGTCTTGAAGGTCCCGCAAGGAGGCTGGGTCTCATAATAAATGAAAGCAAGACAAAATACATGGCCACAGGACAGGAGGCTAGAGAAGGAGAGCACATCCAAATTGGCATCTATTCCTTCGAAAAAGTCAACAACTTTGTTTATTTAGGATGCCAAGTTAACTCCGATGGGGAAACAACAGAAGAAATAAAGCGAAGAATCACCTCAGTTCAGGTGCTTCTTTGGTCTTAGACCCCTGTTCCAGAGCAGAATGATTGCTAAGAGCATCAAGCTGCTTTTGTATAAAACACTGATCCGCCCAGTTCTCACCTATGGTTCTGAGATCTGGACCATTTCTAGAAAGTCTGAGACAAGCCTGCTGGTTCATGAACGCAAAATCCTCCGCAGTATATTTGGTTCAATATGTGTAGGAGGTGAATGGAGGAAAAGAACCAACCAAGAACTGAACACTCTTCTGAATGAACCAGATATTGTGAAAATTATAAAACTTGGTAGACTCAGGTGGGCTGGACACGTGATCAGAATGGGGGAGAATGAAATACCAAGAAAGGCACTCACAGAACAGATCTATGGCACCAGGAGAGTTGGTAGACCCAAACTACGTTGGGAAGATGGTGTGAACTACGATGCGCACCATATCCTTGGGACCTGGAACTGGAGAGCAGCTGCACTTGACCGGGACAACTGGCGGAGCTGCTAATGGAGGTCTTGACTCAGTAATGGGTTGTTGCGCCGCTGAAGAAGAGGAGTTAAAAGGTGTTCTAACCTTGATCATAGAATAAATGAAGCCATAAGAGAAGATTTTACACGTTTTTAACTTGAATGAATAATTCAAAGATTAAAAAAATGTACAGGCATTGCACAAATGCAATGCACAGAGAAGGGCATTGAAAATGCTTCAATAAATCTAAAAAATATATATATTTATGTTCATTCACCAATCAATGAATTCATTCTTCATTTACCAATGTACAGATTATAAGTTAAATGTAGTTGCATTCATAAGCGAAGTTTTATATGTGTACTACGTTATTGACAACAAAGAAGTAGTTTCTATGGAAACTTACCGGTTCCCATTTTCAATCACGCACCAGCGATCAGCCGCAAATGTGCGACACATCCTTATAAACATTTTCATCTTTAACAATGGTGAAAAGAACACTTATAAGGAATGTCAGATTCTAAACTGGCCAAACAAGTCTGGAATTACAAACCTATAGGACACAGGTGTGTGGGTAGACCCAGGAAGACATGGCTGGATGGTCTTTGAACATGGAGCAGGCAGCACCTTGCCTATGCTGTGTTGCCTCATGATGATGATGATGATTTATTTTCATCGTCCACTGTCCTTACTATAAGCATAGGTTAGTTCAAAGGCCTAGCTGACCTGCTCAAGTCTGGAAACCTATTTCCAAATAAGTCTGGAAATACAAACCTATAGGACACAGGTGTGTGGGGAGAACCAAAGAGATGGCTGGAGGATTTTTGAAAGTGGAACAGGCAGCACCTTTTTTATGCCGTGTTGTGAAGATGATGATGATGATGATAAAGTCTGCTTTATGGTGATGTTTGTTTAGTGAATCTAAAATTTTAATTTTACAACTTGTAACGTTCTGGGCTACGTTACAAATCCAGGGAACCCATCATAATTGACGCTAGCCAATTATACAGGCTGCCTACGTTGTAACGAACTGAAATTAAACTCAACACAAACAACAATAATCTTTATGCTAATTATTAGGACACAAGGGGAAGGTATTTCACTGATTTATGCATTCACTTCAAAGTGTAATAAGATGACATCTCTTTATTAACAAATTATATAAAAAAGATCCCATAACATAAAAATTTATACTGAAATAATTAAAAAGGGTTTTCTGTAAAACAAGGGATCATATAGATCATGTAATTTACCTCGGATCCGAGTCTGCTTAAATATAGTAAAGACGTCTGAATTATACTATGCTCGTCTAAGAGCTTGCAAGATTACGTTAACCATTTGAAGAATGGTATTATTTATTAAACGGATTATAATTTACATTTCAATATTAACGTTACAACGTATGATTTTCAATACTACAGATTACATTCCTTTGGTTTTATTTATTGCTCAGAGAAAATTATTGTCTTTTGAAAAGTCTCTTTCATCTATAAAAGTTATGTTTCAAATGTAATTAATTCTCGATAGCCAAGCTATCGAGTCACCTCTAAAATAAGCTTTGCTGTCCTCGTCCTGGGGTGTGACTCTTCGGAATTCTGGTAGTCGGGGTAGTCATCTGTGTCGTGTCTCTGGTGAATATCTAATAGCCGTATTAGTGAGTAGATTGATGTAATGCTGCATGATGTTGGGTTGATCCATGCCGGTCCTGGTCAGCGTCGTATGGGTTGTAGACGTCCGTATGTGCAATTTGGCAGGTCACATATTCACATGTAGAGTTGTACTGGAGTTTGCATCTTAAGTAGAAACGTCACCTTGTTTACGAGTAGTTGATTGTTCTTATATTACTACATTTCTTGTGCAAACTTTTTTCTACATCATATACATTTAAAAATCACTAGCCCCCCACTTTTTTTTTGGTGGTAGCTAACCGTTATTTTAAGTTTAAATAACACTTTTTTGAAGATCCCTCGCTTGGAGGTGTGTACTGTCTGAACGCCGCATCGTAACTCTTAACTTGATACGACTGGTACATAACAACGAAGCGGAGCGAGTACTCCGCCATAATATAGTTCCAACTTTTATTTAAATAGACATTCTTATAGCAAGATGAAACAAATTATTTATACTTATTTAGTTTACAGGAATTATTTTAACTACTACTTGTGCCTTCAAATTATTAATTACTTACATTACGATTTTCAAATATTTCTAAGTTACAGATGGTTCGCTAAGCACGTTGTGTCCGGAATTAAACAGGTCAATGCATGATGATTTACTAACGGGTTAACTGTAATATTACTAACTTTTAACAATATGATTTTTTTTATTACTTGTTTAGTTAGATTTTTCCATTTAAATCTCATACTTATTCTGAGTTAATACAGGGGTATTAGCTTTAATTGTGCGATTTAAAAATACTTAATTGCTTTCTCAGTTTTTTTTTTATTATTAAATATTTATTACCAATTAAATCGTCACATACTCCGCCGCTTAAAATCCACATTAGGAATTTTAGTAAGGAAAATTCAAAAGTGGGGACTTGGAGTATGCTTGGCGTTAATGTGTGGGATTTCTCTCCCCTTTTTTATTTTTCTCTCACATTGTTATTGGCATGTGTTATACACAGTTATTTCTTCTCTATAATAAAACAATATACGTATATATTTTCTTACAAACTACCTTTTTCATTATATAAAATTCACACTTAAGATCTACATTTTAAAACACAAAACTTTTTCTTATGTCTACTACTTAAATCTACTACCAGTTTTTTCTTTGGGTTTTAGTTACTCTCTTCATAGAGTAATTTTCTAAATATTTTGTTATTTAGAGGTCAGTTTAGTGGTCATTGAGTACTCATTTGCTTATCTTTCGCTGAACAGGATCTCAGGTTGATCAGGCCTCATTTCCAAATTCTACGATTAACACTTAGCATGGTTACTGAGGTATAAGATAACTTGTTTACCTAGTATTACCTTTTCTATTTTTGGCTATGCTATTTCCTCTTTTCTTCTTATACAATTTTATCTGCGAAATATGTGTTCTCCGTACATATTCTCGAGTCGCAGGTTCGTACAGGGCTACTGTAACTGGGGTTAAATACTTCTGGATTTGGTAAGGACCACACCATCGGTATGATAGTTTAGAGGTGGTCTTATCAATTGCACTACTAGTCGGGTGTGTCTTGTACATTACTAAGTCACCGACTTGGTACCTACAGTAACTAAATTGTTAGTGTTATGAACGTTTCTTTCGTGGTATTTTCTGGATTTCTCTAGGTTCGCTCTTAAATTAGCGCGAGCTTTATTCCATATTTGCTTAATCTGCTTATCCTTTATTTGAGGAGGTAGCAAGTCGTGTATTTTCCATTTAGTGGACAAGGGGTGGTTTGGTTTTTATTTATACAGTAACTCAAACGGGGTCGACTTGTGTCCTTCGTGATAGGCTGAATTAAAGACGTATTGTATCCAGGATAGGTTCTGGTCCCAAGATGTATGATCGTTCGCATGGTAGGCGGTTAATGCAGATTTGAGGTTTCGTAGATACCTTTCAGCAATATTGCCTTGCGGTCGATACTCCGTAGTGGTAATACGGTCTATTCCTAACTTGAAACACATATTCTTAAATTCTTTCGACTTAAATTGTGGTCCGTTATCTGACACTATACGTACAGGTGTACCATAATCTTTAAATAATCTTTCCTGTAATATATTTACAGTCGTCGACGCTAATGCTCGCCGCATGGGATACATCCAAACAAATTTGGTGAACGAATCTACACAGATGAGTAACATAGTATTACCTGATTTAGATCGTGGGTAGGGACCTGAAAAGTCTAAATAAAGTTTAGAGAAAGGGGTCTTAGGGATTTCTGAAATTAATTGGCTTACCTGACTGTTTCTTGCCGGTTTACTGAGAGCGCATAAATTACACTTTTTTACAAAACTAGCTATTTCGCTGTTCATATTGTTCCAATGATATTCCTTTCGAATGCGATATATGGTTTTATTGATTCCCATATGGGCTCCAATGGTAGATGAATGGAAGTACTCCATCAGCATGGGCTTAATCATATCAGGGGCGATTATTCTTAATTCCTTTCCATTTCTTATTTTGTGGCATAGTATACTTTTACTTAATATGTATTTCTCGGATTTAATACCTTGCTCAAGTTGTTCTATAATCGGTTTCAGAAGAGGGTCTTGTTGTTGATATAGAGCAATGTTGGTAAAGGCAAGGGGGAATTCAGTAATTACGGCGTTAGCAAGGGCTGTTTCCGGACTCTCCTTGTTTCCGGGAGTATTTGTGGGCGACTGGAACATACGGGACAGGGTATCAGCGACTACGTTTTGTGTACCTTTAATATGCTGTACTTTGAATTTGTAGCAGTTTAACCTCAATACCCATCTTCCAATATGTCCTAACTGTTTAGGGTGATTCAGTAACCAAGATAATGCTTGATTATCAGTTTCCAAAAGGAATTCTTTATGTTCTAGAAAGGGTTTAAACTTCTCAAATGCAAAAACAATGGCTGAACATTCCAATTCATATGCGGAATATTTTCTTTCTTGGTCGCTCAAGGTTCGTGATGCATAACTAATAGGTAGTCTACTGTTTTCTATCTCTTGATAGATGACTGCACCTAAAGCTACACTAGAACTGTCGGTCTGGACTACAAAAGGTTTCGTGAAATCTGCTAGTTGCAAAACTGGGGGAGATATGATGCTTTCTTTGAGTTGTTCAAACGCATTTTGGTGTTGTGCGGTCCATTCAAACTTCGCTCCCTTCTTTCTTAAGGAATTCAGCGGTGCTGCTATTTCGGCAAGATGGGGAATATACTTGTGGAAATAATTTACCATTCCCAAAAATCGGGCTATACCTTTTGCATCTCGCGGGGGTGAAAATTCTCTGATGGCGCGGGTTCGTTCGGGGTCAATGCTTACTTTTCCATTTGCTTTCACGATGTGACCTAAGAATGAAAATTGTGGGACGGCAAAATTTACTTTTTTGGGGTTAACTGTTAATCCTGCTTTTTGTAACCGAGATAACACTTCACGTAGGTGTTTAAGATGTTGGTCCATTGATTCGCTATAGATAACGATGTCGTCCAAGTAGTGATACACATATTTAAATTTAATATCATGAAATATTCTTTCTAATAATCTACTACATACGGAACTTCCTTGAGATATTCCAAAGGGTACTCTAGTAAATTGGTACAGGTTAAAAGGAACGGCAAACGCGGTTAGACGTTTGGATTCCTCCGACAGGGGTATTTGGTGAAATGCTTGATTCAGATCCATTACCGTAAAGATTTTCGCTTTTGTGAAGTAATGAAAAGCACTATGGATGTCTGGAAGCGGGATAGATTCAAATTCTATTCGTTTGTTTAATTGCCGGTAGTCCACAACTAGTCTATGTTTATCGTGACCTTTTGGTACTAAAAAGGAGCGTGATGAATATGGAGACGTAGAGGGTTCAATGGCTCCTTGTTCTAACAACTTGTTGATATGGTTTCTCATCACTTCCATCTTGGGAGGCGACAACTTGTATGGGGGTAGGCGTATTACTTTCTGATCGCTCAGATTGATCTTATATTCTATTAGTTTCGTAAGTCCTAGCTTAGTTGTAAGAACGGTGGAAAATTCTTTTATTAATTTCTGCATTCTCAGTCTATCTCTACTTCCTAGATGAGATAATTCAGACTCTTGGTGTACTACGTGTGCAGGCGATGATCTGGTTCTTTCTTGTTTGTTAGTATTACAATCAAAATTATACTTCCGTGTACGGTCGAATCGAAAATAATATTTCTGCTCATGGATGTCAAGAATCATTCCCGTTTTACTTATGAAGTCTGCTCCCAATATTAAGTCGGGTCCTAACTCATTACATACTAACATAGTAAAAAACCACGTTAGGTTCTTGATTTTAACTTTAATGGTGATGCTTTATCATTATATTCCGTTTATTGGCGGTAGCACATTTTATATTCACCGCCTGACTCCGTTTCACTAGGTTGTGTTCGAACAATTTATCTGCTAACTTTTGACTGATTAAGGTTCTGGTAGATCCCGAATCGATTAATGCGATTGTGGAGGTAACACCTAGGTCAATTTGTATTAAGGGTAATAGACTTTTAGTCCAGTTACATTTAGTTATCGCGTTACATTTTTCAATAAACTTTCTAACATAGGGATCTATTTGTTTAGAGTTTCTTTTCCTTCCCTTTTTTTTTATTGTCGTACATTTCTTTAGGTTCACCGGATCTCAAGTTGCTGCGGAAGACACAGGATTTCGGATCTCCCTGCCTTACATGTTTTTTGGATTAGGGTGTTTACGTTCGTATTGCTTGCTGTTACAGGTTTTTCTTATGTGTCCATATTTACCGCAATTATAACACATCTTCTTATTACGAGGAGGGTACCTAGTTTCCGTTTTAGGTTGTGTTTCATTTGACTTACCAGGGCTGCACAAATTGTGAGGTCTATTGAATACTCGCCTTTCATGCTGGGTTGTTATATCGGGCACTAGGGCTTGCAATTCATTTCTATTCGCTTCGGTTGATTTCATCGCATGTCTATTCTGATCTGAGTACCATACACTCGAAGAGTGGATACTGCATTGTTCTAGATCCGCAAAGGTGTTAGGTCGATTTATCAACGCTAAACGAGATCTTTCTTCTGGTGACAATCCTACTAAAATGGTGTCGACCATCTGTCTCTCATTCCAATCTACTTGTAGTAGTTGAGATGACTCCCTGATGTCGGAGATGTAATGGGCCAATCTCTCGTGATTTCCTTGTACTCGTAGTACGGTCTTTCTTTTAAGTTCTTCATAAATTCCGGTGGGAATAAAATATTTTATTATTGAGGTATGCAGATCTTCTACTGGAAGGTATAACACTATCTTAATGGAATAATAACTCATGGATATGATTTAATAACATAATGATTTAATCTGTGTAACACAAATTCAAATTATTGGAAAATTCCATTCGATACATAAGGTTGTCACAGGGTCAGTATTTATCTCAGGATTTATAATTAAATAATTTTAATATATTTCGTGGGAATTCTTGTGGCTGCTACGAAAAGTTCCTTTGCATGTTGATTAATAATAGAGAGTACCTTTACAAACAATATATTACTTATAATCTAAAAATTTACACAAATTATATATTAAGTTACATACAAGTTTGACGATATTCAATTTGTCCGTCTCATAAAATAATGTAGTTTATTAGTGTACAATAAATGTTTTCCCTGTAATCACTGTTAGCTTATATATTGAATTTGGTTGCACTTTAAAATGTTGACTAGTGATTAGTGTTAGTGTAAATTGTTATATTGTCTAGTGGTTGTTCCTTGTTGAAAAAAAATATTGTCAAATTATACTTTACACATCTAGACGATATTGCTGAAGGGTTCCTGGTTTATTCTGAATATTTTTCTTGATTGTGTGTATTATTTGTTCATGAAAATGGTAGTGGAAGGATTATTATCTTCGATGATGGTCCTTCAGATCTTCTTTCACACACGGGTCATCTATTTTTATATACTTTTAATTACCTCTAGACACGCACTATTCAACTGCTTTCCATCACAATTAACAATTAAGTGTTATTTCTTCTTTTTTGGTCATAGAACTCATACAAATTTCTTAAATTTTGATTGGTCATTTATGTACAGGTTAAATGTTATAGGATCAACACCCATTACCTACTTTATATTTTATAAATTACCTTTAATAGATAATTTTATTATTATACTCTAATTATATATGCAATGTTTATACAATTAATAATTAGATAATTATAAACAATTTGATACTAAACATGCCTCAGTTTATAACTGTAAAACCTTATTAATTTGAATTTCTATGATATGTGGTGGAACAATTTTTATGGTTTATTGTAATTTCTACTTTGACTACCTGAGATAAATATATTTACATAAATTAACTGGTGACATAAAATCTTATAACATACAACAAAACTCTTAATAATAATAATTGTTTTTGACAGTTTTAGTTTATTTATACTGCTAAACTATTGTCTGTATGATAAACTAAAATTCTGTCTAATAATAACAATAAAACACTTTTCATACAAAAATAATTAACACTGTTTAACAGTAGTCTGGGTCACTATTTATATTCTGTCACTCATATAACTGTAAGGTTTGTGTCCCTTTTTCTATCCTTAAAATATGTCGATACAATTTTGTTAATACAATTTTAATTTATGATTAGGTACTCTTTATTGGGTTTGGTTGTTATTATTCAGGGTAAGTTGATTAGGCCTACTAGGTTTATTTATTTCACTTTTTTCTGTTTACTGCCCTATTCTACTGGGTTATTTCTGGGTTTCTGGATAATATTATATAAGTCAAACCAAATAGTTTTCCTTTAATTTGCTTTCAATTATTATTTCTTGGTTCCTCTCTGGATCGGATTCCACTATTATTTTGTAACATTTTGTTTCATTACAAATTGCCTCCCTTCAGAAGTAATTATTTCTGAACACTTCATTAGGTGTGAGGACATAATTACTTATGTTATTTTTCCTTTTCTTCCTCATGATATTTTTTCATGGATTGTTGATTATAATTGCCCTTGATCTTCTTTGAAATGGGGTCGGTTAATTCATACGTGTTGTTGTTGTTGTTTTTTGTTATGGTGTAGGGTCCAACGTATAGTAATAATAATTTCTTTGATATCCCTTCTAGAGTGCTAGGCAATACCCTGTTCTTTAACAAAACTTTCTCTCCTACTTCATATTTAATTATTTTACCCTTTATTTTCTGGTATTTATTTCTGCGTTTTTCCAGATTTTCCATCACCTGATTATAGAATTTTAATTTATTAAATTGGTACGGTGGAGACTTAGGAAATTTAATCAATTCTTGGATCTCTCTGGGTGGTTGTTTTTCATACATGGCAGTGTATGGAGTGCAATTTATAGATGGATGGTAAGCCAAGTTTAAAAAATCTTCTGTGGCTGATAAGTAATCAGGCCACTTCCTTTGTTGTTGATGACAATAGGTCCTTAAAATTCTACCAACCTCTCTCAGGATTCTTTCTGATGGATTGCTACTGGGGTGGTATACGGAGGTCTTATAGCTTTTGATGTTCAGTTCTAACAATGTGTTCTTCCATTTTCTGCCTCGAAACTGTGTACCATGGTCGGTAACTATTGAAACAGGTATTCCTATTTTTGGAATGTATTGAGTAGTTATTACTTCAAGAATTTTCTGCGTAGTTGCTCGACTGATTGGATACAATTTGATGAATTTGGTGAAGTGGTCCATAATGATTATAAGGTATTTATACCGGCTTCTACCTTCACTCCTAGGAAATGGTCCACATATGTCAATGAATAATTTTTCCAATTTTTGTTCTGACGATATAGGTATCATTACACCTTCCCTTCGTTCATGATTAATTTTGACCAATTGACAGATATGACAGGGTTTTATATAATTTTGTACCTTCCTGTGTATGTTCTTAATGTAACAATTCTCCTCCAATGCTTTCACTACCTTTACAGCACCCATATTGTAATATAATTATTTATTACAAATATAAAAATAAAAATATAAATTAAATAATTGAATTGATATGTTGGTATGTATTGATATTTTGTTTATCACTGGGTCAGTCTGACTCCTTAAAGTCCCACTGTTTAGGCTAGTCAAATTGTAATATAATTTCAAGTGTAATAATAAACAAAATATAAAGATATTGATGACAAGAATATGTTATAACTAGGTATGTTTGATTGTTAAATAACAAATACATAAAACTTTAAAAATTTTGCAAATATTTTTTCTTGTGCTTGTATTGAATTTGACTGAATGATTTAATTTAATTAATTAATTAGTTGAGTTTGTAATTTCCTTCTATATCTATTCTCTCAATGTGAATTATGTTTTTGCTTAATAAAAAATAATAATAACATTAATGGTAGAAATAAAAACAATGCTGGTAACTGAATACTGATTTTCGTTTATTCATTCAAAATTGTGCGCCAGTCAAACTGCGCATGTCCCAGGCACTGGCAAATATTCGCCACAGTCGGCAGTGAGAAAAATCAACAGATATATTTTTTACAAGTTTAAATTTATGGTTCTTTTAACGAGTCGAAATGGTCAGAGGGCAAGGAACAAGATACATTTAACAGGTATTCTTAAACTAAATGTTAATATCTGAAATAGAACAGAATTATTATTACAATTGTCAATTAGAAAGAAATTGTTTAAATTTCGAACCAAGTCGAAGAAATGACGTCACTCCGCTCCAGGAAGCACTGGTTGATCGTCTTTATAGAAATTCAGCAATGGCCGCCGTCTGCTCGATTTTAACTGCTATGATGCCGTTGGAACTGAAGATCTTCTCCCACAGAAATAAAACGATGTTCCCTTTTCTGCGAACTGGTGTTGGTCCAAAATATAGTGTTGAATGTCCCCTCGTCGTCTGCGATGTCGAATTCTGGATGGATCTCTTGTGTAGTGTGGTGTTCAAATATGTGTGTTGGTTCTCTGTGAATTCGTTCCAAAAATTGTTCAAAATGGCTGTCGATTTCTGGCGTTGAGTTTTATGGTGTTATTCTGTGTTTTTGGAAACTTGTGAAGTGTTAGACATAGATAGATAAGGTTATTTCACTTGTTAGTTCATCTCCGTTACACGCCACATAACCACACTTGGTTTTAATATAAATTATTTCGTTTTCAATACTCCGCTAATACATTTTTCAACTGTTCAGCTTTGCGATTAACAATAGACTAAAAGACGCAACGTCGTCGTTTTAAGGCAATTTGTGGTATGTCTTTTTCCTCTTCATATTGTTTAATTATAAAATATCTGTCTAAGACTTGTTTCGCTATCTAACTATACATAACAAGTTTTCTTATTTTTTACTGTATTTCAAATATTTCTTAATTTTACATGAATCTAACTATTCAGTAATATTGATGATTTAATTTTACATCTTTTGATATATAGCTGGGTTTGTTTCAAACTCATTTAAGCCCAAAAATTACAATTTTAGATAATTATTGTATGTCTCATATTTTGTACAAATTCAGTGTTTTAAAGGTTTTTATTTGTTTTTTCGGTATAATATTTCCATGGAATACACCTAATAACTCCGTAATTACTTTGTTGTTAATAATTTGGTTATTAAAACATTTCAATATTGATTAATTTGCTGTTTAGTCTGATTTGATTACTATCATAAGCCTATTTTTGACTGTTTCCAAAAGAAGTTAATTTTCTTTCTTTTGTCATTCTATTTGCTATTAACTGTATTTGTATTAATTATATTTTCAATTTCTGTATTGTATGTATTGAATTCTATTCCTATTACATAGATTAATTCTTTGATAGATAGTTTTTTTTTTTTGTTTATAGGCCAGTCTGTGTTTACAAAAATGGTGTCTTGGCTGGTCTGTTTGTACATTATACATGGTTTACTGATTTGAATAAAATTATTACATTTTTATGCCCTACTTGCCTCTCTGACTTACACAATGGAAAATTAAATGACATGATTTTAAATACAATAGAATATCTTGTATCTACTAAACTTTCTTTATACTAATAACATCATTGAACCATAACATGAACATCTTATGCCTAATTTTAACAAAAACATCTTATTATCAACTATTTTCCACGTATCACCTAATTTTAACAAAAACATCTTATTCCTATTTTTTTTTTACTGTATCATCAAATGATAACAAAATAGCTTATCCTAGACATAATTTAATTAATAAAATAAAATAAAAAACTCCTATTACTAGTAACACTGTCAGTCACTAACTGTCTTGTGTATTTATGATTCTTTTGAAAACACTTTAACTGCGATTAAAAAACATCGTGTATCTATTTACACCTTACATCTAAAATATTATCTAATTAATAATAAATAATAAACATCTTAATATTAGTCATACCTTCAGTTATGAACTGTCCTTTGGTATTTTTGACCTTCTCACCATTTACTTAGCTATAATTAAAGAAAACATTTTATATGTAATAGTTTTTCTTATATCTAATTTAAAAACTCTTATTACTGGTAATGTTGTCAGTCCTTAGACTGTCTTTCATTCCAATGGTTTTATTATTATTATTCTACACTCATGGTAGTCTTTTTATAATACTAAAACTTCATTGAAGATTTTTTCATAGATTTTTTAACTATGTTTCTCACTATACACTCTGTAGTTTCTTAATTTGGTTATCTCACTTCACTTTATTGGATTCTACACTCTGGTAGTCTTTTTAGTGAGTTCTACACTATGGTAGTCTCTTTTGACATATTTTTTAACATATTACACTTACAACTAATATACAATTTGTGTTTTATTGTATTGTATCTTGTAACTTGTTTGGGGTTTACCTATATCGGTTTCAATTTTGTCTCATGGTATTTATTATATGACTAACATTTTGTTTTGGCATATCTCTTCCTGTTTCTGGTCTCTTTGTTGGAATCTTGATATGTTTTGTCCCTTCTTCAAATATCACATTAGTAGTTTCCTTATTAAAATGGTTTCATGACAGATTATTTCCTTTTTTATGGTCCTTCCCTTTTTGTACTGCTTCCCCAAACTACTGGGTATACTGCTGGTTTAACTGGTTTTTTCATAGTAGGTTATTTTAATTAATGGTTTTCTTTATTATCTTCCATTTTTATTCACATTTTATAGACTTAATTATACAGTTTCTAGTGTAATCCTTAAACAATTTATTCCTCTCACTCACTATGGAACTTTTTCTTTTATTTATGTAACATTAATTCAAATGTTTAGTGTGATAATTTTGTTATGTTACATATGCTCTCCTGTAAAAGTGATTAGTTCAGATCATACTCTGTATGGATGAAATAATTACTACTAATTCTTTTGTATTTACATTTTCTCCGTGATTACATGTTTTCACTTTATATACCTTCTTTTTCCACCATTGCTTCCTCTCAGCTGATGTGTATCTCCTTCGTTAGTTTTTTTTTCCTTCATTAATAAGCGATCTTCAATCTTGTGTATAACATTATCATTTTATATTCCTTCTTATTTGGTGCTTCCTCACCAGTATGTTTACTCCCTAACATTCCCTAACAAATTAATTGGAACAGTTCAGAGTGGCACTTTTGGCTTCAATCCCTGCTGTCCAACACTTCAATTGAGTCCAGAGGTATTATCATCTCTGCTCAACACATAAGACTGATGGCATTTTCTACATCCAGTCATAAAAATAAATAAACAGTAAAAGTAGTCATTTTTGACTAAAATAAACATCTTTAGATTCTTCACTTCATAATACGTTATATTAACTAATACTTTTATACACTTGACTCTTCTTCTCTCTTAAAGCTTATTCCATATTAGGTGGTTTAGGTATGTGGTATAATATACATTTCATCATGTTTACATAGTAAGTAGTATTTATATTTACTCTTTCTACCATCTGGTATCCATTGAGTTACTTTTATTGCTCATGGTATAACATGAATTAATTCTTTATCACTTTCACTATAACAGTGGTTGTTGTAACAGCATTATCATTATTAGTATCAGGTTTTTTTTTTTTTTTTTTTTTTTTTTTGGTCTCACTATTTGGTCTTTAGTGAGCTGGTCCTTCTTCATTGTTCCATTTTTATTAAATTATTTTCTGTGTGAGTTTGGTTAATTTGTTCGATTAAGTCATATGACATTCTGGTTTCCTTTCTCCTTTAGAATTTTGTATCTCTTTCTTACAAAATCTTTTTTCATATTTCAGAGTTATTTCTCATCATTTGTATGAGTAATGATATGAGTTTAATGTTTTTTAATTTTAGACATTTTTATACAACTACATTCTTTCTTATTCATAGTTGTTTTTCAAATATTTTGGTATAAGTTGTACTTATTATTGTTTTGAATTTTGAAATTATTATTCCTCAAAATTCTTTTTTCATTCATAATAGTCTTTGAATGTTTGGTGTAAGCGGTACTTACTAATTATTTTGAATTTGGACAATTATTATCTCCCTCCAAATTCTTTTTACTTGCATAATAGTCTTTGAATATTTGTGTAGTTTGTACCTACTATTGCTTTTGAATTTTGAAGCTTATTATGTTCAAAATTCTTTTTATTTATTCACAATAATCCTTCAAATGTTTTGTTGTAAGTTGTACTTACTGATTTTTGAATTTTGAAATTTTATTCTTATCAAAATTCTTATTTTGTTCATAATATTCTTTCAGATACTTGGTGTAAGTTGTTCTTACTAATTTTTGGAATTTGGTAATTTTTTATTCTTATCAAAATTCTTATTTTGTTCACAATATTCTTTCTGATATTTGGTGTAAGTTGTACTTACTAGCTTTTGGAATTTTGTAATTATTTTTATCAAAATTCTCTTTTCATCATTCACAATTGTTCGAATATTTGGTGTAAGTTGTACTTACTCATTTTTGAATTTTGTAATTATATTCTTATCAAAATTCTTATTTTGTTCACAATATTCTTTCTGATATTTGGTGTAAGTTGTACTTACTAGCTTTTGGAATTTTGTAATTATTTTTATCAAAATTCTCTTTTCATCATTCACAATTGTTCGAATATTTGGTGTAAGTTGTACTTACTCATTTTTTGAATTTTGTAATTATATTCTTATCAAAATTCTTATTTTGTTCACAATATTCTTTCTGATATTTGGTGTAAGTTGTACTTACTAGCTTTTGGAATTTTGTAATTATTTTTATCAAAATTCTCTTTTCATCATTCACAATTGTTCGAATATTTGGTGTAAGTTGTACTTACTCATTTTTTGAATTTTGTAATTATTTTTATCAAAATTCACAATTTCTTCATTATAGTTTTAACTCATAATTATGAGTCCTCCAAATATTTTTTAATGGATAACTGATTATAAGTTCCTTTTACTTTATTCGAAATGATATCCTTTAATACATACGTATTGTTGTTATTGTTTTTAATCATCAGGTATGGGCCGGTATACAGCAGTAATAACTTTTTGGTAATGCCTTCCAAAGTACTGGGTAATTCCCTGTTTTTTAGCAGTACCTTTTCTCCGACTTCATATCTTATTATTTTCTTAACAGCCTTTTGATATTTGTTCTTGCGCCTTTCCTGGTCTTCTGCCAATTTATTGTAGAATCTAATTCGATTGAATTTGTATTCTTGACTCCTGGGGAACTCTATTATGTCTTGTATTTCTCTCGGAGGTGGTCTTTCATACATTGCCGTGTATGGCGTGGTACCAATAGCGGTGTGATATGACAAATTAAGGAATTCTTCAGTCGCTAATAAATATTCTTGCCACTTCTTTTGTTGATTATAGCAATAAGTCCTTAATATTCTTCCGACCTCTCGCAGTACCCTCTCCGCTGGATTGCTGCTGGGGTGGTAGACAGACGACTTGTATGTCTTAATGCCCAATGTATTCAGAGTGTTTTTCCACCGCCAACCCTTAAATTGCTTTCCATGGTCGGTGATTATGGATGTCGGGCTTCCTACCTCTGGAATGTAATGATTTGTTATTATTTCTAGAGTCTTCAGAGTGGTGGCTCTGTTCACAGGGTATAGTTTTGTAAATTTTGTAAAATGATCCATCATAATAACGATATACTTGTATCGATGGCGTCCGCCACTGCGGGGAATGGACCACATATGTCCAGAAAGACCTTTTCCAGTTTGGCTTGTGAGGTAATTGGTATCATCATACCTTCCTTTCTCTCATTGTTGGTTTTCACCAATTGACATATCATACAGGTTTTAAGGTAGTTTCTAGTTTTTCTATTGATACTTTTTATGTGACAATTCTCTTCTATTGCCTTGATCACCTTCATGGCTCCCATGTGACCGTATCGTAGGTGATAGTCCAGGATGATATCCTTTTCGATTGTAGTAGGGATCATGATCTTCCAAACGTCTTCGTCAAGGGATGTCTTGATGAATAAAATCCCATTATGTATACAATAAAATTTGTTTATTGTGTCATCTTGGTTGGAGAGACGAAGTTTAATGGAGTTTAACTTCGGATCGGACTGCTGGTGTTTGCTGATGTCCTGCACTATCTTCTCCAAATCGGATCTGTCCTTAATAATGTTATAGATTTTCAAAATGCTCTCCTTTTCGCCTTCGAATGTTTGTTCTTCCAGATTCACTCTTGACAATACGTCGGCTACTACATTTTTACTTCCAGGAACATACTCCCACTGTATATCGTATTCCTGCAGGGCGAGTACCCATCTGGTCAATCTACCATGGCTTAATTTGCATCTTCTTAGAAATGATATTGACTTGTGATCTGTTCGGACGGTCACTGGATATCCGAGGATATACGTCCGAAATTTCCCGCAGGCAAAGACTACACTTAGCAGTTCTTTTTCCGTCACATTATAGTTCTTCTCACACTGGTTAAGGGTTCTGCTAGCAAAGCTCACTACTAGATGGTTTCCACTTTCATCTTCTTGGTACAGTGTTGAACCCAAGCTAATGTTACTAGCGTCACAGTTTAGAAAGAAGGGTCGGTTAAAATCTGGATGGTTGAGCATTACTGCATCTAAGAATTTCTCTTTAATTGATTTGAAGGTCTCGTCTTGTTCTTGACCCCATCGCCATTTATTCTTGGACGATAACTGGTACTGAAACTGGGCTGTTAGTTCGGAATAATTATTCTGGAACTTCCTATAATAGTTACACAGGCCCAAAAATGATTGTAGTTGCCTCCTGTTTTTTGGTGTAGGGAAACGTTGTATGGCGTCTACCTTTTCTGTTGATGGTGTTATCCCTTGACTGTTTAGCTGGAAACCCAGGAATTGAACTTCTTTAGCTATAAGCTTGGACTTGTCCAGTTTAAGGGTGACATTATTTTCAGCAAGCTTCTTCAAAACATACTCCACACGATAACAGTGTTCCTCCCAGTTGGTTGATGTTATTAGGAGATCATCAACATATACAGTCGTAATTGGAGCGCTTCTGGTCCTAGTATATGATCCATACAGGCGACAAAAACAGCTACTGAATTCACCAACCTGAAGGGCAACCTCTTAAACTGATAATTGCGCCCTTCGAAGATGAACGCCATGTATTGCCGGCTTGCTGGGTGCAACTCCACTTGCCAATAGCCGCATACCGTATCCCAGGTGGTAATGAATCGTGTTCCGTGGAACCTCTTCAAAATTTCATCAATTTCGCCAGGTGAGGTACGATCGTTTATTATCATCTTATTTATCTCACGAGCGTCAAGGCAAAGTCTTACCTTCCCATTTTTCTTTTGTATGGCCACGATTGGGCTAGTGTATGGCGATTGACTGCTCTCGATGATATCCCTACGGATCATATTCTGGATCTCTGATCGTACGGCTTCTTTCAAAGATTGTGCTATTGGGTATGACTTTCGGTTAAATTCTACCGGTTCTCTGAATCGTATTGAACATTGGTAGTTCCGGATCTTTCCAGGTTCGTCAGAAAATACAGCTCGATATTTCTCATATATTTCTACCAATTGATTCAGCTGGTTTTCCTCTAATTGCTCGTTAGTATTGTGGCACTGGAAGTTACGTATCTCTTGAATCTTTTGTTGCCATAGGTCTTCCTCCGAATCCTGATGTACTGGCTTGTTGTTTGTTGAGTGGTTGGATAAGTAATTCACCTTATTTTGGTGGTCGAGAAGTTGTCTGGAGTCTAAAGTCTTGTTATCAGTTAAATTGGCTATCCAGGTTGAACCTTCAGCAAAGAGTGATACCTTTCCTCGGCACAAGTCGATAATTGCTGAGTTTCGGCGCAATATGTCGCATCCTATCATGATGTTGAAAGGTAATCCGGCTGCAACAAGAAATATCATATCCACACTAATGCCCTGACTTTTGACATTGAGGGATACCTGCTTTCTTATGGTCTTGTTCTGTCGGCCGGTAGCTCCTACAAGTACAATGTTATTAATAGGTAGTACCGGTAAGTTTTTGTGGCATTCCTGCTGTATCCGGTCCAATTCATTTCGATTTATTATGGAGACATTGGCTCCAGTGTCTATCATTATAGGAACAGAAATACCTTCAATTTCTGCGATTATGTATATTATTTCATTATCATTATTTTTAATATTAAGCTCACTTTCTTCTAATAGGTCCTTACGGATATCCTTTAAATAATTGCTGTATATTATGGTAAAATTTTTTCTGTTTTTCTTCACATTCATACCTACTTGATTAAACCCAGCAGATTGGAGCAGTAAAGGGTTATTGGATTTTATTACTGCCTCCGTTCGTTTAAATGTTCCGCTTCATTACGGATTAGGCCGTTGGAAGCGTCAGCTTGAAGTCCTGAGGCTGTTTCGTTTGGTTCTGCTCGATCGTCTGGTTGGGCTTCTGTTACAGGTAGTCTTCGCTGATTATCCAGGCTGGAACTACGTCGGGGCTCGTACTCTCTGTACCGATTACTTCCCTGGCTCCCTTGGAAGGTCTCGTACTCGTAGTATCGGCTCCTTCGTTGAGGCTGGTACCTCCTGTGTCCACTGCCTTCTGCTCGGATGTAGTTGACATTAGGTCGATATGCCCTGTAATTGTGGTTACCTCCATTTGGGTAATTCCGGTTATAATTACCATGATAATTATTATTATTAGAAAGGTTGGGGTTCCTCTGACCATTTGGAACATAGTTACTATTATGATTATAATAACCGTTGTTATTTTGTGGACGGCTATTATTATTATTATTATTATTGTTGTGGTTGTTGTTATTATTATTTATGCGAGGAATATTACTATTATTATTATTGTTGTTGTTAAAACGGGGCAAATTATTGTTATTTCTGGGGTTATAATTGTACTCGGCATTATTCCGATTTGCGGAGTTATAATTATTATTATTACCCACATTCTGCCGATTATTATTATTATTATTCAAATTACTGTTGTTATTCCTTGGTTCCTGCTTTTCATACCTCCTGCGACTTTGACGGTAATAGTCTTCGTGCTCGTACATTTCTAAAAGCTCGGTCATGGCTTGCACCGTCTTTATTTGACTGTTTCGTCTGGCTCTGATAATATCCTCCTCGTAGTGGTATGAGAGTTTGCTGACCAGGCATTCTTCCGGTATTCGGGGCTCTAGATGTTTGGCCACGCACACCTTTCCCAAAAAGTACGCCGTTAAAGTTTGGTTTCCATATGGGTTGTACTTCCCATGACATATCCCGTCTCTGGCGATATTTTGCGTTGATTCAGACCAATATTTGGCTTTGAATAGCCTTCTGAATTGTTGATAGTCAGTCACCTCGTCTCTTATTGCCATCCACCAATTGTCTGCTATCTCCTTGAACGATTCGTCAAGCACCTCTTTATTCTCCCTCCAGCGATTACCTCTGTGTTTGGCAAAGTATTCCTCGATTCTTGCTAGGAATTCCATGGGTTTATTTTTATAAAACCTGAAGTTAATCCCTTCACGATTTTCACTGTTGGGACAACTGGTAATGGTTGTCGGTCGACTATGGAATAGGTCTATATCGGTCTGGTTCTGTCGTACCTGACTGTTGATACTGGTCACAGCAGCTTCTATGCCGTCACATTTTTCTGTGAATCGGTCCTGCACTCGCTCCCAGTCTTCCCGTGTTTCCTTTAGTTTTTCCTCCAACGTCTTCCTAGTCGTTTCTTCAATGGTGTTAACCTTCGTATTTATTTCTGTCCTGATACTCCGTACTTCTTGTTCGGTTTGACTCCATTTTTCGTCAGCTCTGGCAACCCTTTGTTCGATTACCGTTATTTCCTCTTCTACTTTCTTGCTGATTGTCTCATTGTTTTCAGCTATCTTCTGGCTCAATTCTTCCTTCAATATTTCCATTCTTCCGTCTAACCGGTTCATGTTTTCTTGGTTCGTCTCCTTCAATTCTTCTCTCAATTGCTGACTATTATTCTCCATCTTTTTATTGGTTTCTTCCAGTTTCTGGCTTATCTGGGTCAATTCCTCCTTCGATTGTTTATTGTCAGTTTTTATTTCCTCCATTTTCTCCTCCATCTTCTGGATATTTTCCTCCATCTTCTCCTCGATCTTCTTAATATTTTCCTCCATTAGTAGTTCATTTTTGTTTTTTATTTCGTCCACCTTCTCCTCCATCTTCTTACTGTTTTCTCCCATTTTCTCCTCCATCTTCTTACTGTTTTCTTCCATTTTCTCCTCCATCTTCTTACTATTTTCTCTTAATTCTTCTTTCAATTGCTGGTTATCATTCTCCATTTTCTTACTATTTTCTTCCATATTCTCCTCCATCTTCTTACTATTCTCCTCCATCTTATTACCCAACTCCTCCTTAGTCGTTTTAAATTCTCGGAGTAACATCTCCATCATTTGATCAAATTTTGTATCTTCCTTTGCGGTGGATTTCTCCGGTTGTTCCTTCTGTGGTGCAGGCTTATTTGGTTCTGCTGGCGGTAACATTAACTCCACATCTTCCACTGGTGTCGCTTCTTTATCCTCCATGTTTATCTCCTGCTCGGCCTCCATAGCCCTTTTCCTTGATGTAGCTCTCCTGTGCATCTCGCTCCCTCTTCCGACCTGTTGACCGTTGCCAAGCTAAAAATAGGAAATTGGACAATCGTCCTTATTTTACAACACTATTACCTCCTATTTAAAGCCCCTTAAGTTGGACGCCAATTTGTAATATAATTATTTATTACAAATATAAAAATAAAAATATAAATTAAATAATTGAATTGATATGTTGGTATGTATTGATATTTTGTTTATCACTGGGTCAGTCTGACTCCTTAAAGTCCCACTGTTTAGGCTAGTCAAATTGTAATATAATTTCAAGTGTAATAATAAACAAAATATAAAGATATTGATGACAAGAATATGTTATAACTAGGTATGTTTGATTGTTAAATAACAAATACATAAAACTTTAAAAATTTTGCAAATATTTTTTCTTGTGCTTGTATTGAATTTGACTGAATGATTTAATTAAATTAATTAATTAGTTGAGTTTGTAATTTCCTTCTATATCTATTCTCTCAATGTGAATTATGTTTTTGCTTAATAAAAAATAATAATAACATTAATGGTAGAAATAAAAACAATGCTGGTAACTGAATACTGATTTTCGTTTATTCATTCAAAATTGTGCGCCAGTCAAACTGCGCATGTCCCAGGCACTGGCAAATATTCGCCACAGTCGGCAGTGAGAAAAATCAACAGATATATTTTTTACAAGTTTAAATTTATGGTTCTTTTAACGAGTCGAAATGGTCAGAGGGCAAGGAACAAGATACATTTAACAGGTATTCTTAAACTAAATGTTAATATCTGAAATAGAACAGAATTATTATTACAATTGTCAATTAGAAAGAAATTGTTTAAATTTCGAACCAAGTCGAAGAAATGACGTCACTCCGCTCCAGGAAGCACTGGTTGATCGTCTTTATAGAAATTCAGCAATGGCCGCCGTCTGCTCGATTTTAACTGCTATGATGCCGTTGGAACTGAAGATCTTCTCCCACAGAAATAAAACGATGTTCCCTTTTCTGCGAACTGGTGTTGGTCCAAAATATAGTGTTGAATGTCCCCTCGTCGTCTGCGATGTCGAATTCTGGATGGATCTCTTGTGTAGTGTGGTGTTCAAATATGTGTGTTGGTTCTCTGTGAATTCGTTCCAAAAATTGTTCAAAATGGCTGTCGATTTCTGGCGTTGAGTTTTATGGTGTTATTCTGTGTTTTTGGAAACTTGTGAAGTGTTAGACATAGATAGATAAGGTTATTTCACTTGTTAGTTCATCTCCGTTACACGCCACATAACCACACTTGGTTTTAATATAAATTATTTCGTTTTCAATACTCCGCTAATACATTTTTCAACTGTTCAGCTTTGCGATTAACAATAGACTAAAAGACGCAACGTCATCGTTTTAAGGCAATTTGTGGTATGTCTTTTTCCTCTTCATATTGTTTAATTATAAAATATCTGTCTAAGACTTGTTTCGCTATCTAACTATACATAACAAGTTTTCTTATTTTTTACTGTATTTCAAATATTTCTTAATTTTACATGAATCTAACTATTCAGTAATATTGATGATTTAATTTTACATCTTTTGATATATAGCTGGGTTTGTTTCAAACTCATTTAAGCCCAAAAATTACAATTTTAGATAATTATTGTATGTCTCATATTTTGTACAAATTCAGTGTTTTAAAGGTTTTTATTTGTTTTTTCGGTATAATATTTCCATGGAATACACCTAATAACTCCGTAATTACTTTGTTGTTAATAATTTGGTTATTAAAACATTTCAATATTGATTAATTTGCTGTTTAGTCTGATTTGATTACTATCATAAGCCCATTTTTGACTGTTTCCAAAAGAAGTTAATTTTCTTTCTTTTGTCATTCTATTTGCTATTAACTGTATTTGTATTAATTATATTTTCAATTTCTGTATTGTATGTATTGAATTCTATTCCTATTACATAGATTAATTCTTTGATAGATAGTTTTTTTTTTTGGTTTATAGGCCAGTCTGTGTTTACAAAAATGGTGTCTTGGCTGGTCTGTTTGTACATTATACATGGTTTACTGATTTGAATAAAATTATTACATTTTTATGCCCTACTTGCCTCTCTGACTTACACAATGGAAAATTAAATGACATGATTTTAAATACAATAGAATATCTTGTATCTACTAAACTTTCTTTATACTAATAACATCATTGAACCATAACATGAACATCTTATGCCTAATTTTAACAAAAACATCTTATTATCAACTATTTTCCACGTATCACCTAATTTTAACAAAAACATCTTATTCCTATTTTTTTTTTACTGTATCATCAAATGATAACAAAATAGCTTATCCTAGACATAATTTAATTAAAAAAATAAAATAAAAAACTCCTATTACTAGTAACACTGTCAGTCACTAACTGTCTTGTGTATTTATGATTCTTTTGAAAACACTTTAACTGCGATTAAAAAACATCGTGTATCTATTTACACCTTACATCTAAAATATTATCTAATTAATAATAAATAATAAACATCTTAATATTAGTCATACCTTCAGTTATGAACTGTCCTTTGGTATTTTTGACCTTCTCACCATTTACTTAGCTATAATTAAAGAAAACATTTTATATGTAATAGTTTTTCTTATATCTAATTTAAAAACTCTTATTACTGGTAATGTTGTCAGTCCTTAGACTGTCTTTCATTCCAATGGTTTTATTATTATTATTCTACACTCATGGTAGTCTTTTTATAATACTAAAACTTCATTGAAGATTTTTTCATAGATTTTTTAACTATGTTTCTCACTATACACTCTGTAGTTTCTTAATTTGGTTATCTCACTTCACTTTATTGGATTCTACACTCTGGTAGTCTTTTTAGTGAGTTCTACACTATGGTAGTCTCTTTTGACATATTTTTTAACATATTACACTTACAACTAATATACAATTTGTGTTTTATTGTATTGTATCTTGTAACTTGTTTGGGGTTTACCTATATCGGTTTCAATTTTGTCTCATGGTATTTATTATATGACTAACATTTTGTTTTGGCATATCTCTTCCTGTTTCTGGTCTCTTTGTTGGAATCTTGATATGTTTTGTCCCTTCTTCAAATATCACATTAGTAGTTTCCTTATTAAAATGGTTTCATGACAGATTATTTCCTTTTTTATGGTCCTTCCCTTTTTGTACTGCTTCCCCAAACTACTGGGTATACTGCTGGTTTAACTGGTTTTTTCATAGTAGGTTATTTTAATTAATGGTTTTCTTTATTATCTTCCATTTTTATTCACATTTTATAGACTTAATTATACAGTTTCTAGTGTAATCCTTAAACAATTTATTCCTCTCACTCACTATGGAACTTTTTCTTTTATTTATGTAACATTAATTCAAATGTTTAGTGTGATAATTTTGTTATGTTACAATATGTCCGTATCTTATGTGATATTCCAACACTAGTTCTTTTTCCATGATTTTGGGAATGATTACCTTCCAGTCTTCTTGGTTCAATGTATTTTTTATGAATAAAATTCCTTCTTGTTCACAATAGAATTGGTTTATTGAAGAGTTTTGGTTCGCCATACGTTCCTTGATTTTTATTAATTTTGGGTCTAATAACTGATTAGCTTGGATATTTTGTAATAATGCTTCCAAATCAGATCTACTTTTGAGAATGTTGCACACCTTGATAATCCTTTCTTTCTCACCCTCAAATGTCTGGGTGTCCAGGTTTATTCGAGATAACACGTCTGCTATCACGTTTTGACTCCCTGGAATATATTCCCATTTGATATTATACTCCTGCAAGGCGAGTATCCACCTCGTAAGCCTTCCATGACTCAGCTTACAACTTCTTAAAAATGAGATGGACTTATGATCTGTTCTGACAGTTACAGGATATCCCAAAATGTACGTTCGGAATTTACTACAAGCAAAGACTATGCTTAATAGTTCCTTTTCTGTAACATTATACCTTCTCTCACAGTGGTTTAACACACGACTGGCAAAACTGATGACTAAATGGTTTCCTTCTGTGTCTTCTTGGTACAATACCGTCCCAAGACTGACATCACTTGCGTCACAGTTCAAAAAGAATGGGTGATCAAAATTTGGATGATGAAGGATTACTGTCTCTAAGAATTTATCCTTTATCTGTTGTAGTATAGCGTCCTGTTCATGTCCCCATGTCCATTTGTTTTTGGAAGACAGCTGTTCCTGAAATTTAGATGTCAATGCGGAATAATTGCGTTGGAACTTCCGGTAGTAATTACACAGTCCTAAGAAGGATTGGAGTTGCCTCTTATTCTTTGGTTGTGGGAACTTCTGGATTGCAGTAACCTTTTCTTGTGATGGAGAAATACCTTGTTCAGTCAAATTGAAACCTAAAAATTGAACCTCCTTCGCTATTAATTGGGATTTTTCAAGTTTTAGTGTTATGTCGTTCTCTGCTAACTTACTCAATACATATTCCACCCTGTGACAATGTTCCTCCCAGTTGGATGAGGTAATCAACAGGTCGTCTACATAAACTGTGGTGAATTGTAGCGCTTCCTGACCCAATACCTGGTCCATACATCGTACAAAAATTGCTACCGAATTGACTAATCCAAATGGCAATCTTTTAAACTGGTAGTTTCTACCCTCGAAAATAAAAGCCATATATTTTCGACTCATCGGGTGCAACTCCACCTGCCAGTAACCACAAACTGTGTCCCAGGTACTGATAAATTTCGTACCATGAAATTTCTTTAGAATTTCTTCTATTTCTCCAGGTGACGTACGATCATTTACTATTGTTTATTTATTTCTCGGGCATCCAAGCAAAGTCGAACCTGCCCGTTCTTCTTCTGAATTGCTACTATTGGGCTAGTATATGGTGATTGGCTATGCTCAATTATATCATTTAACAACATTTTATTAATTTCATCTCTAACCGCCTCCTTCAATGAATATGGTATAGGATAGGATTTTCTGTGGAATTCTGCTGGTTCTTTAAATTGTATTCTACACTGATAGTTTTTTACTTTTCCTGGTTTTTCTGAAAATACATGTTTATACTTCTTATATATCATAATGAGATCTTCTACTTGTTTTGCTGTCAAATTATTTGTGCCTTGGTGTCTAAACTCTCTTATCTCCTGTAATTTACTGTTCCACAGGTCTTCATTTGTCATATTATAGATTATTTTTCTGCATTGGGTGTCATTATTTAAAAAATTTAATTCCCTAACTTGGTGATGGGTACGGTTCAGAGGGGCACCATCGCTTCCTATTAACTCTGCCGTCCACATAACACCTTCTGAGTTCAAGGACACCTTCTCCTTGCTCAAATCAATAATGGCTGAGTATTTCCTCAGCATATCGCATCCGATTAATAATTCGAATGGTAGGCCGATTGCGACCAAACATATAATATTAATTGTAACACCTTTGCTTTCTATTTCCAATGACACTTGTTTTCTCACTGTTTTATTTTGACGCCCAGTGGCACCTATTAAAATAACATTATTGACAGGTAAGGTAGGTATTATATTTTTACTTTGTTTCTGTATTCTCTCCAGTTCAGGATCGTTAATAAGTGATACATTTGCACCAGTATCTATCATTATTCGTGTAGGAATTCCTTCAATTTGAGCAGTTATGTATAAAATTTCATTATGCTGGTTGATTCTACTTGTCACCGTTTCCTCCAACAGTTCTTCTCGAAGATTTTTCAAATAATAATTGTAAATAATAGTAAGATTTTGATTATCCGTCCTTAAACTTTGGTTGTTGTTATACTTCAAAATTCTTTTATTTTCCATAATTAGTTTTTCATAATTAGTTGGTAGTAATTTGTTATTACTATGTTTTTGAATTTGGTGGTTATTGTACCCAATAGTTAGTAGCAGTAAGGGGTCGCGAGGGTTTATTACTGCCTCACTCCGTTTAAATTAAGGCTATCATGATTATTTTCCGGGCATGACTGTTGATTTGCCTGGACTGGTGTGCTGGTTCCTGGTTGTTCAACCTCTCGGTTGTCTAATTGTTCACTTCCCCTTGATTCTCGGAAGTCCTCCTGGCTTCTACTTCTGACTCGGTTATAATGGTGACTCATCCCTCTGGGATTTCCTCTTTGATCATAACTGTTATTAAAACTGTTCCTCCGAGGTTGATGGTATCTCCAGTAATCCCCTTCTTCGGCACTGATGTAATTTATTCGGGGTCGGTACGAACGATTATTATTATAATTACCCTGATTATTATTGTTATTAACTCCTGAGTTACTCCTAAAATTATTATAATTTTGGTTTGTTCGGTAGTTATTATAATTATTATTATTTCTATTACCCAGATGGTAATTTTGATTGGGCCTGTTGTTATCATTATTGTTAATTGGGTTTCGATTGAAGTTTGCTGGTTGGTTATTATTTGGGGTAAAATTTTGGTTGTAATTACGATCGTTGACATAACTATTCCGGTTATTCATGTTATTATATTGATTATGATTCATACCATGGTTATTATTTTTTGAACCGCACTGATCAGTTCGTTGTCTGCTTCTTTTGTAGTAGCCCTCGTGTTCATAATTTTCTAATAAGTCAGCCATTGCGTGGACCGTTTTAATCTGGCTTCCCAGGCGTGCTCTGGCAATTCCTGTGTCATAATGGTATGCCATTTTAGTTACTAGGGATTCTTCTGGTATTCTTGGCTCTAGGTGTCTCGCCAAACATACCTTTCCCCAGAAGTAAGTAGTTGGAGATGTACCTCTATTTCCATCATATCTTCCCTGACAAATGTTGTCCCTTATAATATTTTGTATAGCTTCGGACCAGTATTTTTCTTTAAACAGTTTTTTAAATTGAGCGTAGTCCACTATCTCATTCCTGGTTGCTGTCCACCAGTTGTCCGTAATCTCCCTAAAATGCTCATCCAACATCTCTCTAATCGAGCTCCAGATAGTTATTCGATGTTTATTAAAATGTTCCTCAATTCTGGCCAGGAATTCCATGGGGTTTCTGCGATAATTTTTGAAATTAATTCCATCTCTGGTTTCATTTGTGGAAACATGAGTAATATTATTTGGTCTGGTTCTAATTAACTCAATTTCTTCTTGATTTTGGCGTACCTGACCAGTTAAATTATTCACCGTAGTGTTAATATTGTCACACCTTTCTCCGGTTTGTTTCTGTAAATTCACTAAATTTTCTTGTTCCTTTTGTATTCCTTCTATTTGAATACGACTATTTTCTTGGACCTGGTCTATTCTAGTATTTATCACTGCTTTATTTTGTATGATGGTTTCGTTAGCTTTTCTCAATCTCTCATTAGTGTCAGCTATTTCTTGCTTCCTTTCCTCATCGATTTTGTCCATCTTCTGGTTAATTGTATCATTAACTTGTTCAATTCTACCATTAATTCTTCTTAAATTCTCTTCATTGATTTGTCTGAACTCTTCCTTCATTTGGTTATTATTTTCACTTATAGTTTGCCTTAAAGTTTCATTAGTACTTTCCTTAATACTATCAATTTTCTCATTTATCTGTTTTAAACTCTCATTAGTGGTTTCGTTTTGTTTCCTAAAATTTTCATTAGTTTCTTCTTTGTTTTGGTCAAATCTCTCCTCCATCTGTTTTATTAAATTTTCACTCATTTTCTTATTTTGTACCCTTGAGTTCTCGTTAATCTCTTCCTTCATACCGTCTATTTTCTCGTTTGTTTGTCTGTTATCTTCCTTGATACTATAAATTTTCTCATTTGTTTGTCTGTGATCTTCCTTGATGCTCTTCAAATCTTCCTTCGTTTGCTTGTTTTGTTCCTCCATTTGTTTTAATAAGTTTTGACTCAAAATTTCATTTTGTTTCTTTGAGTTTTCAGTGAATTCTTCCTTGATGTTCTTCAAATCTTCCTTCGTTTGCTTGTTTTGTTCCTTGATGTTATCGAATTTTTCCTCCATTTGTTTTAATAAGTTTTGACTCAAAATTTCATTTTGTTTCCTTGAGTTTTCAGTAAATTCTTCCTTCTGCTTCTTAGAGTCTTCTTTAATTAATTCCCATAGTTGTTGTAAATCCAGGCCTCCTCTGGCTTCCTCTCTTACTACCGTTTCCACATCCTCCACCGATGTTACTTCTTTCTCTTCCATCCTGACTTCCTTCTCTGCCTCCTTCGTCCGTCTCTGTGACGACGCCCTTTTATGCATGTTTATTATTCTTTGGAACTTATAGCAGTCGCCAGCTAAAAATTAGGAAATTAATTTGCTTGTTTCAATTTCTTCACCTAATATTCCCTAATTTCAGCCTCACTAGTTGGTGCGCCAATTTATAACACTATCTTAATGGAATAATAACTCATGGATATGATTTAATAACATAATGATTTAATCTGTGTAACACAAATTCAAATTATTGGAAAATTCCATTCGATACATAAGGTTGTCACAGGGTCGATATTTATCTCAGGATTTATAATTAAATAATTTTAATATATTTCGTGGGAATTCTTGTGGCTGCTACGAAAAGTTCCTTTGCATGTTGATTAATAATAGAGAGTACCTTTACAAACAATATATTACTTATAATCTAAAAATTTACACAAATTATATATTAAGTTACATACAAGTTTGACGATATTCAATTTGTCCGTCTCATAAAATAATGTAGTTTATTAGTGTACAATAAATGTTTTCCTTGTAATCACTGTTAGCTTATATATTGAATTTGGTTGCACTTTAAAATGTTGACTAGTGATTAGTGTTAGTGTAAATTGTTATATTGTCTAGTGGTTGTTCCTTGTTGAAAAAAAATATTGTCAAATTATACTTTACACATCTAGACGATATTGCTGAAGGGTTCCTGGTTTATTCTGAATATTTTTCTTGATTGTGTGTATTATTTGTTCATGAAAATGGTAGTGGAAGGATTATTATCTTCGATGATGGTCCTTCAGATCTTCTTTCACACACGGGTCATCTATTTTTATATACTTTTAATTACCTCTAGACACGCACTATTCAACTGCTTTCCATCACAATTAACAATTAAGTGTTATTTCTTCTTTTTTGGTCATAGAACTCATACAAATTTCTTAAATTTTGATTGGTCATTTATGTACAGGTTAAATGTTATAGGATCAACACCCATTACCTACTTTATATTTTATAAATTACCTTTAATAGATAATTTTATTATTATACTCTAATTATATATGCAATGTTTATACAATTAATAATTAGATAATTATAAACAATTTGATACTAAACATGCCTCAGTTTATAACTGTAAAACCTTATTAATTTGAATTTCTATGATATGTGGTGGAACAATTTTTATGGTTTATTGTAATTTCTACTTTGACTACCTGAGATAAATATATTTACATAAATTAACTGGTGACATAAAATCTTATAACATACAACAAAACTCTTAATAATAATAATTGTTTTTGACAGTTTTAGTTTATTTATACTGCTAAACTATTGTCTGTATGATAAACTAAAATTCTGTCTAATAATAACAATAAAACACTTTTCATACAAAAATAATTAACACTGTTTAACAGTAGTCTGGGTCACTATTTATATTCTGTCACTCATATAACTGTAAGGTTTGTGTCCCTTTTTCTATCCTTAAAATATGTCGATACAATTTTGTTAATACAATTTTAATTTATGATTAGGTACTCTTTATTGGGTTTGGTTGTTATTATTCAGGGTAAGTTGATTAGGCCTACTAGGTTTATTTATTTCACTTTTTTCTGTTTACTGCCCTATTCTACTGGGTTATTTCTGGGTTTCTGGATAATATTATATAAGTCAAACCAAATAGTTTTCCTTTAATTTGCTTTCAATTATTATTTCTTGGTTCCTCTCTGGATCGGATTCCACTATTATTTTGTAACATTTTGTTTCATTACAAAGGGTAGAGCTTAATGATTCTATCACACGATTCTTTAACGGGGGTTTACATTTCGGTAGGAGAACTTGCAAAATTTGCCAGTCATTCAGCTGCTGTAGATCTTTTATCTGCAGGAGATATTTGATGAAATTCAGTAGTTTAGTGACATTTAATCCATCAGTGTATGGGATTTCAGTTAAAAGTTTCTCCACGGGATGAGTGATTTTTCCATAGAGGTCTGCGTTATAGTTCAAGTGTGGCATCGCTTTAGGAGGACGATATGATGCATTTGGGGTTGTCAATTCGTGCGTTTCGGGGCAAATCTGGAAACGATTGGGAGGATGGACTTCAAATATAGTCGGGGCATTTAAATCTCTATCAGGGTATTGCTCGTGAGTAGGTTGTATTTAACATACGGCGGGTGAGTCGCGATCCGTGTTGGGTGGAGGCAGATCTGTCGTAGGGGATTGAACTGGGGAGATATTTAGTTTCTTCAAGGACTTCTCAATTTCATCCATTCGGAACGAGTCGGATTTTCTTCTTAACTCATTGATAATAGTGGGTAATCGACGTAAAGCTTCGTCAGCAAAATTTTGAACTTCAGGAGGTATTTCCATAAGATTAGGCCAGATCAATAAATTTTTCATTCGCCGGGTTAAATGCTCTATTCTTTGAGTAGTCCGCAATATTATCACAGGAGATTTCTCGTCTTGGAGGGTTTGAGACAATAAAGTTAGCTCGCTATACTTGGCATTACAAATTTCTCTCTCGCTCTCATAATCGAGTCCGCTTAGGTTGCTTAATTGCGCGGGTGTATCAAATCCACTTTCAGCGTATTGACTTACGCAATTCCGCGACTGTTACATTCGCATGGGGTAGACCACGCAAAAGAGCTTCATAAGACAGCTCGTCCTTTAATAGCAAATCCGGATTAAATTGTGCCATCTTTATCTTATTTCTAACACATTAAAACGTACTTAAAATTGATTTTACTACACTATACACTTATTACATAGACAATTTATTTCTTGGTTATATCATTTGCGTTGTTCACAAGAGAATAATTTCTCTTCTAAGGGAGAGACAAAAATTCCACACACACACTTCAATGTAAAGTCAACGATCAGCTGTTCGCTGGAATGTAGGTCACCCTAGTTTATTTAGTAAACAATGACAAGGTAGTTGTATGCGTGGGAATGCGAGGATTACACTCAAGTATTGTTCTCTATAACAATAGCTAAGGCTATCTTTCTTGACCGGTTTCAACTGGGGAAGCGAGTTGCACTAAGGGGGTGAATCTGATTCAACGAAACACGCTTTACAAGTTACAAGTGTATTACAGTTGTGACAGTCTGAGTTTAGTAATTAATTGTCTTACTTTCCACCTTTAATTTTTGAAATTATTTTTAATTTTTTTTTTTTGGTAACAAAATTAAGCTACGAATTTCTTTACACGTAATTAACCGGGTCTACTTTAGACAGGAGTTTATATTTCTCTTACCGTGACGACAGACATACACTTACATTCTATGCAGGCATATTCAGGAAACTACAGGTCTTGAATTGTCACAATATAAACCTGTTAAAGACTGAACAGTTTGACAAGCACTAAAATTCATGTACGTACTTGCATTGGCGTAATACAATGATAGTCTGTATTATTTTGCATATCTTAAATAAATTACATCATACGCAAGTTAGTGAGTAATCTTGTACAAAATAAATTCACAAGGTGAATTTATTTATGATATTAATTTTATGAAAATTAATATTAACATGAAATACAGTAACTGAGTGCATAGATCAGCAGAGAGTTATCTATTTTACTACTTAACAATTATTTTTAATTATCAGAGTAACGTATCTTTGTTTGCGTCACGATGCTTACAAACCTTTTACATAAAACAGCAGAGTGGCGCATCTTTGTAACGTTCCGGGCTACGTTACAAATCCAGGGAACCCATCATAATTGACGCTAGCCAATTATACAGGCTGCCTACGTTGTAACGAACTGAAATTAAACTCAACACAAACAACAATAATCTTTACGCTAATTATTAGGACACAAGGGGAAGGTATTTCACTGATTTATGCACTCACTTCAAAGTGTAATAAGATGACATCTCTTTATTAACAAATTATATAAAAAAGATCCCATAACATAAAAATTTATACTGAAATAATTAAAAAGGGTTTTCTGTAAAACAAGGGATCATATAGATCATGTAATTTACCTCGGATCCGAGTCTGCTTAAATATAGTAAAGACGTCTGAATTATACAATGCTCGTCTAAGAGCTTGCAAGATTACGTTAACCATTTGAAGAATGGTATTATTCATTAAACGGATTATAATTTACATTTCAATATTAACGTTACAACGTATGATTTTCAATACTACAGATTACATTTCTTTGGTTTTATTTATTGCTCAGAGAAAATTATTGTCTTTTGAAAAGTCTCTTTCATCTATAAAAGTTATGTTTCAAATGTAATTAATTCTCGATAGCCAAGCTATCGAGTCACCTCTAAAATAAGCTTTGCTGTCCTCGTCCTGGGGTGTGACTCTTCGGAATTCTGGTAGTCGGGGTAGTCATCTGTGTCGTGTCTCTGGTGAATATCTAATAGCCGTATTAGTGAGTAGATTGATGTAATGCTGCATGATGTTGGGTTGATCCACGCCGGTCCTGGTCAGCGTCGTATGGGTTGTAGACGTCCGTATGTGCAATTTGGCAGGTCACATATTCACATGTAGAGTTGTACTGGAGTTTGCATCTTAAGTAGAGACGTCACCTTGTTTACGAGTAGTTGATTGTTCTTATATTACTACAGTTCTTGTGCAAACTTTTTCTACATCATATACATTTAAAAATCACTAGCTCCCCATGTTTTTTTTTTGGTGGTAGCTAACCGTTATTTTAAGTTTAAATAACACTTTTTTGAAGAGCCCTCGCTTGGAGGTGTGTACTGTCTGAATGCCGCATCGTAACTCTTAACTTGATACGACTGGTACATAACAACGAAGCGGAGCGAGTACTCCGCTATAATATAGTTCCAACTTTTATTTAAATAGACATTCTTATAGCAAGACGAAACAAATTATTTATACTTATTTAGTTTACAGGAATTATTTTAACTACTAATTGTGCCTTCAAATTATTAATTACTTACATTACGATTTTCAAATATTTCTAAGTTACAGACGGTTCGCTAAGCACGTTGTGCCCGGAATTAAACAGGTCAACGCATGATGATTTACTAACGGGTTAACTGTAATATTATTAACTTTTTACAATATGATTTTTTTTATTACTTGTTTAGTTAGATTTTTTCCATTTAAATCTCATACTTATTCTGAGTTAATACAGGGGTATTAGCTTTAATTGTGCGATTTAAAAATACTTAATTGCTTTCTCAGTTTTTTTTATTATTAAATATTTATTACCAATTAAATCGTCACAAACTTAAATATTTAATTTTACTTTAAAATGATGGCACGTGTGATATTATAATACTTTGTACTGTTTAAAAAATTTGTTACTGTTTATTTATGATGGTACTTAATTTTATTTGTTAATTATGTGTTTTATAAAAAATCATTTATTTTTATACATACAGTAGGCCTATAGTGGATTAAGATTAAATAAATATTTTTTGTGTACAAAAATTAAGTTTTAAAGACAAGAAAACAAACACTGTTTATTCTTCTTGCTTTAAGCTGTAGAGAGTGATACAAGTGTATTCGGTATGCAAGTACGGGGCTTTGTTATTGGACAGGTTACATGAGATGCCTGCCCATTCATGGAACAAACTAATTTTTCAAATGTGTTTACCTCAAAACTGACCAAATGTAATAAAATTCTTATTCGACCACATTCTTCATTTTATAATAATTTAAGACATGTTCTTACGAAGATAAAATACAGAAATCATGACTGAATGACCTAAAAAACTGTGTTTATGTTTCTAGATCAACAAAAAGGATATTCTAACCTCTAGTGCTCATTTAGTAGACTAATTAGAAAGTCAAGCAAAACACATGGTCTGTAACTAGAAAACAAGAGTATTTTGTATAAAATAAGTCTTCTGTTCATAAATCATGACAGACCAACATGTATACCATGTACACCAACCAAGGCGGAAGCCGTATGGTTAGTCACCTGCTTATACCATTCAAACTGGTTCACCACACTGATTGAGGGAATGTTTGAGGGCGTAGCGGGAGGGGTAGGCCAAGGCAGGAATATATAGACCAGATAAAAATAGACAAAAGACAATCATCGATTGCATTGAAGAAAGACAACTAATCTGGTACAGACACGTACAAAGAATGAGACAAGACTGACTATCAAAGAAAACAATGAGATGGATACCTAAAGAGCACAGAAAGAAAGGAACACCCAAAAAAACATGGATAGAGGGTATAAGAAGATCAATGAGCAATAGAGGACTAAACAATGAAAACTGCAATGACAAAAATGATGGAAATTGGACACAGACAACATTGTAGGACATTTTGACCCCAATTAAAAAAAAAAAAAAGATTTTAGTAGGCACAAAGTATGTGGTGATTAGGAGACTGTGTATGGGAGGGAAGACATGCAACCCCACCAACTTTTGAATTGAGGAAGGGAAGAAGAAGTTTTCTGGACCTAAAGAAAAAGTGTTGCTACTACTTCTTCATCCAGCCCCCCTCCCAAGAAATCCTAAACCTATGAAATTTTTAGCACATGAAATATATACAAAATATTACAGAATCAAAATTCTGAAATGACATACTCTCAAAGTCAACTTAGTAATCGTTAACTGTTGACAATATACTGTGTCAGTAATATATTGTCTGTTAACAATATAAAGTTTTTCATCCTCATTCAGTTTTTCATTCTTGTAAATAAGAATGTTGAAAATTGTTTTTATGATTCTTCATTAAATAAATCCGCATTTTTTAAAACACACGAGTATGTATAGATTTAAATGGAATAATTCCTATTGTAGTCCCAAGCCACGTGTTTGTTAACCAAATACACTGTTACTCACCGTCTATGGCCTTTCCGTAATGTTTTTTCGTGTTTACATGTTTCGAGGCACTTGCCTCATCATCAGAACTTATAAAAACTAATCTATGTCATAAATGATGACATTTGTCAAAATATTAAAAACACAATACGGCAATTAAACTATGTACATAACTTGCTTTAAAATGTTAGGTGTGCCTTGCAAGACAACACGCGCCGAGTACAGCGCGTGTTGTCTTGCAAGGCACACCTAACATTTTAAAGCAAGTTATGTACATAGTTTAATTGCCGTATTGTGTTTTTAATATTTTGACAAATGTCATCATTTATGACATAGATTAGTTTTTATAAGTTCTGATGATGAGGCAAGTGCCTTGAAACATGTAAACACGAAAAAACATTACGGAAAGGCCATAGACGGTGAGTAACAGTGTATTTGGAGTATGTATAGGTTTCTGTTACACATAAGTAATGGTATTTCAGGACGATCACATCTTATTAAGACATATTTAATTACATGTATGTTAAAATTATTTATGAGTTTTGGTCATGTCATTATTCCATTACTTATGCATCATGAAAAATCTAAGCCCTCCCACCCCCAAAAAAAGAAAATTATATGTTCCTGATTTTCATACATAAACGAGTCTCTTGAATTATTAGTAAATAATTAACTAAGAAGAACTCTGAATAAATTATGATTGATTCCCTCACCAGCCTGACTAAACTAAAAACAAGTCTCTTTTTCATTAAGAACATGAAGACTGATGAAGGCTGAAAACTTGTTGTCCATAACTTAGACATTTACAAAAGTTCTCTGTTGCTTTCAGAAAGGATATTCCAAGGAACATTGAGTGTTGATGGAAAACTTCAAAATTTCGGGATGCTCAGTGACAGGCCCGGATCCAGGCAGGGGCAAACCGTGCCACCACCCAGGGCGGCAAATTTTAAAGGGTGGCAGATTCTGGGATGTTAAGTTTTGTCAAAAAAAATTATAACATCTCTGCATCAACTTGCCGTTGGGCTGTACTAAAAAAATCACATTTCTAACCTTTCGCTGAAACCTTTATATGAAACAAGGTGGGAAAGTAGAATAGATGCTGTGACTCCACTTAGATATCAAATAGAAGAGATCAATTCTACTATGCGCTTGTTGATATCAATAAAAACAAAAACACATAAAATGGTGGCTCACGAGGCTGGCATTCTGGTGAGTCATGTACTTGACTTCACATTTCTGTGTTGCATAGTAATATGTTATGACATATTACTCCATATTAAAACACTGCAAAGTATTGACGTGGATGTAACAAAAGCTGTCAGTTTACTTGAAAATACAAGTATGTATTCATGTCTGTCAGAAGTGACTTAAAATTTCAAAGACGCTAAGGAACTAGCCACTAAATTGGACACTGAAAACCCAATAATCAGAGGCTCAGCACAAGTATGAAGGAGAAAGATTAAAAGACGATTTGATTATGAGGGAAAAGACGAATTCATTGAAGATCCAGAGTTGCGGTGCAAAGTCAATTTTTATTTTAAAGTTATAGATATTACCATTCATGCTTTAAATGAAAGATTCCAGCAGATTAAGAGGTATAGTAAACTTTTTTCTTCCTGTATGACGTGTAATGAATAGGGAGGGGGTGGCACTCATAAATACTGCACAGGGCGGCAGAAGCGCTGGGGCCGGCCCTGCTCAGTGAACACAAAATATTACACTTTGAACACCTCAGACTATTTCCAGGAAAATTTCAATACAGCATTTCAGTGAAGGTGGCTACATTAAGATGTAGCACAAATCAATTAAATGCGTAATAGAACCAAGTTGATTTTGAAGCCATAAGTGATGAAGAAAACTGAATAAATTATTGAATTTGTTGTTACTAATATTGCAAGAATACAAAAATTGATTTATATTTACATAAAAAAGCTTTATGAAAGTAAATTTTGTTGGCCTCTTTTTAACAGGAGACAATCTTTTCAACGAAACTAACTTTTGTATAAACACTTTATAAATACAAGACATTCCAGAGAAATATTAATATTTTATAACTATATAAAAAACATTTTGTTAAAAAAAATAATATAAAAATTATACTTTTTTTACATTTACTTACTTGGTTTCATAGATAATATCGTTTATAATTCATATAAAGTAACTCTAACTTTGTATAAACTTTGTGTAACTTGTGTTTGTTTATAAAATTTGTTTTTACATATCTACCATATAGCCTACTGTATAATTTATAATATTGTCGTATATTTGTGTTTGCTGTTTCCGGACATACCCGCGATAAGTCGCTGTTATTAGTATAATGAATACATAAAATAGTAAACACCAGTATTATAGCCATTGAACAAATCAGTTTAAATTGACAGAATAATTTTTTGATAGTAATATTCACGTAACATTTACAAACTTGAGAATTCAAAATTTAATTTGTGCACGCGCGTTTATGACTGAAGGTCAGTAAGTGCAAACAAAATGGCCGCTACAAACACAAACACTGCAAACAATGGTGCGGTTTTGCCTGAAAAAGAACAAGAGTTCAACGAATTTTACACTGAGGTAACCACGTTTTATAACAAAATTGTATAATAATGTTTATTTAAGTGAGGTATTTATCGCTGTCATTACCCGTGAACGATTTAATGATACTGTATGTTTTAGGTTAGAACATTCATTGTAATAACATTTGTGCGCTTGTATTGTAGTTAATAAACATTTAACTGCGCACATTGGATTTAAATCGTGCTATTTCTGAGTGTAATAGACAGATTTAATTACCTAAATTAATGTGTATTTAAAATTTTCATGTACGTTTGGTCTAACCTAATTTCACTGAACTATTTAAAGTTTCCGTATCGTTTACATTCCTACACGTATGATTATGTTACATAGTTCCTGAAGCGTGATAATATTTGCCAAATATAAATAAGTAAACCAGAAGTAATAGTTGTAAACAACTTCATAGTATAGTGTAATATGACTATACTAGCTTGTGTCAGGGAGAGAGAGTGTGTGAGTAAGTGAGGAAGTATGTACGTAAAACTGACTTTAGAGTAGTAAATCATTATATTTAAATCAATTTGTAGGTAAAGGAAATAGAAAAGAGGGATTCAGTATTAACACCCAAACAACAGATTGACCGTCTGCTACGTCCAGGTTCCACATACTTTAACTTGAATCCATTTGAAGTACTGCAAATTGAACCAGAAACATCTCTAGAAGAAGCTAGGAGGAAGTATAAACGGGTGAGTAAAATGTGTGTTATTCTTGCACCACAGTATTGTAAATTACAAGTAATACATTTTAATAAATTATTATTTAGTGTTTGTTTAGCACTTTGGATATGTTGCCTGTAAAATCTATGGGTGAGAGTTTTTTTCTCTCAATGTACACTGCCCACATATTCTACGAGGGTGTCTATGTAGAAATTTAATTACAATCTGTGACCTGCATGACATGGGACATTGTTTTCACTATAACCTAAAGTGTTGGTTTTGATGTTTGGAAGTATTTAGTTGTGTGTGTGTGTGTGTGTGTGTGTGTGTGTGTGTGTGTGTGTGTGTGTGTGAAGAAAAATGTACAAAACAAGATTATGCATATTCTTTAATTAAAATTACCATTATTATTAATGTAGTCATTATTACAAAAATTAAAACAAACAAATATTTGAAAAATTTTTATATGATAATTGAAGTAAATGTTTATCAGATGTTGTTTATAATTTGCTATATATTTGGGTTGGTGTTGTTACTATAATGAAAACAATTTTCACTCATTTATACCTTACAGCTTTAATAATCATGGCTGCAATGATTGAAAAGTGCAAACAACATACGAAATTTGAAGGAAGGCATGTTGGTTTGTTCTACACTGCGCTATATATTTGATAGCCATAATTCACGTTATGAAAACAAAACAAAAATGTTAACCACAATCAGATACTTAATTATTTTAATATAGATGGCCTATAATGGTGTAGGTAATTATGTTATGTTTAAGATTTTTACAAACTAAAAATTGATTCTTTATGCCTGTTTCAGTTGTCAATACTCGTTCATCCAGACAAGAATCAAGATGACCCGGACAGAGCACAGCGTGCATTTGAAAGTAAGTACATCACTATCAAACATGTGCATGTGATACCAGAACTTACCAAAATGAATTCTTGTCCATTATTGAAATTCTACTTACTTTTTTTAAGATTTAAATTAAAACTGAACTTATCCGATGCAAATTATTTGATAAGAAAGGACAGAATTTATCTAAGCACAAGTGTCTGCCTTTTACAGACAGAGTGTGTTATATGTGTGTACTGAAAAATTATTAATTTACTGAAAATTGTGTGTATGTGTGTGTTTTGAATTTCCAAACAACATTTAAAATCGTTTTTCATATCTTAGCTTCCAAACTTTACAATCTTTCCAGTCATCCTCCTTCAGAGTTCTCTGTCATTGCATTCCTTATAACTTCTATCCAAAGCTTTCGTGGCCTCCCTCGTTTTCTTCTTTCAGGAGAGGTCCATTCTAGTAATTCCCTTGGACATCTGTTATTGGCCACACAACACATATACCTGTACCATGTTAATCTTTTTGTTTCAGCTGTGTTATTTATACTAGTACACATATTCATTCTTTCCCTTATTTCAACATTCCCTTATTTGCTTATCTTGCAATGCAAGTCTATACTCTTTCTGTTCTTAGTTCAATCCTAATGTAAACAAACCCACATGGCAAATCTGAAACACTATTGGTCAGGGGCATTGACACTGGTCACACAGTAATGTATTATTCGCATGTGCAGAATGTCTGTATATTCATGTGAGAGTTATCTTGCCACTTAAATCGGGGCACATCGTTTCAAGACTTCTCCTTATCACTGTATTCTGAATCGTACTGAATTATTATGGAGCCAGTTGAAAGGATATGTTGTCTGTCACAACACAATGTTAGCTGCTTGATATAAAACAATTTATTGAGTAGGCGGTAAATGAAACACTGGCGGACAAGTGGAGTCATTGTATGCAGCATATAATCAAGGAAGATGATAAGCTATGGCAACTGACCCACATTACTGTCGTTGTTGTGGACAATGAACAATCTTATCAATAATAACGCTGATTCAAGTGATGATACAAATTCAGACACAGATATGGAAGGCATTGAATTACTTTCTGATAGCAACTGATAGTATTCAGTTGGTAATTATCACAGCTTCTATTTTCATTTTATATAAACTTTACTTTTTTGTTTATTGTGATATTTAAATGGATAAGAAAAAAATCCATTAACTGGTGTTATATAATGTTTCACTGTCGGTCTGACACTGTCACACAAATTTTACTTTCAGAATTATCACTGTTGCACACCACTATAGAAAAATTATTCCGATCAGAATAATTTTTCTATAGTGGTGTGCAACAGTGATAATTCTGTTTGTGATTATAACCACTAACACGAGTTTATTAATTAAATTTTACTTTGGTCAGGACAAATTATTACAGTTTATGAGTGTTCGTACAGTATCAATATTATATATACCCTGTCTGTACTCCTTCTGTCAGAGTGACACACTTCTAATTCAAGCAGAAAATGCGTTTCAGATGTGCCATGCCTGTTTGGTTACATCAGGATTGAGCTAAGAACAGAAACAGTATACAGCACTTTCTCCAGTATTGCATTTCCATGGCTTATAATCTTTTCTCATATGTTCTGTAATTTACCACATGCCAACACCGTATGTAACAATACCTTATGCTATAGTTTAGTAGTTTTTTTCCTATTTCAAGTCTTAGTTGGTTGGTCCGTAAAGTGGAGCGTAACTGTCTCGTCACTTGTTTCACTTGTCCTGTATTTGTGCTACACTTGTGCCCTCTTTTTTAACGACCCCAAGGTACTTGTGTGAATCAACACCTTTCAAAACTCTCTTTTACAACAAATATATATGATTTATGATTGATTACATTCATATTGATTTCCACGTTTGAATTGATTCATGATTACATTAATTAAAGATATTATGACGGTCTACTGATTGTCGTATGGTACAGTGGAAAACAAATACAAAGACACCAATTAAGTCACTAATCACCAGCTTTAATTATCACAATTAACCAGTTTGTAATCAACAAGATAATCTCTTACAACAAATCAAATAAAAATTGTTTACATGCAATAATAATGTCAACGAGTATAAAACACAATTGTGTTACAATTGTCCCACACAATTATAAAAACACATAACACTTCGACAAAATACTTCGAACCGCGCTTGAATAAATCACAACTCGAACTGAACTGAGCGTTGCTGGTACTTGTATTTATACCCCGCCGAGGTTCCAGAATATTCCATAATAGGCGTCTACTAGAAAACACTATCTAATGTAATTGATTGCGGCCTTTAACACAGTGCACGCGGACCGGTATCATCTGGAAAAGTCTCGTTCCGGACGCTTGACAAGTGTCACGTAATTGTCTTTCATCTCAAAGTAGCAGAAATATGCACACACACACACACACACACACACACACACACACACACACACACACACACACACACACACACACACACACACACACACACACACACACACACACACACACACACACACACACACACACACACACACACACACACACACACACACACACGCACGCACGCACGCACACGCACATGCACACACACATACACGCACGCACGCGCGCACACACACACACACACACACACACACACACACACACACACACACTACAGCTGGACACATTAGCCAAGGAACACGTAGCATGTTCTGTAATATCGTAACGCTATGTTGTATCTGAAACTTATAAATTGCTTTTAATTTTCAGTTATTAACAAAGCATGGAAGACGCTGGAAAATGATGAAACAAGACTCAAATGCCTGGACATTATTGAAGAAGCCAAGGCCAGAACAGATCACATGGTACGTGTTCAACTGCATGTGTGTGTGTGTGTGTGCGTGTGCGTGCGTGCGTGCGTGCGTGGTCCAATAAAATATAAATGGTTGTGTAACTGCATTGTACCAAGGTAACCAATCAGACGAGACTTTCGACATATGCGTGAACATTTGTCAATGTATTATTGTTCGGAGGCTTTCACGGCTGGTGTCAATTGAATTTAAATTAACTGCCGGGCTGTTTGGCCGTGGTCCAAGGTTTTCAATTAAACCAAACATTTCAGCAGCAGCACTGGCTGCCATCTTCAGTGGATGAAACGAGTCAAACCTAATGGGGAGTGTCGTATGTTAGGACCACAGTACTGTGGTTAAGGCTAAAGATGTCCCATGGTGCTACTTGTACTTATAAACGATGTCTGTACTTGTAAACTTGTCGGTGGTGAGTGCGTACTTTCCTCGGCTTCATATGGAGCCCGTCTTGATTCAGAAGCATGGTGTGATCACTATGAATTGGTGGGGCGAAAGGATTTTGTTAAGTACTTTATGGCAGAGTGCGATGCGAGCTTCACATACACCTTCTTTATTCTGATTGGCTGTTGGTGCAATTTTTACCTGTACGTGGGACTTAATGAATTTATAAGTACAGGTAGCATCGTGGGACATCTTTAGCCTTAACCACAGTACCGTGGTCCTAACGTACGACACCTCATGTTAGGTTTGACTCGTTTCATCCACTGAAGATGGCAGCCAGTGGTCTGCTGAAACGTTTGGTTTAATTGAAAACGTTGGACCATGGCCAAACAGCCTGGAAGTTAATTTAAATTCAAATTTATCACTGTTGTTATGATTGCTTTTATATGAGTTAATAAACCTTATCAGTTTTATAAAACTATTTATTTTTTCTTACCTTCGGGTTTCCTCCAGAGTCCTATAGACGAAAACGGTTGCAGAAAGGTTATCTGGGTTTGAGTGCGAAATAATTATGCTAAACACAGTCTTTCCAATTCTAACAAATTCTTTCTCATTTATTAAGCAAAACCCCTTCAATTTACTTTATGAACTAATAACATAACAGATTATTGTCTTTTCTGGCTCTACCTTTTCTTACTATTACAACTTCCGCTTATATATTACATAGAAAAATCATATAGTTTCATATTACTCGCTTATTCTCCAATAATAATTACCAAAACAAGTATACATAAAAAAAAAAACAACTTGCCTTACCTATTTGTTAGTTACATTTCTACTAAATGAACCATTACATTACGTTACTACTAAATGAACCAGTACTCTTTTTATATGTTTCCCTTAGAGATCTCTGTTTTACATTTTAAATTTACAATTTATTTATGTTGAATTATACTTTGGAAAAAAGGTAAAATGATTTTATTTGAAAGTCAGTTGATACTTAACGACTGATGAACTCCACTGTGTTGCACCATTACTGTGAATGCACTTGTTTTTTGGTTAACACACCATAAATTGGTTTTGACACTGTTTAACTGCGATACTGTTGTTGATTGGTTCGTGTTATATGCGTCACTGTTATTTTAATCCACTTTAGAATAACATTTCTTTTTATTTTGTCGGCCGACTTTTTCGCTCGAGCACTTATGGGTTGACCGCGCGGTCAGAGTTACAAGTTAACTAACGCTTAAGCTGGCGTTAGGGCAATGATTACCAAGGGTGAGTCTGGTCATGTGATCGCCAGTCTACACTCCAATTGGTTCTTTTAAAATGTTCTAGAATCTGGACAGCGAGTTTTGCAACATTTTGCCGCCTGGTGAAATCTACGACTTGTCTTCATTTTTTCCGTGATTCACGACTGCCACAAGCTGTATGTCATTACGTAATATGTCCGGCCTGTCCAGAGACAAAACACAGACGTGTTGTTTTGTAATAACACTGCATGCGTGGTTGATTAAATCGAGGTTCCACAAAGGTGAACACTAACTACTTTGAGATTAAAACTGATTTAAATTATTATCTTTTTAGCATACAATTCTGTACTGTTACAATACCCCCCCCCCCAATGAGAGGTTTTATGCCGCAGCATAAAAACTCTCATTGCCTAAAACCTAAGAGGACCAGTGAAGATATGGCGCCGCAACCCCCCTTAGTTCTTTACTAAAATCATGGGTACTTACCCCCCCCCCCCCGTCCGGTGGCTGTGGCTGCACCCATCTGACCTTACTGGACTTCTCTGCTCGAGATCCCAACACCATAAAATCAGATAGGCACCCGCCACAGTATCACCTGACTCTGCAACATTCAATTAAAATATCAACAAATGGCCTTCCATTATTCCATATCCCCAACTGATTTGTTTCCTCTTAGTTGTACTGGTTCATTATTGTCAAAGTACTGGTTCGAATTTTTATAAAGTACTGGTTTTTCATTTAGTTTTGTTAGCCTACAATGACAGCTGTTCTATATTCATACACAATTACATAAGCAGGATACAACATGATAAGCATTCCAAATAAACATTACCATTTTTACATTGAACTAAATTTTTCACCTTGGATTTTATATTGAGTTACAAACAAAACATTACCACCGTATTCACTACAAGTCAAAAATAAATTATTCCAACTTTTTAGATTGTCCATCTGTTAAATTAATTAACTCAACTTCAGTTATTAAGTCCGTACTCATACACTATCACAATGATTTCAACTCATCATCAACATGTTACATTGGTTTCAATCAACCCTATAACTGGCCTTCATAAAATACAATATCCACATGGCCATATAAACTTACGGTATACTTACACTAATACGTATGAATTTCATACAAATTAAATAATGTTCACAAAACTCTATTACCCATCCAAAATAACACATTGATTACACAAAATACCAGTAAATCATAACTATGAAATACAGATTATACCCTCAAGAATGCCTTATCCTTAACTCCTAAGACATTTTTTTTTTACAACCCCCTTCAAATCTCTTAACCCCTGATACCCGTTACAATTTACTGTGTTCTGCACTAGGCTTCTTGACCATCGCCGGCCTCATCCTAGCCATAAACCACATCTCCCTCGTGGCCTGTAACTTGGTCACCCCCCCATCCACACTCACTATGACCCCCCCCTGGACTGTAGCACCCAGTTGCTTCCACAAGGACTGATGCGGAAGAGGTGGACATTTTTTCTTTTATTCCACCCCCATCCTTGCTTCGGCGTTACAATAAAAATTCAGTATAACCTACTTACTAACAGTTATGAATACACCCTTAATGGACTACCACCCCTATATGGGTGAAAATAGCCCTGTTCCAAAAATTGGTAGATTCCCCTAAAAATAAACCCCCAACTAATTTTTACACACCACCAGGTTAACAAAACAAAAACAAACCACAAGCCGGTTATAACAATTAAAATTTATGATTTGTCATAATTAACTACTTTCTCGGTCATGATCCGGTGAGGTCAGGGCCGCACTTAGGTGGGGAATCTACAGTTAAACATAAAACATAGATTGACTATTTATACAGGTTTACATCAACAGTTGTATGCACTGTGATATTTCGTTTTATTGATATTAATAACTAAATATAATGTGATTTCGAATTTGTCAAAATTGTACTATCTACTTTGTCGGGCGCCATCTTGCCAACTGCAAGAAAATAATTTACCAAGGTTCGTATCAGCGAACTAGAAGAACAGAATTGGTTGTTTGAAATGACTACTTCGATCTACTATACTCAAACAAACTTGTGTTTATTCATAATTTAGTTTTACTGTTGCATGTTAACGACAATGACAAAATTACTCCTCCCATCTTTTATACTTTTACTATTTTAACATTACATGTACATGCTTTATTCTGACTACAACTTTCAAAACATTATTGATAATTAAACTGTTGAACACTAAAACAAATGCTGTAAAGAAATAATACTCAACTAACTTTTCTTAACTTAAACCAGCGCTTTTGTAATTACGTAATTCAAACTCACCCATACACACTCACACACTTTCACATTAGACAAGTTATATTCCCATTAGAGCTCATATTTTAAATTAATTTTCCCCCTCTGTTCTTGTACTGTATGAAAATAATAAAATTTGTTAATTTACTTTCCTGTTATTACGTTGAAGGTACCCTCCTACAATGTCTTCTCGTATACACACACTGATTTATTGCCGAACTGTTACATGATTATTTACTTATTATTTTCTCACTGTATCTATTCGGTTTCAAAAATACTGTTTTAGATGATCAAATCTTAAAAATTTTTACATTTCTTATGTTCCGGGCGCATCGGCGAACACAATAACTTCGCCCGAAAACCGGCGAGAGCCGGGCAGACGCGACAGTTTATTTTGCGTCTGGTCCGTTGAGATGTTAATTTCCGACTACTTTGTTCTGTTGTGTCACTATGTTGCTGGCGTGACACACCCAGGATAGGCTCTGACGAACCGATGACACACAGTTGTTATGTAACTTGCTGACGCAACGCATCGCCTGATGTCTGGTTGTGTAACGTGTTTACAGATCTTGTTACATAACGTGTTTACGTTTTCCGGGTTCGTCATTGTCCTTGAACTGATTCTGGTACATTTGCAGTTGTTATTAAACTGTCCACACAATATTAAACAATTCTCACAGTCAATGTTGCCACTTTGCGATCGCTTCCACATAACAAATTTACCTCTCGGTCATAACATTTTTCTATCACTCGACAAGTTAATTATTATGAAAAAATACAAATCCTGTTATTACCCCAGGTATGCCCAAAAATGCCCCGCTACAGCACATCTTGTTTTACAAACACTATCTCAGCCTAAACATTTTTGATTATATTCACACACAAATTTCCTTCAGTTTTCAATTTAAATGAATATTTTAATCATTGCGTTTTCATCAATTATTATTTACTTTACAATTACAGTCAAGATTCAGATCAAAATAAATTTAAACTCATCACTAAAATTCACATTGTTAAGTTAATCCAAGGCCAACTTAAATTTAATTTAGTTTCTTCATTTGTTCAAAACAGTTTCAGTTACTTTAATTACATTGTATTCAAAATGATTCCAGTTGGTTTAATATGTTTAGTTTCGCCTTGGTATTTCAATAAAGTTTACAAGCATCACATTGTTTGGTTCAAATCTTTCCTTAAATTCCTTCATAATCACAATTTAACCTCAATTTTCTCTACTCATAACCTAACATAGCAGGTACTACAAAATAATAATTTAACCCTTAAGTTACATGACCGTTTTATTTAAAAATTTTTTCACAAATTATTTTTCTTTAATTACCCGTGAATAGGTTATATATTATATGTACAGAATCATGGTATATAGGGATGCGATCGAAAACGAACAGAACCCAACGTCAATGAAAGTGAACAACAACCCTTTTGGCAGCCCAGAATTTCTTACCTGCTCCCCTTCCCAGAAATGAAAAACAAACCACAACCGCCAATCTATGACCCCATCCTTATATACCATAATTCTATTACACTAGACGGAAAATTTGTTATCTAGGTTTGTCTCCTCAGCCAAAAAACTTCTCCACTGCTTACCTATTAAGGGATGAGTTGACAACCCGCAAATAACACCTGTTTATAAACTTGAAGATTACCTTAATGTTTTATAATTTAGAATTAAGGCAATCATTGATCCGTGGGGTGTGCCAATTTGTGCACCTCTTTTTCTGTAATTCTTTAACCACGGACTTTAGGGGTCCCCTCCCCGTTGTTTGTACTATGTAAAATTTCTAGTTTCTACCAATTTGGTAGGGAAAGACCATCCTTGTCCCACCTCAATGGGAGGTGGCTACAACCATGGTCTGTCCCTATGTGTCCAAAATCCACGACCAGGGCTGGTAAGACCGTGGCCTCCCGAAAATGGGGGAGGGTCCCTTCTGAAAACAATAAATTTTTATATACAATTACATGATATATTTTATTATTTTATTTTGACCAATACTTTTTTAAATTGGTGGCGTTATGGGTACTCTCCCACGTCACTTGATTTCGTAAAACGTATGCGTTATCCATTTTAATTTCAATTACTTCATACGGTCCTTCGTATAGCAAAAAGGAATTTCTTAATTTCTTTATCCTGTGCATTCGATAAATCATGTCTTCTCACTAGTACCAACTGACCTACCTCTACTTTGTCCATTTGCCTTTAGCATCATGACGCCATTTTCTTCTCTCTCCCTTGGTTAATAGGTTTTCATTTGCGAGTTTTAATTTTACCTCCAAACCTCGGGTGTTGCTCTCCGGTGGATAATTGAACAGCTGTTCCAAAATTCTAGGTGGGCATGTCCCCTTGACCAGCTCGTAAGGTGTAAACCCAGTTGATTCATGAGTAGTACAGTTCAACCATTCTTCAATTTTTCCCACATACATTGGCCATTCGCTATGTTTGGCATGGCAATATGCCCGAAAAATTCTCCCTAATTCTCGCATGACTCTTTCGGCCTGGTTCGACTGAGGATGGTATACTGCCGTGTGTTTAGGTATGATGCCTTCCCAATCGAAAGTTTGTCGCCAAGTTCCACTAATGAATTGGGGTCCATGATCAGATAATATTATTTTAGGTTTTCCAGTTTTAATCATATAATCCATCGTTATTTTTTCGCCTAATACTTTACTTGTTGCCCTTTTTACACTATACAATGTTACAAATTTCGTGAATGTATCTAATACCACAAAAATGTACATTACGCCTCCCCTTCCCTTTGGTAGAGGGCCAAACAAATCCACCGCAACTAAGTCAAAGGGTCTCTTGACTCTAATGTATTTCATTTCACCCTCTAATCGGTAATTATCTGCTTTTGACTTCTGACATAAATCGCACCCCCGGAGTAAAGTTCTAACCCTCCGTTCCATATTTTTGAATAAACATGATTCTTTCAGTACATTTACACACTTCCTAGCACCGAAATGCCCATACCGAAAATGACAGTCCCATATTATCTTGCCTACCAACCCTTCCGGTATAACTAACCTCCAATCACGCTCTCCCCCCCTCTACTTTCTTAAACAGACTCCCTTGATATATCTGAAAATATCGGCTATACCCTGCCTCATCTGAATCGGACTCTAAACTAGTTATTATTTTATTCAGTTTAATATCTGTCCTTTGCATGGTATTAATGTCTTTCAACTCCTCCCCAAACAGTCTATCTTCCCTACTAAGTCTAAAGATTTCTATTTCTTTTAAGTCTCTCCCTGTTCTCATTCCCTCTGTATCTACCCTGGATAAAGTGTCAGGTATCTTGTTTTCCACCCCTTTTATATACTCCCAAGCAAAATTATACTCTTGTAACGCTAGCACCCACCTGGTTATTCTGCTGTGTGTCAATTTGCAGGTGTTTAGGCAAGATAATGCCTTGTGGTCAGTCCGGATGATGGTAGAATTTCCCAATAGATAGGTTCGGAATTTCTTCACGGCAAAGACAATACTTAGTAATTCCTTCTCGGTTGTTGTGTAATTCCTTTCGGCAGCTAGCAATGTACGGCTGGCAAACGCAATGGTGTGGTGTTCATTGTTGTCATCCTCCTGGTACAACTCAGCACCTAAAGGTATATTACTGGGGTCCGTCTGTAAGTAAAATGTGCGTTCAAAGTTAGGGTGATTCATCATGATCATGTTCATAAAATGGTCCTTTATCTCATTAAACGCATCTCGTTCTTTTTCCCCCCATCTCCACTGCTTATTCTTTTGTAATACTGCACTCAACTTTGAAGTTATATGGGCATAGTTTTTCTGAAATTTTCTATAAAAATTGCATAATCCTAAAAAACTTTGCAATTGCTTAATATTTCTAGGTTCCAGGAATTTTAAAATTGACTCTACCTTCTCTGGGTTGGCTTTTATCCCTTCTGGTGTTATTATGAAGCCTAAAAAATGTATTTCTTTCTGTAAAAATTTAGATTTCTCCCAGTTGACAGTCAACCCCCCTTTATGTAATCTATCTAATACGTATTCTAAATGTTCCACGTGTTCTGAGAATGTGCGTGAGGCTATCAGTATATCATCTACATAAATGGTTAAAAAATATAAATTTTGTGGCTGCAGAATCTCATCTAGACATTTTATAAAACTGGCCACACTGGTATTCAGCCCAAAAGGTAACCGTTTAAATTAGTAATTCTTCCCATTGAAAAGGAATGCTGTATATTTCCGGCTTTCACATGCTAACGGGACTTGCCAGTACCCTGCAGTTAAATCTAATGAGGTCATGTATTTAACTCCGCTAAATTTTTGAAATATCTCATCTATTGCTTCGGGCGATTCTCTATCATGAATAGTTATTTGATTGATCCTGCGGGCGTCTAAACGTAGCCTAACTCGACCGTCTTTTTTGATAACTACTACTAACGGGTTGGAATACGGAGATACTGATCTCTCTATTATGTCCCCCTCGTAACAGTTTATCTAATTCAGCCTGAACCGCTCTTCTCTTTGAATATGGCACCGGATAGCTTCTTTCTATATAGGGTGCGTGGTTCCCTCACCTTTAATTCACATTCATAATTTCTTGCCTCCCGGGTATATCGGCAAACACTTCTCGAAAACACTGTACTACCCGCCACAACGCTTCACGTTGAGAACTCCCTACGACACCCTCTCACTACAAAATTTCACCGCTCTATCCTCCCAAATTCGTTCTTCATTTATATTACTCCCTAACTCTCTCTCTCTCTCTCTCTCTGCATGCATACATATTAACTTCCGTTTCTAGTTTACTACCCCGATTTAGTATTACCTTGACTCCCGAAATTCTCACTGGGTCTACTACCCGCTCAAAACTAATCTGAACTGGTTCAATTTCATTATTCAGTACTAACAACCGCTTCTGAAAATCAATTACCGCCTTATGCTTTATCAAAAAATCGTTCCTCAAAATAACCTCCAAATTTAACCCCCCGTACTACTAGAAATGTATTATCATACCCTACCCCGTTAATTACCATATTCAAATGTACCCTTAGTTACACGTTTACTCCTAACCCCGGTAATACCTACAATAGTCACCCCCGCAACTGGCAAAGATGGGATATTTTTGTTTGTTTTTTGCAAACCCTCTAGTATGTGTTCGGAAATCACAGAAACTTCACTACCTGTATCTACTAAGGTTTTTATTTCCTTACCTTCAATTTGGATTCTTACTTCTGTTAATCCAGTCTCCCGTCGTTTTGTCTGATATTGGTCGTCGCCTTGGACCCCAGAGTCCTCCGTCGACAATGGCTGGGCCCGGTTCCCCATTGTCTCTTCTAGTTTCCCGCAGATGTACCCGCCACAGCTTGAGTATATCCACTCCCTCTCCGGTTGACATTCTCATCTCCTCCTGGCACTCCTCCTTGGCCATCTCCTCTTCGTTGGTACGTGTGGTTATTATGCTTGGGTGGTGTTCCATGCCTCAGCCCTGGTCTCTCTCTCCTACATCTAAAACAGAAACTCTGAGTGGCATAATTCTCGCTCGAATATCCCGCGCACCTCCACATGTTGCCTCGTTTATTTGTTTCTTGGCGGGGGTATGCCTGTCCAGGTTGCGGCCCCTTCTGCGGTGCCTGGTTCCCTCCGTTGTTTATACTCGGTGGGTAGTGACGTCTATTTACTTCTCGGTCTCGTATGTTCTGAAACACATCTAAAATACTCTCTAATTCGCTGATAGTTGCTACTTCCCATGTCATCAATGTTATTTGCACCTCCCTTGGCAAGTGCTTACTTATATGCCTCACGAAGGATCTGAACGGCAATTGCGGTTCTAGGTATTTTGCCTCATTAAATATTTTCATTACATACCCCATTATGTTACTATTGGGTCCCCCGAAATTCCCCGTTCCCATAATTCTGCTGCGTAACACTTCTTGGTCTTCTTCAGACCAGTATTTGTTTCGGAAAGCTCTTTCAAAGTTTTCATAACACTCCCACTCTGTCCGGTGTGCCTCCGCCCATATTGCCGAACTCCCCCTTAAAACACTTAATTATTCTCAATAACTGCACCTCCCAATTGTTATGATTAAATTTGTTAAACTCTCTCACACGGTTAAAGAACTGCATCGGATGCACCACCCTACTCTCACAACTGAATGACTCTAGTTCGATGTCGTTGTTTACTTCTCGTGTTATTAATATTCGTTCCGTGACACTGTTTAGTTTTTTGCTTATATCCCCACTTAATTCATCTTTGGTATTGAACAATTTTTGTTCGATCAAGTTAAGCTTGTTATTAGTTACGCGTTCAGATTGAATGGTGGCCTCATTTACCATTTCTACCGCGCCTTTTAATAACTGTATTTCGGACTTATGGCTATTTTCCATCTCATTAATCTTGCTATCAATATTAGTTTCATGTATTTGTATATCTCTCCTAATGTTTTTGTACCAGTACTCTTTTTATATGTTTCCCTTAGAGATCTCTGTTTTACATTTTAAATTTACAATTTATTTATGTTGAATTATACTTTGGAAAAAAGGTAAAATGATTTTATTTGAAAGTCAGTTGATACTTAACGACTGATGAACTCCGCTGTGTTGCACCATTACTGTGAATGCACTTGTTTTTTGGTTAACACACCATAAATTGGTTTTGACACTGTTTAACTGCGATACTGTTGTTGATTGGTTCGTATTATATGCGTCACTGTTATTTTAATCCACTTTAGAATAACATTTCTTTTTATTTTGTCGGCCGACTTTTTCGCTCGAGCACTTATGGGTTGACCGCGCGGTCAGAGTTACAAGTTAAATAACGCTTAAGCTGGCGTTAGGGCAATGATTACCAAGGGTGAGTCTGGTCACGTGATCGCCAGTCTACGCTCCAATTGGTTCGTTTAAAATGTTCTAGAATCTGGACAGCGAGTTTTGCAACATTTTGCCGCCTGGTGAAATCTACAACTTGGCTTCATTTTTTCCGTGATTCACGACTGCCACAAGCTGTATGTCGTTACGTAATATGTCCGGCCTGTCTGAGTCCAGAGACAAAACACAGACGTGTTGTTTTGTAATAACACTGCATGCGTGGTTGATTAAATCGAGGTTCCACAAAGGTGAACACTAACTACTTTGAGATTAAAACTGATTTAAATTATTATCTTTTTAGCATACAATTCTGTACCGTTACATTGGACTATTCAGCTATCAGACTCTGTCCTGTAAACATGTTTTATCTGTGATTGCCGAATTCATAATTCTCTTCTACATTGGGCTTTTGTTGCAGGGTCATAGCAATAAACTAATGGCCATCTCCAGTTATGACCTTTTTGTGGAAGTCTGGGTCACTATTACCAGTATTGAGTAAATCTTGTGCAATTTCAACACAAAAGTCTTTTCAAACAGCAGCCATAGCATGGATTGGGCTGCCACACGTTTCATTCAGCTTCTGTCAAAATCTCCAAAACACAAGTCCACAAAATCCTCAGATCTTCTAATTCTCACACTGTCAGCCATCAATTTTCATTTATTGCAGTCTGCACGCTTTCAACAGACTCCTGGCCATATTTAAAGTGTTTGTACCATAATTTAACTGTGTGTCAATCATTGAGTTCTCTCCAAAAGCCTTGTTAATCTTCATGATAGTCTGTGTGGACGAAAGTTCAAGTTTTACACAAAATTTAATACAAATTCACAGATCTAGTCGTTCACACTTTTTTTTGAGCCTGGGCTAAGCCCATCTATCAGTTTAAATCTCAAAACAGTAACAAGGTGTAGGAGGGGCGTCCTTTGGCGCACTCCTTTAAAATCTAATCACTTTCTTCTTGTGATGCCTTTCACTTGACACACTACACTAAATCAAATGGCTTCATTCTATTTAGCCTTCACACAAGTTCAGTATTGTTGAGAAGTTGCAGCATCTCGATGTTCTGGTGTTTATGCAGACGTTTCTCATGCTTCTTATCGAATCGCTGAACTTCATCTTCGACTGAAGCAATCTTCAGATCCCTGTGGATGTCCTCATTTCATATGTACCATGGCACATTAACAATACACCTCAGTACTTTATTTTGAAATATCTGGATGAGTTTTTTGTTACTTTTCTTTGTGCATCCCCAGAGTTGTACACCATATGTCCAGCCAGGTTTAAGGACATGTTTATATACCAATAGTTTATTATGTACAGATAACTCAGAATGTCGCCCAAGGAGCCAGTACGTTTTTCTGAATTTTTGGTCAAGTTCAGTTCTTTTCTTTTTCCGTGTTCCTTCCGGCGTAACTTGGCATCCAATGTCACGCCTAAGTGCTTCGCACTGTTTACATGTGGTATCACTTGTTTAAAAGGAATAAATCCCAAATGTTTAGTACCAAGCCACGTGTTGTTCAATCAAATATATTGGAACTTACCATCTGCGGCTTTTCAGAAACAGCGTCTTTATAAAATTTACATGTTTCGGGACCCTTGTCCCATCATCAGAATTTAAAAGTAATTGTGTATCATTTAAATTTGATACACTTGTCAAACACTTAAAATATTAAAATCCAATATAAAATAACTAATATAACATAATAATATAATATTTACAGCGAGTACGAAGGTTGCCGATGTACATCGTATGAAAACCGACCGCGCACTAGTTTACGTCTCGCTCCCACCACGACAGTAGCGCAAGGCAGTGTTGTACAATACATTTGATTTGAAGACCAATTTATCATTTAAAACATGCGGCTTAGTACCAGTATTATTGTGTGCTTTATAAATTTCGTATTCTTCAAGAGCGTTCAAATATCGCCCTTTCTTACATATGTGAAGGGGTTTCAAATTAGTTTTAAAATTAGTGTAGCTGTGATTTTCGGAAATGAGGTGTTCTGCAAATTTTGACTTAACATTGTCCAAACTGTGAAAATGTGTAGGCGGCCTATGTTCTATAAATCTTTTTAAAAAACCACGTCCTGTCTGGCCCACATAAAAAGCGTCGCAATCGTCACATATCAATTTGTAAATACCAGATTTGTGTTCAAGGCTGGTGGTTCTGCGGACACGAAGATTATTCATAATACTATTAGTGGTCTTATAAGTGACCTTGATATTACTGGTTTTACCAAAAATTGACCCAAAGATCTGTTCCATAAGGTATGTGTACGGTGTTGCAATATATTTGCGTGTTGTATTTTCGCGTGTTTCGCGTTAATTTTCACCACTGCTCCAGGGTATAAAACAGCTAAAAAGTTAGTCACCATAATAAAACACAATATACAAATAATTAATGATCATAGTCTAATTAATAGCGTAGACTTTGTGAATAAAGTTAAAAATTTAATAGTTGAACCAACCCACAAACTTATTACCTTTGATATTGTGGATTTGTATACGAATATACCAGTAGCGGAGACCTTGCGTATACTTAGGACTAACCTTATTAATACTAATAAATTGGATATTAATAATATAAATGAATTGATGCACATTTTGGAGGTAGTTCTTGATCAAAATTACTTTACCCACAATAATCAATTTTTCAGGCAACAGAATGGGTTAGCAATGGGTTCTCCACTTTCAGGTCTTCTTGCAGATATATACCTAAATAATTTCGAAAATTCATTCATTCTTACTAATAACAAACACAGGAGTAACATAATATTTTATGGCAGGTATGTTGATGATACCTTTTTAATATACAAAGGTACACAAAAACAAATTAATAATTTACATAATCATTTGAATAATATCAATAACAAAATGCAGTTCACGCTTGAAAGTGAAGAAAATGGTAAACTGAATTTTCTAGATTTAACTGTTGCTAAGGACAATAATAATAAAAAGTTGCAATTTGACATATATAGAAAACCCACAACGACTGACATTGTAATACATGCTAAGTCGTTTCATCCTTTATCACAAAAATTAGCTGCCTTCCACAGTATGATTTATAGACTTTTATCTTTGCCCCTCGGTGATAAAGAATACTGTGAGGAGTTAGACACCATTAAACACATTGCTGTCGCTAATGGTTATGATGTCAATATGGTGAATAACATCCTTCGAAAACATAAGATAGGACATAGCAACATTAACGGTCGTAAAACATGCGAAAATACAACACGCAAATATATTGCAACACCGTACACATACCTTATGCCACAGATCTTTAGGTCAATTTTTGGTAAAACCAGTAATATCAAGGTCACTTATAAGACCACTAATAGTATTATGAATAATCTTCGTGTCCGCAGAACCACCAGCCTTGAACACAAAACTGGTGTTTACAAATTGATATGTGACGATTGCGACGCTTTTTATGTGGGCCAGACAGGACGTGGTTTTTTAAAAAGATTTATAGAACATAGGCCGCCTACACATTTTCACAGTTTGGACAATGGCAAGTCAAAATTTGCAGAACACATCATTTCCGAAAATCACAGCTACACTAATTTTAAAACTAATTTGAAACCCCTTCACATATGTAAGAAAGGGCGATATTTGAACGCTCTTGAAGAATACGAAATTTATAAAGCACTCAATAATACTGGTACTAAGCCGCATGTTTTAAATGATAAATTGGTCTTCAAATCAAATGTATTGTACAACACTGCCTTGCGCTACTGTCGTGGTGGGAGCGAGACGTAAACTAGTGCGCGGTCAGTTTTCATACGATGTACATCGGCAACCTTCGTACTCGCTGTAAATATTATATTATTATGTTATATTAGTTATTTTATATTGGATTTTAATATTTTAAGTGTTTGACAAGTGTATCAAATTTAAATGATACACAATTACTTTTAAATTCTGATGATGGGACAAGGGTCCCGAAACATGTAAATTTTATAAAGATGCTGTTTCTGAAAAGCCGCAGATGGTAAGTTCCAATATATTTGATTGGTATCACTTGTTGGTTGATAACCACAGGCAGGTAATTAATTTCCTATTGGTGAAATTAACGTGCACTGACTTGCCTTCATTTAGTTTTATCCACAATCTTTTTGCCCAAGACTTCACACGTTATGAATACAACAGTCACAGACAACATATGTTCACATAACAGAGTCTCACAGCTAACTCAATGGCCCAATACATTAATAGACAGGCATGCAAGCATCAGAAGGTCTCGTCTGATTGACCACCGAACAGTATAGTTGGACAGCTGGTTTCCATTAATATTCAAAATGGTTGGATACTTTTTGGCCAGACCTCAAATATGTGTTGGAGGGATTCTTGATTACATGAAATGGTAACTGTTTACAAAAAGTTAAATAGTAGACAAACAGACAGATATCATCATAATAATAAAATTAATATATTATTTAAGTAATAGTAATAAAACCAACAGTCTACTGACCACAAAGAAAAATAGGAGAGATTCCCCCTTCCATCACAAAGAAACAATGAATCACTCCTACTTTGTGGGACAGCTGTAGACTGTTGATTTTGTTACTCTTATTCAAATAATACATTTGTTTTATGATGATGATATTTGTGTATTTTTGTTGATATTGTATTGTATTAATTTATTGTTTCACCTGAAGAATACCTGTGATTTTGCTAGGGGTCAAAATGTGACTTAATATATATCTGTGGCTTGGTGCAAGAATCACCAATGCCATAAAACAGTGTTCTGAGAAAATGGAGTTTTAAAATTGGTCAGTTTTTTCTTACTCATATTATGGAGTCATGGTCAAGATCATGTTTGTTGTTTTGATAAATATTTACATACATATGTAAGAGCATGCCCCATGTAAGTTTAATTGTGAAAAATATCTTTTAGTTTCTAAAATAAATGTGGCATTGATGGCAACCACTGATACTATTAACTCGTAAGATATTACAGATTGACATTGGTAGTTTTTACAAATGAAAATACATACCTTCAGGAGTGTTGTCATTGTTCCCAAGAACTGATATTGGTGGTTCTTGTACCAAGCCACAGATATATGATGGCTAATGCAGGAATCTTATCATCCGTAATAACAATAGCAATAGGTCACCATCAGTTTTTAGTTTTAAGACATATATTATGTTATGATTTATTATGTGCTCAGAGATGTGTGTGGGTTTAAATAATTCTTAAATAATCTTTACGTTTTATCACAATTTTTGGGTTGTTAGACCGTGGTCTAAGTTCTTCATGTTTTTCACCAGACATTTCAGTCATACTGGTGATGGACATCATCAGTGGCGCAGGAACACAGATCACAACACCCGTGAATGGATACAAACAAAGACTGTTAAAGAAAGTGTATAAATATAAGTGCCTCAACATGCCACAACAGTTTTTGTTTACATTTGTTTGCAGGTGTTGTAATCTGTGTTCCTGTATCATTTATGGTGTCCATCATCAGTATGGATGGAACGTGTGGTGAAAAACATGAACTTAGACCATGGTCTAACAACCCGGAAACTTGTGATACTGTAAGCACCGGCCATGAAAGTTTATGTTCGTTTATCAATCTTTACAGTTGCTTGGTACTCATGATTTTATTCTTAATTTCAGTAAAGTGAAAAAAGAAAAATTATCTATTTTGTTCATACTGATGTTATGCAATTTTTCATGAAATAACAGATGTCAGAAAAAAGGAAAAAACAAAAGAAGGAAGGACGCGATACAAAGGTTGAAGAGGACGAACCGGGATCGTACAGACACGCAGTCTATGTCATGACGATGAAACTGTTTGCCGACATGGAGCGAAGAAGGAGAGAACTGGAAATAAGAGACACAGAAGAACGCAAACGTAAGCGCGAGCAAGAAATTGAAGAAGAGGAGAAAGCCGCTTTACAGAAAGAATGGCAGAAAAATTTTGAGGTAAACTGTGTGTGTGTTAGCAAATATGTCTTTATATATAAATACTGTACATACTGTTTTAGGTAGATATTCTTATTCTGACACTGTTTTACAATTTCTCCATTCTGTTATGTAACTCAACATAAACTGAATGTTAATACTACCTTGGCCAAAAAGATGATTGTCAAGTATTTTAGCAAGTGAAGTATTTACACATGTATGAGGTTTGATCAATAAATACGCCGAATTTTCGTTTTTCTCAAAAAATCTTTATTTATTCATCAATATTAATTTTGTCCCATTCAAAGTAGTCCCCATCAGATATAATACACTTGTGCCAGCGCTTTTTCCAATCTTCGAAGCACTTCTGGAACACAATTTTCAGTATGGCGTTTAGCTCCTTCAGCGATTCTGTCTTTATCTCCTCACTGTTGGCAAAACGTCGTCTTTTCATGGTTTTTTTCATCTTTGGGAATAGGAAGAAGTCTCAGGGGGACATGTCTGGTGAATACGGCAGCTAAGGCATCATAACGTTGTTTTTGGCCAAACATTCATGAACAAGCAGTGAATTGGGAGCAGGTGCATTATTGTGATGCAGTTGCCATTGTAATCTCTTATATTAATTTATATTGTTTGATTACAATGTACAATGTATTTTGTCTGTACAACAATCTAGGGTGCCATGTTGTGCAAGTGTCTGTACAGTACTGTGTATGATCGACATTTACTATTAGGGCCAGAATTCGGTTAACACGTACCAGTTCAGTGAAACCTATTACCTGAAATAACGAAACTTCAAATAACATATAAAAAGTATTTATTAACATTAAACATGATAAATGTTACATGGATATATATATTGCGCCATGGGCTTTGTCCCCATGATATTACTCTACACAAAAGATATACGCTGCATTATAATATATGTTATAATTATTTGAACGTAAATTATTGAAATTTCAGCACAACCCAACACTTAATATTTTTTAACCCACACACTCAAATACTCACGCTTACATACTCATGGTACAACTTTTATACATAGTGGAGCTCCCTTTATATATTGAAAAATTTAAATGATTTTTTAGTATTGAATTTAAAATGATTTTACATTGATTCAAAATCTGGTATTGGGAATTAATCAAAGGATTGAAGATGTAAAAGGAACGTTCTCACCCATTTCCGTGTTGACCTCCTCGCACTGTTGGAACCGTACCGACATCGGCACAATCGGTGTATTTTACGGCGCTTGACGGGACACCCTTTTGTGTCGACCCACGTAACCCACCGTCGTGGGACCGATTCTATACGTCGATCTTCTTTCGGACGATTCTTTGGCTGAGGACGCCTACACAAAGCCGAACTGTAACTGTTCTTAGTACATCTTACAATATAGGTATTATATACTGTTTATTAACCACCTACAGTGGTCTAAAAAGTTAAAAAATTCACCCGTGAGTGAATGAGTTTTGGCCGGCCGGCTCAATTCAGAGTTGAAGATGAAATGACGACAATTCCTGGTCAGATGTTGCGGAAGTGGGAAGTACTGACGTCACAGTCCTTTTGTTTAATTTGTTGACAGCGTGAATTTGTAGTTGTCAACACATTCTCAGCCTCTGACGTAACGAAGGCTTGGCTCTGCTTATCGCAATAACTGCACACTGTTTTTATAACATTTTCCAGATTCTGTTACGAATTTGCTCAAATCCTAACAAATATTATGATATAGTTCACTCACTGTAGATTCGATGTCGGGTGTTTTAGGTTGGGTTGGGTATGTCAAAAAATAGGAAAATACAATATTTATGATCTCGTTACCATATTTTAGGTAATTATAAAATGTACCATGATTGTACCATCACAAAACCCCCTCAATGAAAGATGGTGTGACGAAGCACACAAACTTTCATTGACCCTTTCATACTTCCTAAAGGGATCAGTCAGGACAAGTCGCCACAAACCCCTTACAATTTTATATATAAAAAAAATAATCACTCACCCTTGGTCTGGTGATAATGACTGTACCTTCATGACCTTACTGGACTTCTCCTGCGAGATCCCAACACCATAAGGCCACTTAGGCTCTTAACGCCCCTGCTCTGACGCGTTGGCCAGCTCAGGACCGCTGTCACACCACCAAACACTGAAACAATTTATAAAAAATATTAATATAGTGGCTTATTGAATCACTCCATCCTCAACTGATCTGGTTCCCCTTAGCTAAGTGCTGGTTTGTGCCAATAAGCACTGGGTTGGCTTACTATTTATAAAATTATAAATTATATTAAATAAAATTAGAAAGTATAAAAATTATAAAAATAATAAATCTCAAGGATTAAAAAGAATATCTTGCCTGCATATTACAAACCCTAACTTGAATAATGGTTTCGATTCCTATCGATAATAATTATCTTCGTTCTATAATTACTATAATTGTAACATAAGCACAAAATTATAAAAAATTGAATAAAATATAATTGAAAATATAAAATATATATAATATAAAATATAATTATATATCTCCCAAACTTGGAGAAAAACAAATCAAGAAATTTAATAAATCGATTTATTTATTTATAACTCTTAAAATAAACTTTTATTATGATTATTAGTATTATTATTATTATTATTATTATTATTAACAGTTAATCATCTGGCGCTGTTAATAATATTTATACCCTATTCTCCTCCACACAGTCTATTGCCCCCCCTGAACTGTTGCGTTCAGTCGCCTCCACAAGGACTGAGGCAGAAGGAGTGAGCACTTTTTTTCTTTTCTCTCTCTCCCATCCTTGCTTTAGCATTACAAAATCTTCAAGGCAAATACCCTTACTATTACAGTTATAATACACCCCTAAGGTCTACCACCCCAACCGAGGTGAAGTAGCCTATTCAAAAAGAATAATAGATTCCCCTAAACCTCCCAATAAATTTCAAAATTTCAACCAATTTTACGGGCAACCAACCAAGGTCAGTGTTACAATTTCTGTCCACAGCTGGTTGTCTTCCAGATCCACGATTAGTGTTGGTAAGACAGTAATCGCCCGAAATATGGGGAATCGTATATATTTGTGACACATTGTGTCTTATGTAGTCCCAATTGGGGACTACCCTACAATTAACAAGTTATACATAAAACCATTATAAGACTATTATTACATAAACATAATAATAATGTTCAAAATAAAGTCTCAAAAATTCACCATAGTAGCACTATGTCCTTTTAACCTCTTAAGGTTATTACTTCACAAAAAAATCAAAATTGAAATATCATTTAAAAAATGTTAAATTTTTCATTAGTTACATTAATAAATTTGTAGACACTTTCCAAGTCCAAAACATCACTTTTCTAACACTCCAGGAAAACAATGGATCTTCTGATATACTTAGTTACATAAAAAAATATAACTCCTTACTGAGTTAACCTCTTAAGTTACACAATTTTCAATTTCTATTCTATGATAAAACAAAATTTCATGGGATTAATGCCAAAACTTTTTTATATATCCCAAGAATTAGGGGTCCCCCTCCCCGTTCAATAATAAGATTAAATTTTCAAATTTCTACCAATTTTGTGTGGAGGAAGGCCATAGTTGCTTTCACTTCCTTACGTCAGTTCCGCCAACCATGGTCCACCTCCCAAATTCCAAAATCCCCGATCAGAGGTGGTGAGCCTGTGATCGCCCGAAAATGGGGGAGAGTCCCTTCTGTAAACCAATAACTAAATTAATACTCATATACTCCAAATATAAAACATCAATATAAAATAACTAAGTCGACCAGTACAACTTTAAATTTGTAGCATTGTGTGTTCCTACTATCTCTCCAGTTACGTTGTTCTGTAATACATAAGAATTTTGCATCTTAACTTCTATGACCTCATATGGCCCTTCATATAAGAGAAAGAATTTCTTAATTTCTTTGTCTTGTGCACTCGATAAGTCATGTCTCTTAACTAATACCATTTGTCCTACGTTATACTTAATCCACTTACCTCTTGCGTCGTGTCTACGTTTTCTCTGTTCACCCTTACTAATTAAATTTTCATTCGCCAACCGGATTTTAATGTTTATATCAGTTGTTCTACCTTCAGGTGGATAGTCGAATAATTGCTCTAAAATTCTTGGTGGGCGTGTTCCTCTTACCAATTCATGAGGTGTATAGCCAGTAGACTCGTGGGTGGTACTGTTCAGCCAAGTTTCCACCTTTCGTACATACAACGGCCACTCGCTGTGTTTAGCATGACAATAGGCTCTGAAGATCCTGCCTATCTCTCTCATTACACGCTCAGCCTGGTTGGACTGGGGATGATACACAGCCGTATGGTTCGTGAGGATGCCTTCCCATCCTAAGGTTTGACGCCATCTCCCGCTGATGAACTGCGGCCCATGGTCGGATAAAATTACTTTTGGCTTACCCACATTGATCATATAGTCTTTAGTCACTTTTTCACTCAATACCTTACTGGTAGCTCTTTTTACGCTATACAATTTTACATATTTTGAGAAAGTGTCAAGCAATATAAATATATATACTACTCCGCCTCTACCCTTCGGCAATGGTCCAAATAAATCCACAGCAACTAAATCAAAAGGTCGATCTACCTTAATATAATTTAACTCACCTTCTACTCTGTAGTTAACCACCTTCGACTTTTGACACAAATCACAACTCCTCAGCAACTGCCTCACTCGCCTCTCCATATTTCTGAAAATACATGATTCTTTTAAAACATTGACACACTTTTTAGCCCCAAAATGACCATATCGTATATGACAATCCCAAATGATTTTCTCTTCCAACACTGCTGGTATCACTAATTTCCAGTCACGCTCACCCCCTACTACCTTCTTAAACAATAACCCTTTATAAATTTTAAAATATTGATTGTACTCAGAATCATCCAACTCCGTCTCTAAACTGTGTATTATTTTTCCAGACTTACCATCTGCTCTCTGCATGGTGTTAATATCCTTCAGCTCCTCTCCAAAGATTCTGTCTTCTCTGCTAATCTGAAAAATTTCAATTTCTTTTAAGTCCCTACCTGTTTTGTTATTTTCACAATCTACTCTGGATAGAGTGTCGGGTACCTTATTTTCTGTTCCTTTAATGTACTCCCACTCGAAGTTGTATTCCTGTAAAACAAGTACCCACCTGGTTAATCGACTATGAGCCAGTTTACAAGTGTTGAGGAATGACAAAGCTTTATGATCAGTCCTAATGATCGTTTTGTTACCTAATATGTACGTTCGAAATTTACCAACTGCAAACACAATGCTGAGTAATTCCTTCTCGGTGGTCGTATAATTCTTTTCAGCTGGTAGTAAGGATCGACTAGCGAACGCAATTGTCTTATGTTCCTTCTCCTCATCTTCCTGATACAGCTCTGCTCCCACAGCTACATTGCTGGCGTCCGTCTGTAAATAAAACATTTTATCAAAATCCGGGTGGTTCATCATAATCATGTCACTAAATTTTCGTTTTATTTCTTCAAAGGCTCCACACTCCACTTCTCCCCATTTCCATTGTCGGTTCTTCTGTAATACCGCACTTAACTTTGCGGTTAGGTAGGCGTAGTTCCTTTGAAATTTCCTATAAAAGTTGCACAGCCCAAGAAAACTCTGAAGTTGTTTGATGTTTCGCGGTTCAGGGAAACGCATAATAGATTCGACCTTGTCCGGGTTTGCAGAAATTCCTTCCGATGTAATAATGAATCCTAAAAAATTAATCTTCGTTTGTAAAAATTTGGACTTCTCCCAATTTACGGTTAATCCTCCCGCTTCTAATTTTCCTAACACATATTTTAAATGTTCTAAATGGTCTTCAAATGTACGTGAAGCTATTAAAATATCATCCACATAAACTGTGAGAAAATCTAAATCTTTTGGTCTCAAAATTCTATCCAAACATTTAATGAAACTAGCTACGCTGGTATTCAGCCCAAATGGTAGTCGCTTAAACTGATAATTTTTCCCATTAAATAAAAATGCTGTGTATTGCCTACTTACCTCGGCTAAAGGTACCTGCCAATATCCCGCAGTCAGATCTAAGGACGTCATAAATCTTACGCCACTAAACTTTTGAAAGATCTCATTTATAGATCTGGTGATTCTCGGTCTGGTATTATAATTTGGTTAACTTTCCTTGCGTCTAGGCACAATCTTACTCCTCCTTCCTTCTTAATTACCACCACTAACGGATTTGAGTAGTGAGACACTGACCTCTCTATGATACCATTATCTAACATCTTGTCCAACTCTTCTTGCACCGCTCGTCTTTTAGAGTAAGGCACTGGATAGCTCCGCTGCATGAATGGTGTGTGTTCCTTTATCTGTAACATACATTCATAATTTTTTGCCCTTCCTGGAATATCGGCAAACACTCCCTTAAACTGCTCTATTACCTGCCATAACGCTCTACGTTGGCCACTCCTTATCACCTCACCCCCACTACAGAATTCATCCGCCCTTATCTCCCATACTTCATTATTAATATTACTCAGTTCATTATCAACATCTTCTAAATACTCACCCTCTATACAAAAATTTACTTTAGTATCTAAGTGATTCTCAACTACTTGTTTCTGTAACAATTTCACACCAGTTGTTCTAACTTTACTTATCACATTTTCAAAATTAATTTTCACAGACCGCTCACCCCCATCTAACTCCAAAATTTTTTCTTTAAAATTTATTACAGCTTTATTTCTTTGTAAAAAATCATTTCCCAAAATGATATCCAAACTTAACCCCTTGACTACCAAAAATGTATTATCAAAATTCATATCTCCAATTGAGAAACTTAAATGTATCTGTTTTGTCACCCTTTTACTACGTACCCCCATGACTCCTATTACTGTAACCCCTGCTACGGGTAAAACTGGAATATTCTTATTAAATTCTTTCAATTCACTTAAAATGTTCTCGGCTATTACTGAAATTTCGCTCCCTGTATCGACAAGTGTTTTAAATTTTCTATTCTCTATTGTTACCTGTATTTCCGTGAGTCCAGCTCTCACCTCCAATGTCGTGTTACACTCCTCCTCCAATAAATCTGCAACGATGTCTGCTTTTATTACGTTTGATTGTAAGTTCTCGATGGGTCGGACCTCATGAGTTTCCCTGAACAGTGGTCGGGTCCTATTTACCACTGTTGACTTCAGTTTTCCGGCTGTGTCCTATTATGACTTGTTGATGGCACAGGGTGTCCGCGTGTTGGTCCCTGATGGTGATACGGTGCTCCTCTGTTACTAGGTGCTCCTCTGTTCGCAGGTATGAATTGCTTTACTTGGTTATTTCTTGGTGCTTTACAGAAATAACAATGCTGCATGTGACCCCGATTCTCCTTCCTGCAACTAGAACAACTCCAACTGCCTGGTGTCTGTAAATCATTTCTAACATTATATTTATTGCCAGTATGATTAAAATAAGGCCTTGGCCGATTAAACTCATTGTTATTATTGTTATGGTTATACGTATTTGGTTGTATAGGGCGTCTACCCATTTCACGATCATTTATACTTTGTAGTATATCTAATACCCTTTCCAGTTCATCAAGATTTTCTATTTCTTTAGTCATCAGAGTGACCTGCACTTCTCTAGGTAAGTGCTTACTAACATGCCTAACAAATGACTTAAATGGTATAGGAGGCTCTAAATATTTAGCTTCGTTGTACAATTTTGTTACATAAATAGTAATGTTATTATTACTAACGTTACGTCCCATGAAATTACCCGTTCCCATAATACGGCTTCTTAAAGTCTCCTGCTCTTCTTCTGTCCAATATTTACCCTTAAAAGCTTTTTCAAAAGTATTATAGCAATCCCATTCTAACCTATGAGCTTCAGCCCATATGACTGAGTTACCCTTGAAACATTTAATAATTTTATTTAATTTCACTTCCCAGCTACTACTACTAAAATGATTATAATCCCTAGTCTGATTAAGGAATCGCATGGGATGTATTACTCTGTTTTCATGGCTAAAATTCTCTAGTTCTATTTCATTATAGAAATCTCTAGTTACTACTACTCTATCAGTTATGCTTGAAACATTTTTATTTATTTCTCGCCGTAATTCGTTTTTTACACTGGTCAAATTATTTGCAATCATATCATATTTATCATGCACATCCATACTATTTTGTACAGTTAAGTCATCAATTTCTTTAATCTTACTTTGTAACAAATTAAATCTACTCTTGGTATTTTTCTCATGTTCAGTCATAGTACTATCTATAGCTTCTAAATTTTTAGTGATATCTATCACGTTTATTTCAATGTTTTCTAAATGATTTTGCAACACATTGGTTTTAACTTCTACTTGACTTTCTACAAAATGTAAACATTTCTGTTGTATTTCTGTACTGCTTGTCTCTAATTGACTTTTAATCGTGTTATTTACTGTGCCACAAACTAGATCGATTTTAGTGTCTAACTCACTAATGGTACTATTGAACTTGTCATTAACAATTGCTAGTGTAGTTTTCTGTATGTTATCACAACGTGTTTCTACTGTATTAATTCGTTCTTCTAAGTGAAAGTTTTGACCTTTTATTTCATTCTTTAATTCATTGAATTTAATATCAGAATCAATTTTCTGTTCGTCTAGTTTTTTATCTAGTTTTAATACAATTGTATCATTGCGTTACTTTCATCTGATTTACTGTCTAAATTAGTTGAAATGGATGTGTCAGTTTGCGTTATTTCGGTAGATACAGGCGTATTTACCTCGTCATTCTGACTAATGGGATTTATTTGAACCTCCATTTCACTGGTTAAATTTATATCAGTAGCACTGATTTCTATAGTTATATTGTCATTGGTATTCATCTTTGTTATTTTATCTTGCTAAAACATGTATATTTATAACCTAGGAACTTAACTCTATTCTACGCACGTGTGCATGTACTTACGCAATTACTTCAGGTAACCGTTCCACTTTCCTGTTAGGTATTACTCCATATAAAATTAAGTCTTATATCGAGTTCCTGTTAACACGGGGGGCCAATGTAATCTCTTATATTAATTTATATTGTTTGATTACAATGTACAATGTATTTTGTCTGTACAACAATCTAGGGTGCCATGTTGTGCAAGTGTCTGTACAGTACTGTGTATGATCGACATTTACTATTAGGGCCAGAATTCGGTTAACACGTACCAGTTCAGTGAAACCTATTACCTGAAATAACGAAACTTCAAATAACATATAAAAATTATTTATTAACATTAAACATGATAAATGTTACATGGATATATATATTGCGCCATGGGCTTTGTCCCCATGATATTACTCTACACAAAAGATATACGCTGCATTATAATATATGTTATAATTATTTGAACGTAAATTATTGAAATTTCAGCACAACCCAACACTTAATATTTTTTAACCCACACACTCAAATACTCACGCTTACATACTCATGGTACAACTTTTATACATAGTGGAGCTCCCTTTATATATTGAAAAATTTAAATGATTTTTTAGTATTGAATTTAAAATGATTTTACATTGATTCAAAATCTGGTATTGGGAATTAATCAAAGGATTGAAGATGTAAAAGGAACGTTCTCACCCATTTCCGTGTTGACCTCCTCGCACTGTTGGAACCGTACCGACATCGGCACAATCGGTGTATTTTACGGCGCTTGACGGGACACCCTTTTGTGTCGACCCACGTAACCCACCGTCGTGGGACCGATTCTATACGTCGATCTTCTTTCGGACGATTCTTTGGCCGAGGACGCCTACACAAAGCCGAACTGTAACTGTTCTTAATACATCTTACAATATAGGTATTATATACTGTTTATTAACCACCTACAGTGGTCTAAAAAGTTAAAAAATTCACCCGTGAGTGAATGAGTTTTGGCCGGCCGGCTCAATTCAGAGTTGAAGATGAAATGACGACAATTCCTGGTCAGATGTTGCGGAAGTGGGAAGTACTGACGTCACAGTCCTTTTGTTTAATTTGTTGACAGCGTGAATTTGTAGTTGTCAACACATTCTCAGCCTCTGACGTAACGAAGGCTTGGCTCTGCTTATCGCAATAACTGCACACTGTTTTTATAACATTTTCCAGATTCTGTTACGAATTTGCTCAAATCCTAACAAATATTATGATATAGTCCACTCACTGTAGATTCGATGTCGGGTGTTTTAGGTTGGGTTGGGTATGTCAAAAAATAGGAAAATACAATATTTATGATCTCGTTACCATATTTTAGGTAATTATAAAATGTACCATGATTGTACCATCACACCATGAGTTGTTTCGCCACAAATCCTGGCATTTTCTTCGGATTGCTTCATGCAAACGGCATAGAAGTTCCAGGTAATACTCCGTATTGACTGTATAACCTGTGGCAAGAACTCATGGTACACTATGCCATTGAAATCAAAGAAAACAGTGAGCAGAACCTTCTCATTCGATTGAATTTGACGAGCTTTTTTCCATCTTGGCTCTTCAGGAAGAACCCATTAGGACGATTGGGCCTTAGTTTCGACGTCATATCTGTACACCCATGTTTCATCACCAGTTATGATCCATTTGAGCAGTTCTTCCTCGTCTTTGACTTCATTCAGCAACTCCTGAGCAATGTCCATTCGGCACTGCTTTTGGTCGAAATTCAACAATTTCAGGACAAATTTTGATGCCACACGTCTCATGCCCAAAACATCCAAAACAATTGCTTGGCATGAGCCAAATGATATGCCAACATCATCAGCAACGTCTCTGATAGTGATTCGGCAACTGTCTATAATTATTTTCTTCACTTTTTTGACATCTCATCGATTGTTGATGTGCTGGGGTGTCCAAGGCACTCGTCATCCTTGTGATGGTACAATCATGGTACATTTTATAATTACCTAAAATATGGTAACGAGATCATAAATATTGTATTTTCCTATTTTTTGACATACCCAACCCAACCTAAAACACCCGACATCAAATCTACAGTGAGTGGACTATATCATAATATTTGTTAGGATTTGAGCAAATTCGTAACAGAATCTGGAAAATGTTATAAAAACAGTGTGCAGTTATTGCGATAAGCAGAGCCAAGCCTTCGTTACGTCAGAGGCTGAGAATGTGTTGACAACTACAAATTCACGCTGTCAACAAATTAAACAAAAGGACTGTGACGTCAGTACTTCCCACTTCCGCAACATCTGACCAGGAATTGTCGTCATTTCATCTTCAACTCTGAATTGAGCCGGCCGGCCAAAACTCATTCACTCACGGGTGAATTTTTTAACTTTTTAGACCACTGTAGGTGGTTAATAAACAGTATATAATACCTATATTGTAAGATGTACTAAGAACAGTTACAGTTCGGCTTTGTGTAGGCGTCCTCGGCCAAAGAATCGTCCAAAAGAAGATCGACGTATAGAATCGGTCCCACGACGGTGGGTTACGTGGGTCGACACAAAAGGGTGTCCCGTCAAGCGCCGTAAAATACACCGATTGTGCCGATGTCGGTACGGTTCCAACAGTGCGAGGAGGTCAACACGGAAATGGGTGAGAACGTTCCTTTTACATCTTCAATCCTTTGATTAATTCCCAATACCAGATTTTGAATCAATGTAAAATCATTTTAAATTCAATACTAAAAAATCATTTAAATTTTTCAATATATAAAGGGAGCTCCACTATGTATAAAAGTTGTACCATGAGTATGTAAGCGTGAGTATTTGAGTGTGTGGGTTAAAAAATATTAAGTGTTGGGTTGTGCTGAAATTTCAATAATTTACGTTCAAATAATTATAACATATATTATAATGCAGCGTATATCTTTTGTGTAGAGTAATATCATGGGGACAATGCCCATGGCGCAATATATATATCCATGTTACATTTATCATGTTTAATGTTAATAAATACTTTTTATATGTTATTTGAAGTTTCGTTATTTCAGGTAATAGGTTTCACTGAACTGGTACGTGTTAACCGAATTCTGGCCCTAATAGTAAATGTCAATCATACACAGTACTGTACAGACACTTGCACAACATGGCACCCTAGATTGTTGTACAGACAAAATACATTGTACATTGTAATCAAACAATATAAATTAATATAAGAGATTACATTGGCGCCCGTGTTAACAGGAACTCGATATAAGACTTAATTTTATATGGAGTAATACCTACCAGGAAAGTGGAACGGTTACCTGAAGTAATTGCGTAAGTACATGCACACGTGCGTAGAATAGGGTTAAGTTCCTAGGTTATAAATATACATGTTTTAGCAAGATAAAATAACAAAGATGAATACCAATGACAATATAACTATAGAAATCAGTGCTACTGATATAAATTTAACCAGTGAAATGGAGGTTCAAATAAATCCCATTAGTCAGAATGACGAGGTAAATACGCCTGTATCTACCGAAATAACGCAAACTGACACATCCATTTCAACTAATTTAGACAGTAAATCAGATGAAAGTAACGCAATGATACAATTGTTATTAAAACTAGATAAAAAACTAGACGAACAGAAAATTGATTCTGATATTAAATTCAATGAATTAAAGAATGAAATAAAAGGTCAAAACTTTCACTTAGAAGAACGAATTAATACAGTAGAAACACGTTGTGATAACATACAGAAAACTACACTAGCAATTGTTAATGACAAGTTCAATAGTACCATTAGTGAGTTAGACACTAAAATCGATCTAGTTTGTGGCACAGTAAATAACACGATTAAAAGTCAATTAGAGACAAGCAGTACAGAAATACAACAGAAATGTTTACATTTTGTAGAAAGTCAAGTAGAAGTTAAAACCAATGTGTTGCAAAATCATTTAGAAAACATTGAAATAAACGTGATAGATATCACTAAAAATTTAGAAGCTATAGATAGTACTATGACTGAACATGAGAAAAATACCAAGAGTAGATTTAGTTTGTTACAAAGTAAGATTAAAGAAATTGATGACTTAACTGTACAAAATAGTATGGATGTGCATGATAAATATGATATGATTGCAAATAATTTGACCAGTGTAAAAAACGAATTACGGGGAGAAATAAATAAAAATGTTTCAAGCATAACTGATAGAGTAGTAGTAACTAGAGATTTCTATAATGAAATAGAACTAGAGAATTTTAGCCATGAAAACAGAGTAATACATCCCATGCGATTCCTTAATCAGACTAGGGATTATAATCATTTTAGTAGTAGTAGCTGGGAAGTGAAATTAAATAAAATTATTAAATGTTTCAAGGGTAACTCAGTCATATGGGCTGAAGCTCATAGGTTAGAATGGGATTGCTATAATACTTTTGAAAAAGCTTTTAAGGGTAAATATTGGACAGAAGAAGAGCAGGAGACTTTAAGAAGCCGTATTATGGGAACGGGTAATTTCATGGGACGTAACGTTAGTAATAATAACATTACTATTTATGTAACAAAATTGTACAACGAAGCTAAATATTTAGAGCCTCCTATACCATTTAAGTCATTTGTTAGGTATGTTAGTAAGCACTTACCTAGAGAAGTGCAGGTCACTCTGATGACTAAAGAAATAGAAAATCTTGATGAACTGGAAAGGGTATTAGATATACTACAAAGAATAAATGATCGTGAAATGGGTAGACGCCCTATACAACCAAATACGTATAACCATAACAATAATAACAATGAGTTTAATCGGCCAAGGCCTTATTTTAATCATACTGGCAATAAATATAATGTTAGAAATGATTTACAGACACCAGGCGGTTGGAGTTGTTCTAGTTGCAGGAAGGAGAATCGGGGTCACATGCAGCATTGTTATTTCTGTAAAGCACCAAGAAATAACCAAGTAAAGCAATTCATACCTGCGAACAGAGGAGCACCTAGTAACAGAGGAGCACCGTATCACCATCAGGGACCAACACGCGGACACCCTGTGCCATCAACAAGTCATAATAGGACACAGCCGGAAAACTGAAGTCAACAGTGGTAAATAGGACCCAACCACTGTTCAGGGAAACTCATGAGGTCCGACCCATCGAGAACTTACAATCAAACGTAATAAAAGCAGACATCGTTGCAGATTTATTGGAGGAGGAGTGTAACACGACATTGGAGGTGAGAGCTGGACTCACGGAAATACAGGTAACAATAGAGAATAGAAAATTTAAAACACTTGTCGATACAGGGAGCGAAATTTCAGTAATAGCCGAGAACATTTTAAGTGAATTGAAAGAATTTAATAAGAATATTCCAGTTTTACCCGTAGCAGGGGTTACAGTAATAGGAGTCATGGGGGTACGTAGTAAAAGGGTGACAAAACAGATACATTTAAGTTTCTCAATTGGAGATATGAATTTTGATAATACATTTTTGGTAGTCAAGGGGTTAAGTTTGGATATCATTTTGGGAAATGATTTTTTACAAAGAAATAAAGCTGTAATAAATTTTAAAGAAAAAATTTTGGAGTTAGATGGGGGTGAGCGGTCTGTGAAAATTAATTTTGAAAATGTGATAAGTAAAGTTAGAACAACTGGTGTGAAATTGTTACAGAAACAAGTAGTTGAGAATCACTTAGATACTAAAGTAAATTTTTGTATAGAGGGTGAGTATTTAGAAGATGTTGATAATGAACTGAGTAATATTAATAATGAAGTATGGGAGATAAGGGCGGATGAATTCTGTAGTGGGGGTGAGGTGATAAGGAGTGGCCAACGTAGAGCGTTATGGCAGGTAATAGAGCAGTTTAAGGGAGTGTTTGCCGATATTCCAGGAAGGGCAAAAAATTATGAATGTATGTTACAGATAAAGGAACACACACCATTCATGCAGCGGAGCTATCCAGTGCCTTACTCTAAAAGACGAGCGGTGCAAGAAGAGTTGGACAAGATGTTAGATAATGGTATCATAGAGAGGTCAGTGTCTCACTACTCAAATCCGTTAGTGGTGGTAATTAAGAAGGAAGGAGGAGTAAGATTGTGCCTAGACGCAAGGAAAGTTAACCAAATTATAATACCAGACCGAGAATCACCAGAATCTATAAATGAGATCTTTCAAAAGTTTAGTGGCGTAAGATTTATGACGTCCTTAGATCTGACTGCGGGATATTGGCAGGTACCTTTAGCCGAGGTAAGTAGGCAATACACAGCATTTTTATTTAATGGGAAAAATTATCAGTTTAAGCGACTACCATTTGGGCTGAATACCAGCGTAGCTAGTTTCATTAAATGTTTGGATAGAATTTTGAGACCAAAAGATTTAGATTTTCTCACAGTATATGTGGATGATATTTTAATAGCTTCACGTACATTTGAAGACCATTTAGAACATTTAAAATATGTGTTAGGAAAATTAGAAGCGGGAGGATTAACCGTAAATTGGGATAAGTCCAAATTTTTACAAACGAAGATTAATTTTTTAGGATTCATTATTACATCGGAAGGAATTTCTGCAAACCCGGACAAGGTCGAATCTATTATGCGTTTCCCTGAACCGCGAAACATCAAACAACTTCAGAGTTTTCTTGGGCTGTGCAACTTTTATAGGAAATTTCAAAGGAACTACGCCTACCTAACCGCAAAGTTAAGTGCGGTATTACAGAAGAACCGACAATGGAAATGGGGAGAAGTGGAGCGTGGAGCCTTTGAAGAAATAAAACGAAAATTTAGTGACATGATTATGATGAACCACCCGGATTTTGATAAAATGTTTTATTTACAGACGGACAACAGCAATGTAGCTGTGGGAGCAGAGCTGTATCAGGAAGATGAGAAGAAGGAACATAAGACAATTGCGTTCGCTAGTCGATCCTTACTACCAGCTGAAAAGAATTATACGACCACCGAGAAGGAATTACTCAGCATTGTGTTTGCAGTTGGTAAATTTCGAACGTACATATTAGGTAACAAAACGATCATTAGGACTGATCATAAAGCTTTGTCATTCCTCAACACTTGTAAACTGGCTCATAGTCGATTAACCAGGTGGGTACTTGTTTTACAGGAGTACAACTTCGAGTGGGAGTACATTAAAGGAACAGAAAATAAGGTACCCGACACTCTATCCAGAGTAGATTGTGAAAATAACAAAACAGGTAGGGACTTAAAAGAAATTGAAATTTTTCAGATTAGCAGAGAAGACAGAATCTTTGGAGAGGAGCTGAAGGATATTAACACCATGCAGAGAGCAGATGGTAAGTCTGGAAAAATAATACACAGTTTAGAGACGGAGTTGGATGATTCTGAGTACAATCAATATTTTAAAATTTATAAAGGGTTATTGTTTAAGAAGGTAGTAGGGGGTGAGCGTGACTGGAAATTAGTGATACCAGCAGTGTTGGAAGAGAAAATCATTTGGGATTGTCATATACGATATGGTCATTTTGGGGCTAAAAAGTGTGTCAATGTTTTAAAAGAATCATGTATTTTCAGAAATATGGAGAGGCGAGTGAGGCAGTTGCTGAGGAGTTGTGATTTGTGTCAAAAGTCTAAGGTGGTTAACTACAGAGTAGAAGGTGAGTTAAATTATATTAAGGTAGATCGACCTTTTGATTTAGTTGCTGTGGATTTGTTTGGACCATTGCCGAAGGGTAGAGGCGGAGTAGTATATATATTTGTATTGCTTGACACTTTCTCAAAATATGTAAAATTGTATAGCGTAAAAAGAGCTACCAGTAAGGTATTGAGTGAAAAAGTGACTAAAGACTATATGATCAATGTGGGTAAGCCAAAAGTAATTTTATCCGACCATGGGCCGCAGTTCATCAGCGGGAGATGGCGTCAAACCTTAGGATGGGAAGGCATCCTCACGAACCATACGGCTGTGTATCATCCCCAGTCCAACCAGGCTGAGCGTGTAATGAGAGAGATAGGCAGGATCTTCAGAGCCTATTGTCACGCTAAACACAGCGAGTGGCCGTTGTATGTACGAAAGGTGGAAACTTGGCTGAACAGTACCACCCACGAGTCTACTGGCTATACACCTCATGAATTGGTAAGAGGAACACGCCCACCAAGAATTTTAGAGCAATTATTCGACTATCCACCTGAAGGTAGAACAACTGATATAAACATTAAAATCCGGTTGGCGAATGAAAATTTAATTAGTAAGGGTGAACAGAGAAAACGTAGACACGACGCAAGAGGTAAGTGGATTAAGTATAACGTAGGACAAATGGTATTAGTTAAGAGACATGACTTATCGAGTGCACAAGACAAAGAAATTAAGAAATTCTTTCTCTTATATGAAGGGCCATATGAGGTCATAGAAGTTAAGATGCAAAATTCTTATGTATTACAGAACAACGTAACTGGAGAGATAGTAGGAACACACAATGCTACAAATTTGAAGTTGTACTGGTCGACTTAGTTATTTTATATTGATGTTTTATATTTGGAGTATATGAGTATTAATTTAGTTATTGGTTTACAGAAGGGACTCTCCCCCATTTTCGGGCGATCACAGGCTCACCACCTCTGATCGTGGATTTTGGAATTTGGGAGGCGGACCATGGTTGGCGGAACTGACGTAAGGAAGTGAAAGCAACTATGGCCTTCCTCCACACAAAATTGGTAGAAATTTGAAAATTTAATCTTATTATTGAACGGGGAGGGGACCCCTAATTCTTGGGATATATAAAAAAGTTTTGGCATTAATCCCATGAAATTTTGTTTTATCATAGAATAGAAATTGAAAATTGTGTAACTTAAGAGGTTAACTCAGTAAGGAGTTATATTTTTTTATGTAACTAAGTATATCAGAAGATCCATTGTTTTCCTGGAGTGTTAGAAAAGTGATGTTTTGGACTTGGAAAGTGTCTACAAATTTATTAATGTAACTAATGAAAAATTTAACATTTTTTAAATGATATTTCAATTTTGATTTTTTTTTGTGAAGTAATAACCTTAAGAGGTTAAAAGGACATAGTGCTACTATGGTGAATTTTTGAGACTTTATTTTGAACATTATTATTATGTTTATGTAATAATAGTCTTATAATGGTTTTATGTATAACTTGTTAATTGTAGGGTAGTCCCCAATTGGGACTACATAAGACACAATGTGTCACAAATATATACGATTCCCCATATTTCGGGCGATTACTGTCTTACCAACACTAATCGTGGATCTGGAAGACAACCAGCTGTGGACAGAAATTGTAACACTGACCTTGGTTGGTTGCCCGTAAAATTGGTTGAAATTTTGAAATTTATTGGGAGGTTTAGGGGAATCTATTATTCTTTTTGAATAGGCTACTTCACCTCGGTTGGGGTGGTAGACCTTAGGGGTGTATTATAACTGTAATAGTAAGGGTATTTGCCTTGAAGATTTTGTAATGCTAAAGCAAGGATGGGAGAGAGAGAAAAGAAAAAAAGTGCTCACTCCTTCTGCCTCAGTCCTTGTGGAGGCGACTGAACGCAACAGTTCAGGGGGGGCAATAGAGTGTGGGGAGGAGAATAGGGTATAAATATTATTAACAGCGCCAGATGATTAACTGTTAATAATAATAATAATAATAATAATAATACTAATAATCATAATAAAAGTTTATTTTAAGAGTTATAAATAAATAAATCGATTTATTAAATTTCTTGATTTGTTTTTCTCCAAGTTTGGGAGATATATAATTATATTTTATATTATATATATTTTATATTTTCAATTATATTTTATTCAATTTTTTATAATTTTGTGCTTATGTTACAATTATAGTAATTATAGAACGAAGATAATTATTATCGATAGGAATCGAAACCATTATTCAAGTTAGGGTTTGTAATATGCAGGCAAGATATTCTTTTTAATCCTTGAGATTTATTATTTTTATAATTTTTATACTTTCTAATTTTATTTAATATAATTTATAATTTTATAAATAGTAAGCCAACCCAGTGCTTATTGGCACAAACCAGCACTTAGCTAAGGGGAACCAGATCAGTTGAGGATGGAGTGATTCAATAAGCCACTATATTAATATTTTTTATAAATTGTTTCAGTGTTTGGTGGTGTGACAGCGGTCCTGAGCTGGCCAACGCGTCAGAGCAGGGGCGTTAAGAGCCTAAGTGGCCTTATGGTGTTGGGATCTCGCAGGAGAAGTCCAGTAAGGTCATGAAGGTACAGTCATTATCACCAGACCAAGGGTGAGTGATTATTTTTTTTATATATAAAATTGTAAGGGGTTTGTGACGACTTGTCCTGACTGATCCCTTTAGGAAGTATGAAAGGGTCAATGAAAGTTTGTGTGCTTCGTCACACCATCTTTCATTGAGGGGGTTTTGTGATGGTACAATCATGGTACATTTTATAATTACCTAAAATATGGTAACGAGATCATAAATATTGTATTTTCCTATTTTTTGACATACCCAACCCAACCTAAAACACCCGACATCGAATCTACAGTGAGTGGACTATATCATAATATTTGTTAGGATTTGAGCAAATTCGTAACAGAATCTGGAAAATGTTATAAAAACAGTGTGCAGTTATTGCGATAAGCAGAGCCAAGCCTTCGTTACGTCAGAGGCTGAGAATGTGTTGACAACTACAAATTCACGCTGTCAACAAATTAAACAAAAGGACTGTGACGTCAGTACTTCCCACTTCCGCAACATCTGACCAGGAATTGTCGTCATTTCATCTTCAACTCTGAATTGAGCCGGCCGGCCAAAACTCATTCACTCACGGGTGAATTTTTTAACTTTTTAGACCACTGTAGGTGGTTAATAAACAGTATATAATACCTATATTGTAAGATGTACTAAGAACAGTTACAGTTCGGCTTTGTGTAGGCGTCCTCGGCCAAAGAATCGTCCGAAAGAAGATCGACGTATAGAATCGGTCCCACGACGGTGGGTTACGTGGGTCGACACAAAAGGGTGTCCCGTCAAGCGCCGTAAAATACACCGATTGTGCCGATGTCGGTACGGTTCCAACAGTGCGAGGAGGTCAACACGGAAATGGGTGAGAACGTTCCTTTTACATCTTCAATCCTTTGATAAATTCCCAATACCAGATTTTGAATCAATGTAAAATCATTTTAAATTCAATACTAAAAAATCATTTAAATTTTTCAATATATAAAGGGAGCTCCACTATGTATAAAAGTTGTACCATGAGTATGTAAGCGTGAGTATTTGAGTGTGTGGGTTAAAAAATATTAAGTGTTGGGTTGTGCTGAAATTTCAATAATTTACGTTCAAATAATTATAACATATATTATAATGCAGCGTATATCTTTTGTGTAGAGTAATATCATGGGGACAACGCCCATGGCGCAATATATATATCCATGTAACATTTATCATGTTTAATGTTAATAAATACTTTTTATATGTTATTTGAAGTTTCGTTATTTCAGGTAATAGGTTTCACTGAACTGGTACGTGTTAACCGAATTCTGGCCCTAATAGTAAATGTCGATCATACACAGTACTGTACAGACACTTGCACAACATGGCACCCTAGATTGTTGTACAGACAAAATACATTGTACATTGTAATCAAACAATATAAATTAATATAAGAGATTACATCCTCAACGTCTTCACGGCCTCTTGGAAACATTTGTACCACTTGTAAACGCTTGTTTTATTCATAGAAGACTCACCAAAAGCAACATTCAACATTTCCAATATGGTGCTGCACTTTATTCCATTCTTAAAGCAAAATTTAATGCAAATTCTTTGTTCCATTTTTTCACAAGTGAAAAATCGCCAAGCACACCAAAACATGTGTAACCTTTTCAACAGCCAACAATGAACTAAGCAGCCAATATGGCTACCAATGTTGTAATAAAATCTGTTATGGGGTGTTTTTTAAATTAGTGTTTCTGTAATTCGTTCTATTACTCGTATCGTGAATGTGTGCGTGACGAGCGTTTTTTAATTCGCTCGTTGCGTTCGTGGTATAGTATAGGTGTATTATTAGGGTATTAATTAGTTCAGTTACTTCTGAAAAATGTTATTCATATGGTTAACTCACACCTACTTATGTACATTTATTTATGTTTATATACATATAAATATGAATATTATATTGTACACATGTACTTACCAAATTCAGGCACGTGAGAGCACGTGGTTTTATATCTATTGCAACTTTCTTCCTAAGGGGCCAGGGTTCATTCTCAGCGAGATCGAGGCACAAGAAGGTGTTAGAAATAAGAACACTGACAGTTAACTTAGTGCAATTATTGAATTTTAATTGTCGTGACCAAAGAAACATGAATATATAATAATGCTTCAAAATGGCGTCGTATACAATGTTACAAAACAAAATGGTGGCTATTTTAATCAACCCTATTCAGTCATAATATTCTCATTTTGTGACTCTAATCATTATCATTATAAACTTTTATCTTTTTGCTGCAGCTCTAATTACTTACTGAATGTTATCTTCATTTACACACAAACCAATGCCCTCAGCATAGATATTCATGGCCATGTGCTCACTCACACACACTCACATACGTTCTCCCTATTACAAGTATATTTGATCAATTTATCTAATTTCGGTTAATGAGCTCATTAATTAATAAAACAAAAGTGATAAAGGTTCAACTTCTCTCAATGGTGGTATGCGTTGCTCCCTCGCTGTTGTTGGCTGGGTTCCAGGTGTATGGCCGGTGTTCGCCTCATGTTTCGTTGTTTTAGTTAAGATATATAGCACTGATTTTACATTTTCTGTTTCTGACTGTTCGTAAACTTGAGCCTCTACCGCTCCACTATCACAATTTTATTTCATAATCTAGTTGTGTTAAACTTTTGTGGTAAAACTGACCAGACAGCGATACATCGCTGCTGACCCTTTGAAGTACTACGCTGAATTGAGAAAGAGGCATATGCAAATTTGTGCTTGTGTGTGTGCATTTGACGTCATCAGGCTTTGTTCGATGGGACAACGCGTAGTTACATACGTTGTGTTTTATGCGTCATTGTCTTTTGTTATGACGAAACAGCTTTATGAACCAATCACAATGAATATTTATAGTCCGTCGTCATAAACACCGCCATTACCTCGACCGGCTCTCGCTCGTCCAACGGTGACCTTGGTATTGTATTAATCTCACCGAATCTGTGGTGTTCCTTTTTTAAAGAGGGGCAATGGACCTAACCATTCTGTATTTAACAGTTATACAATAAAACATAAAATTTAACCTCAGATCCCATAATTAAAGTATTGGGCCTTTATGTACTGTTACAATATGTAGCGAGTCGAGTTGTACTTTTTCTTACTACTTACGGGCAAACCGTATCTCTCGGCGTTCGGTTTGAATGTTGCCGCCTCGCCACCTGATTGGCGCACGCCGTCTTGCAGTGTCGACTTCGCTAACTGTGGTGTTTTGTTGTTTTCACTTTAATAATTTTCTATGTATTACCTTATTTTGTACGAATCAAACATACAGCGTGTCAGAACAATAAGATTTATTAAGCCTTTTATAGTTTTCAGTTATTTAATAGTACATTATTTTATATTAGTACCGGCTTTTACAATTGCTCAGTTGGCATGCTCAGTGGTTCGTATCATGGAATGCCGTTTGGCGAATAACGTTTGTTTACAATAAAATTTTTCACAGGGCGTGTTAATAAGTCCTTTTGACTACAAGAGTTTTGGATTACCGGCTAAAATGCACAAATTTATAATAATTCTTAAAACTAGGTACACAATATTTAATACATTAATACATCCAAGTAAGTAATCATCAATGAGAGTTAGTATAGTTTTTGGTTAGGATTTTGACAACAAGTTATGTTTATTAATAATTTATTATAGATCAGTTTAAATGGTTATTAACTGATTAAAGTTCATTAATAGTGATATTATAAATACTTTCAGTTCTTGTTCAAAATAGTGATCAGTGAAGTGAAAATTGTGATTTGTTATTATGGATAAAAAATTGGGAGTTCGTTTTTAGTGAGATTATTGTTTTATACTCATCGGTTCTCGTTGGGGCTTCCTCGATGCTCGTCTACTTCTTCCGGATGGATCTGGTCGTCTTCTCCTCTTCGGCTGTTCATCAATCTCGTTCAGACGGTTTTTCCATAAAGTTCGGCTTCTCTCTCGTTCCGCAGTCGTTCGGTTTCTTGGGTTGAAGTAGGTCACTCCTTGTCTTCCTTCGGGATGAGTCGTCAGCTATGATTCTTGAAGTCTTCTTAATTTCCACTGATAATTTTATTTTGTGAATATTTTAATAATAATTAGATTATCAGGTGTTCCATAGGTGGCTATTACTATCTTTCTTCCTTCTGATTTCGGTCAAAATTTACTTATTTATGATAAAATTTGGGTTGAGAGCTGCATACATCCGCCCTCCGCGTCGGTCAATAATGGATTAATGAAAATTCCAACGGTTTTTTGGCAATAAATTTCGGTTGCTATGGTTACCTAATAAATTATGCTAATTCTCATTGGTCGTTAATTTATGTCATTGTTATATTCTAACGTTTTATTTTAGTTTAAATCTATAAAATATCTTCAAATTAAGATTTCTTTCTTATATTAGTAGCTATGTTTATTACATGAATACCATTGTTCATAATTTTTGATAAGGATCATTTTGATATCCCTCGTGGTTACTTTTGGGTAGCTAATCACATTTTTGTTATTTTTCTTATTTATATTTCATATATATTGTAACGAATCGTTTATGTTTCTGTGTTTATATTTATGTTTATATTTAAAATATTAAAGGTTGTAGTAGTTGAAAATCGAAAGTTACTAATTTTATAAAGCGATTAAAATGTAGCATTAGATGTCATTAAAAGTGTGTTTACAATTGCACAATTCTAATTGTCTGAAAAGAATTCCTTTAGATAAAGAAAAAATAAAAAAATAAATAATTGCATTAATATTATTGAAACAATAACGTTGCTTAAATTTAAAAATAAAGTGTACTAGCTGGTCGCTTGATGTTGGTGACCGTCTTGCTGATACTAGCCGCGAAGCTCCTCCTCCAGGTTGATAGTCGTCTAAGTACGTAAAGTCTAGTAATGTCTGGACAATAAAATTAATAAAATGCACTTACACGAACCTGTTCGTGTTTTCTGGAAGTTCAGAAGTTCAATGAATCAGTAAGCTGCCAAGACGGTTTACAAAAACCAACTCACTTTATCTACAAGGTTAGGTTACCTTGTTTAATAATGGGCGCCACACAGGTTTATTTCGGGAAATCCCGTGGAAAACCCATTAATAGAATCAAATAATAATTTTAAAAAGTTAAAATGATTGTTTATTGCCCTTATGGCAATGCAATTCAATAATCACAATTGAAGGTTGTTTTGGTTCTTCTGAATGAATTATTTATCTATTTTTTAGAAATAAATTAAGTCAAGTTATGCTGCTAATAATGGGGTTTTATTCATACCCTTGATAGTGAATTCAAACAAATATAATTAAAGAATACATTGATGTACAATTGCAAATATTTGGTTACATACCCTATATAACTGGCTCAGAGCATAAGCAACAATTCTGGTTAAGTCCAGATATTTTTTACTTTAAACATTAATATTATTTAAATCTCAGGCGTAAGTGCTTTGAAACACAAAAAAGAATGCTCATGCCTACACAATAACTAATTAATTTCTGATATAATATTGACTAGTAGTACCTTTCAGGTTACTAATATAAAATAAAAATACAACCTATTTTATAGGTTATGCGTTCGTCATGCTTGGTTCATGATTTACAAAGTTATATGTTGAGATCACTTATGACTAACATCCAATTTAAATAAGATTGACAAATTCATTAAATAAATTCAGACATGGTATGGTACAGAAAATGTTTCAGTGTTATGCGTCAGTACAGATTTGTTTATCAAAACATATAGGTTATCGCACTCGGTGTAATGAATAAATTGTCACTTTGTTACCTTTGTGTTTTTAATCTTTCGATTAAAATTCAATTGAACACATCAATGATCGGATTATAATGATCATTGTTATTCACTACACACGCACATGAACAGAGAATGTTGGCCCGCTTCTAACTAAAAGGACCTTAAATAATATTACTTAATTATTTCTTCTGTTCGTTATTTTCCCGCACTAAATAAAATAATACTGCACTGAGACGCACTGGTTCCTTGTAGAATATCTTGTAGTTACTTTTTGTTGTTGTTGACAAGATGCCGTCGATGCACTATTACAATGAAACTTTCAGTTAGAAAAATTTTGATGAGACGAGCGCACCTTCCGCCTCGGATGAAAGTACAAAAGTGTCTAACGGCAATTAGCCGCCGTTCCTTATATACTCGATCGTTTGATCGGCCTTAGGCGATTGTTTTACTTATTAAACTATTTTCTGATTGGCTTAGCCAGGCTTTACGAAAGTGACGTATTGTCTTTTCATCGGTCACTAACGGTTTTTTAACCGACTTCTGCCCGAATGATTGACAGTTGTCGTTGTTGTTAGTGTTGATAACCAGATTTCTTATGCATTTTGTGCAAATGATGCTAACGCCTGTCTCGCACTTATTATAGTTACGATCGGGGTCGTATCGCTATCAAATTAAAGGATATTTTTTCCTCTTCAATTTGATATAGTTTGACACTGGTTTATCTACACTTTTGCTGACATTGTTTAATAAACAATGTTCAGACACTCGGTTTCGCGCCGTCGTCTGCTAATCAAAGCCGGCGATTACACATGCTTATTAACATTGTTTGTGTTCCACATCGCGTTTTTTCACTTAAACGTTATAACAAATAAATACGTGTGTGTTGTGTGAAGTAATGTGTTGTAAAATGTCGGGCGTTACCTCCGCGCACTTTTGTTACTTACTCTGTTGACTGGATCCTCTGCAGTGATGTAGTCCTGTAATACAACTTAATACTATGTTTTTTGTGGGCGCCACTTGGAAACGTTTGTTCCAAGAAAAATATGTGATTGATAAAATTTTTAAATCTACGAAAAAATTTAAACAAGTCAGTTTAGCTTGGAAAAATCAGTTAAGTTTAATGATTCTTCAAAAACAAACAAGTCGTCTGAAGGACTAACATTCATAGAAAAAAATTATAAAATTGCAGAGAAAAAATTTTACAAGTTATTATTATTGACAATTTTTTATATATATCCAATCAAGTATCGGCTAGTATAATTCAGATTTTGACTCAGTTGAAAAGCATGAGTTTAATACGTGAAAAATCTTTACTCTCAGGACGTGACTCCTTTGAACTACCAAGACATATCAATTAGATGCCTTACAAGAAAAAACTAAGTGATTTGAAGGTGTATGTGTGGCGTGTGAAGTACAACTGCGTGATAAAATGTAACCAGGTAACAAATGACTTTAATTTTGGTAACTCACGTTCCAATGGTTATTTATTCTCGCACTGGACACTCCTTTCGGGTAGTTTCTCAATCTCGCCTCTTCTGGTGTACACTGAATCTATTTAAAGTCAAATTTTGCGATCATTACTTTTTCCGCACTTTTGTAAAAACGTTTGGCAGTAGAATATCGTTCAAACGCCACCGCTGCGAATCATCTGTTTAGCGTTGATTCAGAAATCGGCCACCGCAGCGCTGATTCCCATGCAGTGTTGAGGAAGGCTTTGTGTATTGTATGTTTACGTTAGGGGGAATTATTTGTCAAGTTAGTCAGTCAATGCGAACACAGCAGAATTCGTTCTCTATTTAAATTTGTGGTCCCTCCTGGGCCGCTTGACGTTCTGGCTGCGTGATTTCTATTAAAATTTGCCGTATCGCTGCTCTATTTCAGCGATACATTTGGCGAAGATTCTCGTTGAGGTTAAGTCAGTCGGTATGTCTATGTACGGGAAAAGCCTTCTCCGTGTCTTGTCGATTTCTCGCCTCTTCGGTTTCGCCTTAGCTGCGTTGATCAGTGTTGTGTGAGATGCATCAGTTCTGGAGTTCAAGTTTCAAGTGTTTTTGGGTCGAATTTGGTCTCTCCTTTATACTAATTCAGGATGACAGTTTTCATCGACTTCCGGTATATTTGTGTAAAAATTCTTTCTAGAATGTTCGAGAATAAACGAAATGGAATGTCATAGAACAATTTTCACTTCCGTAGAAGCTTTTAGAACGAATTTCTTATTCTTCATACAAAGGATATTTCAAAAATTACTCTGGTATTTATCAAACAGTTTTACATTAGTACTCACAATTTGTATGCCATTAATATATTTAGATTCCCTGTTTTTAACTGAATCTAGCGATACTAAATATGATTGGTTTCTAATTAACTTAAGTCTAATAAACAATACAATATACAACCCTCGCCTTGAGTTGTTGTCATTGAAAACTCATTTTTTATAACAAAAATTGTTGTGGAGTTACTAAGTTCCTTCCACAAGTTGAACATCTACTACTACTACTTTCCTACAACAAAATAAACAAATTTTAACATAGATAAACACAAATAAATACAATTTTATATGGCCTCTGCTTATGGCCTAGATTCTTGTCAGTTTTCTAATACAATGATTAGTCTTTTTCTTTAATATTGTAACAATTACTGGGGGTCGTACCTGTTAAAATGTATCACACTTGTTTATATGGTGTATTAGTGTGATTGTAGTGTGTTTGCCTCACACTGGTTGTTACATAAATCGACGTCACTACTGGAGTCCGTAGCGTTGTCAATGTCACCAGTACAACCTACCTGTCAATTCATAGGGATTACGATTCCCGGGTGGCGCCAAATTGTTTTTATTAAAACAATTAAAACATTTAATTTTTAAAGTAATATGTGGTATTAGCATGGACAGCTGTGGCGTTCGAATTATTCCCGCTGCTACACAGGTTGTCGACTCGGCCACTCGTAACAAGCGCTAGTTGGCTGATACTTACTACTTCGCTAACACACATATATTTTACAGAAATAAATCCTATGAAATAACAAGAGAATATTGTGTTGTACTGTATCTTTTAATACAAATTTAATTATTAATAAATATGACAATTGAATCATAAACAGATTATAATATTATGCCCCGGCTTAGAGCGTGAAACATAAACATCTCAAGGTTGGCAAATTTCGATTTTAAAACACTATCGTTCCGTTATGTCAACAAATTACTATGTTTTTAAAATCTGGAGTTCTTTTGATCATGAAAATAGACATAAACGTTGATTACATGAAAAGAAAGTACACTATTATACCTTATAGGTACTTAGGATTTATAATGTGTTTGTACAATTTGTTCCGTAGTGTCGTATTTCTGTTACAGTAATTATGTTTACAAATAAGGTTATCTTTATAAATGTTTTTTAATATAAGTAAATTGTGCCTTTACCTTTGAAAGAAAATACTACTTTTAAATAGCGAGAATTTTATCATTTGAAAATAATTTAAGTGATTTGGGGTTTTAGGAGTAAGAAATTATTCGGTACTTATCAGTTCGTCTCACGTTGGAGGGTCATCATGGGTAGGCGTGTATTTTTCGAATTTGGGCTGGTTGTAGGCTTCCAGCGTCTTCTTCAAACTGGTCTGGGTTTTTCTTTAATTAGTTTGTTCAATTTCGTTCCTGGTCATCATTAATTCTGTACAGATCGACGTCTCTTCACATGGGATCATTTGAATTCACTAGTTGACTTGTTATAACTGTTTAAATTAAAGTTTTAGTTTGTCCAATTTCTTGTGTGGCGTACCCACGCTTCGTTTCTTCAGCGTCTGTATAATTTAACGGAAAAATAAGCCTCAAATGACTCGTCATAGTAACTAATAATTCAATGCTGGTTTAATTACTCTTTACTTACATTGTTAGAGATATTTGAATTTTTATTCAAATTTATTAAGTATTTTCCCAATGATTTTATTCCCTTATACTTCCTTTGGGATAATAAATGACATCATTATTATTTTTCTTTCCTTTCAAAGTTTACAATGATACCTCATAAGGTCATATTTTGTTACACTTTAACTATAGTCTAATTAGTCGACATTTAAAAAAATAACATATCTTTCTTGAATTAAATTATTACAATAATATTTCTGTGTAGAAATAACTGATATACAATCATTGTCCATTCACTGTTCTTAAATTAGTAAGATTTTTTGTGAAATTGATATAATTTGCATTTAAAATGTTCTTGGCAGTTAACTGTTTTTCTAGTTACAAACAGCCATGATTGTTTTCTAGTGTATTTCCCTTTTAAATTACATTCTGAATTCAGCTTGATGGGCTTCACTTATTTGTTTGTGTTTTAATTATTATTCAACATAAATTTTCATTACTTTTCATTTAAAATATAATAGTTAGGTTTATGGACTGTAAGTCCCCTTTCAGTCATATTCCTTCTTTAACATTGAATCAACGATTCTTTATAAATCATAAATTATTCTTAGTACTAACATTGATTTCTATCTTGTCTTATAAAGTATGGTGATAAACATTGTCACTTTCTCTAATATTATTAAGGTTGATTCCCCTTTCAACATGGGGTGTTGTATTCTTTATAAATGTAATCTTTAATAACAAACTTTACTTCTATCCTATCATGCCATGTTAACACAAGTTATGGTACTGGGCTTTCTCCCTGATATGTCACATGCTTTCCTTATATTAATTTTAAATACTATTTTTAATTACTTCTAGGTATACAATTAATTATAATTCCACTCTAATCATTGGTGGTTTATCAATGTTTTAAAGAGTGTCTATTTCCTTAGCATTCTAATTTGAATGTTTCACCTTCACTATTTTATAGGGCATTAACACTTCACTAAAACACTTCACTTTGGTTCACTGTTTTGTAATTAGTGTTATTTAATGGGTAACCCCTATACTTTTTCCTACCATTTCTCACTATTTTGTTCTAGTATTATGTTTACTATAAACAATATTAGGCTAGTTGTGTTTTGGTTGAATCTAACCTTTCTGACAGGGTTAATGTACTCTTCCTATACTACTTTGCTTTATAATTGTATTGTCTTAAAAATGGTTACATATGTTAAATCAATAATAATAATAACATTGGTTTCATTAATATATAATTATTTAAGGTTTATTGACCGTATTCTATCTTTAACATACAATCTTTCCCTTTTATATATGTGTGTTAGTTTCCCCTTGGGTTTTATCTGTCTTCTCTTCATTCTTCCTCTTCTTCTTCTTCAATAATCTTCATCTTCTTTCTTCATCTTGGCTTGGTCCTCCTTTAGTTCTATGTCCATCATTGTTTTGTCAATCACATTTTCTTAAGTATGTTTGGGTTGTCGGCTCAATCATGTCAAAATATCTACATTTTAATAAGTATGTTACGTGGTTCCCTTCTTTATGTTTGTGTTTTTTGGCTCAGTCACTTGGGTTGGGTAATATCGTGGTACGTCATGTCAAAGTATTTACATTTTAATCATTTTTTACACATTTTATTTCATATGAAGTAATTTTATATCAAGAATTATCTTTTTTATTACTGGTACGAGATTTGGCTTAATTGTATCGTTACATAATGCCTCTCCTCTAAAATTGATCATTTTAATAAAATACTAGCATAGTGTTTTATGAAATTATCAGTTATAGATAACTTTTTTCCTTCTCTTCCTTGTTTGTTTCTCCATTCTCCATTTCTCTTCTTACTTAATTCACTCCATTTTGTTTGGATCTGTTTTTATTTATTTCCATTGGTGCATATTCCCTCATACACAAATTTTTTCCCTAACTTTATATAGTAGCTGGTTTCTCCCATTACTACTCATTTTTCTGAGACTAGAGGCACATCTTCTCTACTCAGTTCACATAGATTGCTGGACTTTTCAACAGTCAATCTTAAATCTTTGTCAACTTGTGACTTAATAATAATAATAATATAATAATATAATTGGGATTGTCCACCTTGTGGTTTGTTTTTAGATCACTTTATCATTACTACTCATTCTTCCTTCCGCTATACCTTAACTATACACTATCATCTACTCATATACTATATTGAGAAATTTTATCTTTACTCATATGTTAATTTCATCATATCTCACTTTTCATTATTTTGTTTTCAATGCTCGATGTGATCATTTTAATTGTCTTAGACATTTTTTTTTCTTAGTCATTTAGCAGGATTCTGCTTTAGCCATATTTGTATATTTGTTTTATATACAATTTCTCTCTCTCTCCTTGTACCAGGTAAAGTTTTATTTATTTTTTCTGATAATACTTTCGGTTCAGTATAATTTCAAGTATTTATCTCAGTAATTTGAACTTGATTTTATTTTTGTTTATTTTACTCTGTATTCAACATCATTTTTGATAATTCTTTGGTAAGTTAATGGTCTTACCTTAAAGGAATGTTTGTAGCATATTCCTTTTTAGCTATTTTTTGTTTTTAATTATAATTGTAAGTTTGTGCTTCTTACATTTTTATTACATAGGAATGTGTGTAACTTATTCCTGATTATCTCACTTTTTACTTCATACTTCATATTTCAATTTTTTGTTATATTTTAAAGTGATTTAAATTGAAAGGAATTTGTGTAACTGTTTCCTTTGTTTTTTTTTTTTTTTTTTCATTAAAACTTTTTATTGTTCCGCATACATCATCTAAATATTTGAGTAAGCTGCTCTTACAATCTCTTTTAGAATTTTGAACTTTGTTCCATTTCACAATGGCTTTATTCTTCCTCGTAAAACTTTTTTATTGAAGTTTGATTGTAAACTCCTTTGATTTTCCTTGTATTGATATTACTGATTTGGTAAGTGTTATTACCATTGTCTCTAGTGATGATATACAGATTATTATGATATACATTTGTTCTATTCATATCACTATACACAGGTCCGTTATTTATATTCTTGATAAGTTGACTTCTCCTTTTCTTTCCATTATTATGTCCTTCTCTTTTTCGACTCTTTGTTATTATGCACCTCTACTCCTTCAAGTGCTTGATAGACACACTTATTCTGGATGAAACATCAGCCACTATATTTTTTCGTCCTGGAATATATTCCCATGTAATGTGGTATTCTTGCAAGGCAAGTATCCATCGAGTAAGTCGGCCATGATTCAACTTAGATTGTTTTAGAAACGATATTGATTTATGATCGCTTCGGACCGTTATATCCAAGTATGTACGTCCTAAACTTGCCGCACGCGAATACTATGCTGAGCAACTCCTTTTCTGTAACATTATAGTTACGCTCACAGCTACTGAGTATTCGGCTGGCGAAGCTAATGACTAGGTGATTGCCCTCTTCGTCTTCTTGGTATAATTCTGCGCCTAGACTTACATCACTAGCGTCGCAGTTTAGATAGAACTGTTTTGCAAAATTAGGGTGGTGTAAAATAACAGTGTCAACAAATTTTTGTTTGATTAATTTAAACACTTCTTCTTGTTCCACTCCCCACGTCCATTTTTCTTTTGAAGATAATTGCTTGGAAAATTTAGCTGTTAGGTGGGAGTAGTTGGTCTGAAATTTCCTGTAGTAATTACATACCCCTAGGAAGGATTGCAACTGTTTTTTGTTTCTTGGTGATGGGAAATTTTGTATGGCGTCAACCTTCTCTTGGGATGGAGAGATTCCCTCTTCAGTTAGGTTGAATCCTAAGAATTTTACTTCTTTAGCAATGAACTTTGATTTGTCTAACTTAAGTGTGATGTTGTTGTTAGATAATTTTTCCAACACATGTCTGACTCTTTCACAGTGTTCATCCCAGTTTGCTGACGTAATAAGTAGGTCGTCAACGTACACTGTAGTAAATTCCAGTGCCTCTTGACCTAACACTTGGTCCATGCACTTCACGAACACTGCTACTGAATTTATTAGTCCAAATGGTAGTCTTTTGAACTGGTAGTTTCTACCGTCGAACAAGAATGCTAAGTATTGTCTACTGTGTGGGTGCAGCTCTACCTGCCAATACCCACATACAGTATCCCAAGTGCTAATATATCTGATTCCGTGGAATCTCTTCAGAATTTCTTCTATTTCTCCTGGTGAGGTTCTGTCATTTATAATCATCTTATTTATTTCTCGTGCGTCGAGGCAGATTTGCACCTTGCCATTTTTCTTGGGGATGGCAACTATGGGACTGGTATATTGTGAATGACTGTATTCAATTATGTCTTCGGCAATCATTCTATTTATTTCCATTCTAACTTCGTTTTTTAGAGAATGTGCTATTGGATATGATTTCCGGTGGAAGTCCACTGGTTCTCGGAATTGAATTTTACATTGATATCCCTTAACCTTTCCGGGGATGTTCGAAAATACATGCTGATATTCATTGTAAATGGCGATTAATTTTTTGGATTGTTGTTTACTAATCTCCTGCATAGGCCGTTCTCTCTGGAAGGTGATAATCTCTTCCAACTTCTGGTTCCATAAGGTCTTACGCTCCTCCTCCTCTACTATGGTGATATCTGGCTCGTGCCTCTGGCAATAATAACTTTTCAGTTCTGTGTTTTGGCTTAAAGCAGTTGGACTTGGTACACAATTGATAATGTTCGCGGACCAGGTTCCTTGTTCTGAATTTAACAACACTACTCCTTTCTGCAGGTTTATTACTGCTGAATACTTTCTTAGTATATCACATCCGATGAGCATATTGAAAGGTAGCCCATTTGCCACGAGAAATACAATGGAGATGGTGGATTCTAGATTATCTAGTTCCAATGACACTTGCTTTTTCACTGTTTTGTTCTGTTTGCCCGTCGCGCCAATGATGACTATATTATTTATTGGCAATGTAGGTATTGGTGTTCGAGAGTGAGCTTGAATTCTTTCTAACTCAGGTTGGTTAATGAGAGAGATATTAGACCCCGTGTCTACCAGGATACTGGTTATGGTACCGTTTATTGTTGCCTTTATATGAACAATTTCACTATTGTTCTGTGGTAATTGAGTGACCTCTTCCTCGAGAAGTTCTTCTCGAATATTTTTTAAATAATTGTAAATTACCGTGATTCCTTTGGTTTGTTTATCTGACATTGTTTGACGTATCAACCCAAGTGATTGGTCATGTGAAGGGCGTTCATACTTTATCACTGACCTTTTTAGTTTAAAGGTGGCTGCTGGCTGACGGCCAGGTTGCTTGGCTGGTCGTTCGCTTCATTGTGTGGCACATTTTGCTGATTATTTGGATTTTGTATTGGTTCATGGTTCCTGTTCACTGACGGTCTGTTGTCAGTCTCGTTGGATGCATTGTACCATGGTTCTTGGTGCCAATTTGAGTTGTATCTTCGGTGGTTATTCCGCCTTCTACCACTAATAAAATTTACATGACGTCGATTGTCACTCCTATTTGGATTGCCCCCGGGTCCCCGGTTGTACTGGTAATTGGGATGATACCGGTTGCCGTAATAATTGTGGTCATTGGGGTGACTGTTGGTACGTTGTTCAGGTTCTCCTCCTCGATAATACCCACTTGGTCGGTTGTTATTATTTGGGCTGCTTCTATTATTGTTTGGACTCCCTGGGTGATTGTTCTGTTGTCCTCGGTTACCGGGCTGGTTATTTGGATGGCGATTCTGATCGTTTCCATGGAATGTTGGTTCTGCATTATTATTATTATTATTCCGGCCCCAGTTATTTCGATTATTGCCTTGTGGGTAATTGTATGGTCCCTGGAAATTAGGTGTTACATTGTTTTCATTCCACTTATTGTATCTTTGGTTTGAGACCCTGTTTTTTCGATACTGGTTATCGTTCTCCAGGTCTTCCAGTAAGCTAACCATTCCTTGGATTGTTTTAATTTGGCCTTGTCGCCTGGCCTTCTGGATGGCCTCTTCGTAATGGTAACCCAGTTGTATCACCAACGACTCTTCCGGTATTCTGGGTTCCAAATTTCTGGCTAAACATACCTTTCCCAGGAAGTACGATGTTAACGTGTGTCCTCCTTGTGTCTCGTACCTCCCGTTACTAATGTCATTGCGGACCACATTCTGTGTTGATTCGGACCAATACTTCTCCCTGAACTGTTTCTTGAACTCTTGAGTATCATTTATCTCAGGTCTTGTGGCCGTCCACCAATTGTCATGGGTGTCACGAAACATCTCGTCGATCATACTCCTCACACTAGACCATCTGGTTTCTCGGTTCTTCTCTATCAGCTCTTCTACCCGTTTGAGGAATTCTATCGGGTTTCTCCTGTAGCTACGAAAATTAATCATTTCTCTGTTCTCACTGGTTATGAACTGTGTGTGATTATATGGTTTTTCTCTTAATGCATCTAATTCTTCCTGCATCCGTTTCTCTCGCATACTGATTCCCTGGATTTTTTCTCGGTTTTCTCGGGTCAGTCCGTCGATTTTGTCTATGACAGTATACACCTTCTCCACCCGATTATTTACATCCAGTTGTAGCTCTTGGTGCCTCTCCTCCAGTTCCTTGACCACTTCTTGTTTATTCTTTTGGCACCCTTCAGTAAGGACTTGGTAGAATTCCGTCGCCCTCAATTTACCTTCCTCTTCAACGTTACTAATCTTATTTAATTCTTCCCTGATTTGTATTACTGTTTCGTTGGTCTCTGTTACCGTTTGTCTAATCTCTTCTCGACATTCGACTAGTTGTTGCTTCCATTCCTCCTTGGTTTTCTTACTTTCTTCCTCGATTTTCCTTTGGAGAACATCATGATTAGTTTCCATCTTTTTGTTTACTACTCCAGATCCTTCTTGATCTGTTTCTTCAGTTCTTCGCTCTTCTTCTCCAATGCCTCTTGACTTCTTTTCAAGTCTTCATGGTTGCTTTCTATTTTATCATTCAGGAATTCTATACTCTCCTTCATTTGCTTCTTTAATTCTTCACTGTTTAGGTCTAGTTTCTCTAATTTTTTATTCAAATCTTCACTGGTTTGGTCCAGTTTGTCCAGTTTTTTATTTAACTCTTCCTTGTCTGACTCCAATTTTTTATTCATTTGTCCAAATTGTTCCATCATGAAGTTCAGCATGCGATCTAATTTTGTTTCTTCTGTTGGTTTTATTGGTTGGTTGTTTATCATGACTTCTGCTTCTATTTCCGGTTCAGGTTCAGGTTCAGGTGGATTTGGATTTTCCACTTGGTCCTCCTGTAGGTTTTCTTCTGACAATTCTCCAGTCGTTTCCTCCATTTCTACTTCCTCGACTTCCTCCATTTCTTCTGGGTTTCCTTCTTGGTTTGATGATTCCTTCCCTTTGCGTCTCGTAACCATCCCGTGTCTATTCATGATCGCCGCTAGTTATTCTTTCTAGCCCCACGTTGCTGGTCGCCAATATGTAACAATTACTAGGGGTCGTACCTGTTAAAATGTATCACACTTGTTTATATGGTGTATTAGTGTGATTGTAGTGTGTTTGCCTCACACTGGTTGTTACATAAATCGACGTCACTACTGGAGTCCGTAGCGTTGTCAGTGTCACCAGTACAACCTACCTGTCAATTCATAGGGATTACGATTCCCGGGTGGCGCCAAATTGTTTTTATTAAAACAATTAAAACATTTAATTTTTAAAGTAATATGTGGTATTAGCATGGACAGCTGTGGCGTTCGAATTATTCCCGCTGCTACACAGGTTGTCGACTCGGCCACTCGTAACAAGCGCTAGTTGGCTGATACTACTTCGCTAACACACATATATTTTACAGAAATAAATCCTATGAAATAACAAGAGAATATTGTGTTGTACTGTATCTTTTAATACAAATTTAATTATTAATAAATATGACAATTGAATCATAAACAGATTATAATATTATGCCCCGGCTTAGAGCGTGAAACATAAACATCTCAAGGTTGGCAAATTTCGATTTTAAAACACTATCGTTCCGTTATGTCAACAAATTACTATGTTTTTAAAATCTGGAGTTCTTTTGATCATGAAAATAGACATAAACGTTGATTACATGAAAAGAAAGTACACTATTATACCTTATAGGTACTTAGGATTTATAATGTGTTTGTACAATTTGTTCCGTAGTGTCGTATTTCTGTTACAGTAATTATGTTTACAAATAAGGTTATCTTTATAAATGTTTTTTAATATAAGTAAATTATGCCTTTACCTTTGAAAGAAAATACTACTTTTAAATAGCGAGAAATTTTATCATTTGAAAATAATTTAAGTGATTTGGGGTTTTAGGAGTAAGAAATTATTCGGTACTTATCAGTTCGTCTCACGTTGGAGGGTCATCATGGGTAGGCGTGTATTTTTCGAATTTGGGCTGGTTGTAGGCTTCCAGCGTCTTCTTCAAACTGGTCTGGGTTTTTCTTTAATTAGTTTGTTCAATTTTGTTCCTGGTCATCATTAATTCTGTACAGATCGACGTCTCTTCACATGGGATCATTTGAATTCACTAGTTGACTTGTTATAACTGTTTAAATTAAAGTTTTAGTTTGTCCAATTTCTTGTGTGGCGTACCCACGCTTCGTTTCTTCAGCGTCTGTATAATTTAACGGAAAAATAAGCCTCAAATGACTCGTTGTCATAGTAACTAATAATTCAATGCTGGTTTAATTACTCTTTACTTACATTGTTAGAGATATTTGAATTTTTATTCAAATTTATTAAGTATTTTCCCAATGATTTTATTCCCTTATACTTCCTTTGGGATAATAAATGACATCACTATTATTTTTCTTTCCTTTCAAAGTTTACAATGATACCTCATAAGGTCATATTTTGTTACACTTTAACTATAGTCTAATTAGTCGACATTTAAAAAAATAACATATCTTTCTTGAATTAAATTATTACAATAATATTTCTGTGTAGAAATAACTGATATACAATCATTGTCCATTCACTATTCTTAAATTAGTAAGATTTTTTGTGAAATTGATATAATTTGCATTTAAAATGTTCTTGGCAGTTAACTGTTTTTCTAGTTACAAACAGCCATGATTGTTTTCTAGTGTATTTCCCTTTTAAATTACATTCTGAATTCAGCCTGATGGGCTTCACTTATTTGTTTGTGTTTTAATTATTATTCAACATAAATTTTCATTACTTTTCATTTAAAATATAATAGTTAGGTTTATGGACTGTAAGTCCCCTTTCAGTCATATTCCTTCTTTAACATTGAATCAACGATTCTTTATAAATCATAAATTATTCTTAGTACTAACATTGATTTCTATCTTGTCTTATAAAGTATGGTGATAAACATTGTCACTTTCTCTAATATTATTAAGGTTGATTCCCCTTTCAACATGGGGTGTTGTATTCTTTATAAATGTAATCTTTAATAACAAACTTTACTTCTATCCTATCATGCCATGTTAACACAAGTTATGGTACTGGGCTTTCTCCCTGATATGTCACATGCTTTCCTTATATTAATTTTAAATACTATTTTTAATTACTTCTAGGTATACAATTAATTATAATTCCACTCTAATCATTGGTGGTTTATCAATGTTTTAAAGAGTGTCTATTTCCTTAGCATTCTAATTTGAATGTTTCACCTTCACTATTTTATAGGGCATTAACACTTCACTAAAACACTTCACTTTGGTTCACTGTTTTGTAATTAGTGTTATTTAATGGGTAACCCCTATACTTTTTCCTACCATTTCTCACTATTTTGTTCTAGTATTATGTTTACTATAAACAATATTAGGCTAGTTGTGTTTTGGTTGAATCTAACCTTTCTGACAGGGTTAATGTACTCTTCCTATACTACTTTGCTTTATAATTGTATTGTCTTAAAAATGGTTACATATGTTAAATCAATAATAATAATAACATTGGTTTCATTAATATATAATTATTTAAGGTTTATTGACCGTATTCTATCTTTAACATACAATCTTTCCCTTTTATATATGTGTGTTAGTTTCCCCTTGGGTTTTATCTGTCTCCTCTTCATTCTTCCTCTTCTTCTTCTTCTTCAATAATCTTCATCTTCTTTCTTCATCTTGGCTTGGTCCTCCTTTAGTTCTATGTCCATCATTGTTTTGTCAATCACATTTTCTTAAGTATTGCTACGACAGTGTAGAACAATCTAGGCGTTTATCGAATGTCCCAGAAAGATCTCGACGTAAGAGTGTGGTGTACGTGCTACTAAACGCATGTTGCGAGAATTTTCTCGCACTTTACCAGCCTTCGCTCGGGCGCTCGGACTGTGTCAAGGCCGCAGCAATTACGTAGTTCGCGAGAGATAAGACGCAGTTTGGAAGCTTCTGGTGTGTGTAGCGTAACTATAAATACATCGCGTCGCGGCCTTAGTTGTCAGTTCAATGCGAGATTTTTGACTGTGCGGTTCGAGAGTATTAGTGCGATATATTTACAGAGCGGTTCGAGTTATTACGGTGTACGTTCAAGTAGTTATTAGTGAAGTGTTGCGTTTTATATTCGGACGGTATAATTGTAATACAGTTGAGTTTTAATATTAGTGGACATTTTATTGCGTATGAACAATTTCATTTGATTTGTTGTAGACACTGTGTTGTTAATTACGAACTGTTTTACTATAACAATTAAAGGTGTGATTAGTGACTTAATTGGTGTCTTGTACTTATTTTGTTTCCACTGTACCTACGACGATCGAGTAGACCGTCGTAACAGTGGTGTCAGAACTGGGATAGAACGGTTAACAGTGGAAACAGTGGATACTTTGTACAAGACGAGTGTGATTCGTAATTAATCGATAAACAATGGATGCCAGTCAGATGATGGAAAATTTCCAGGCGCTGTTGTTGCAGACAGAAGAACGACGACGACAGGATTCAGAGAAAGCGGAAGAGAGACAGAAAACCCTCCTGCTGGAAGCAGAGGAAAGACGCAGACAGGAGGCGGAAGAAGCAGAAAAACGACAAAAAGAAGAACGAAGACAGGAAAGAGAAGAAACAGAGGAACGACGTAAACGTGAAACAGAGGACATCAAGGAGTTAATACAGCAGCAAAAGCAGACACAAGAACAAACCGCTGCAGAGTTGGGTCTCCTACGAGGTGAGCTTAATAAGCAAGTAACTAAAATATCGGAGGTACAAGAATCAATGACATTAAAAATAGCTGAAGTAGAAAAATCTGTCTTGACTGTGGAGGAATCGATGTCTACAAAAATATCTGTTATAGAAGAATCTGTGTCAAATAAAATATCTGCAGTAGAAAACTCAATGGCAAACATAAGAGAACAAATTAAAACTGAAGTTGAACAGTGCATGAAGAGTCAACCAAAACAAATTTCTGAACAGACTGTACCAGTGATCAAGACAGAAAATAAGTTAACAGAGAAAGTCACTTTGCCTGCAGTAGGGACAGTTCATGTCAAAGCTCCAACCTTTGACGGAAGCACTCACTGGGCAACGTACCTCCGCCAATTTGAAGCTGCTGCATGCGTAAATAATTGGACAGAAAAAGACAAGGCTGTTTCGCTTGTTCTTGCATTAAAAGGACCCGCGGCAGAACTACTACGGAAAGTGCCACCTGACAGCCAGAACATTTATGCCGAGTTAATAAAAGCTCTAGAATTACGCTACGGTGATAAACATTTGCGAGAGGTGTACTACGCTCAGTTGAGAACAAGACGACAACGTTCCGGGGAAAGTCTGCAAGAATTTGAAGCAAGTATCGACAGATTGATTAGATTGGCCTATCCTGAAGCACCAGAAGACTTCCGAATAAGGTTTACGGTGCAGACATTTATTGATGGCATCAGAGATTGTGAACTTCAGCAAGTGTTACGAATGGCAAGACACCGAGATAGCTCAGAAGCTCTTGTTCACGCCCTAGAGTTTGAAGCTGCCAAGTCAGCGTCCCGCTACATTAATGGGTTTGTGCCATCATGTTGCAGTCAGAAGATCCCTGTATCACATTACCGTTACGATGGGTGCAGAAAAACAGTGTTGTCGGACAAACAATTCAAAAGTTCAAGAGAGTCGCAACGATTTGAAAAAGACAGAAGACCGAAATGTTACAACTGTGGAAAACGTGGTCATCTACAGGTAGACTGTTGGGAGAAGAAGATACAGAGAGAAGAGACTGATCGCACCAATTGGAGAAGTAAAGGCCCAGAACAGCACACAGTTTCCACGCCACATAAGATCAGTGGAAACTTGATTGTTAATGGATTTGCGGATGGTAAACCAACATCATTTACAGTTGACACGGGCGCAACAGTGTCCATTGTGCGCCCTGACTTAGTCTGTAACCGCCATCCTCTAATTAGCTCTTGTACAATACAGACTGTGACTGGAAGCCCCGTCAAGGTGCTAGGAAAGGTAGACGTACGTGTACGCCTGGGTCTTCTTGAGTTTAGCCACCAAATGCTCGTTGCAGACATTGTCGATGAAGTGATTCTTGGCACGGACATTATGAATGCCTACGGATTCGTTGTGGACTTAAGAGAGAATGTCCTGAAAGTTGGCCAAGAGAAGATAAAGCTTTGCATGGCTAAAATGACAGGGTCTACCAACCATTCGATTAAGCGAGTGGCATTAGTCGAAGAAAAATTCAACAAGTCTGGTCAAGAGGAAACCTCCCTGTTGCAAGCGGAAATGGAGGGAGAACTAGCAGAGGAAGTACAAATAAGTATAACGACAAAAGAAGTGATTGGAGAGCCAACTATGGGTGTCGAGACAAAACTCTTGCTTGTTCCTGAGCTGATAGAAGCGGCCGAGGGTAAAGTGGCTGAAGATGAGGTTACGCAAGAGGTTGTTGACGAGAACCAAACAAACTTGGATCAGCCAGTGGTATTTAGGTCATTAGTACATGACGCAACGAGAGTGATTCCAGCGAAGCTAGTGGTTGCGCGAAAGATTCGCATTCCTGGGAACGTGATGTTCGGGTCACACGAGACTGAATTCGAAGAACGGGAAAATTATCCTTCGCAAGGATGGCCACCTAGATCGCCTGGTCGAGTATTACTTCGAAGACGCTTTGCCAGTTCGGGACGAACAGGCTTAAGGAGGGGGCAGTGCTACGACAGCGTAGAACAATCTAGGCGTTTATCGAATGCCCCAGAAAGATCTCTACGTAAGCGTGTGGTGTACCGTGCTACTAAACGCATGTTGCGAGAATTTTCTCGCACTTTGCCAGCCTTCGCTCGGGCGCTCGGACTGTGTCAAGGCCGCAGCAATTACGTAGTTCGCGAGAGATAAGACGCAGTTTGGAAGCTTCTGGTGTGTGTAGCATAACTATAAATACATCGCGTCGCGGCCTTAGTTGTCAGTTCAATGCGAGATTTTTGACTGTGCGGTTCGAGAGTATTAGTGCGATATATTTACAGAGCGGTTCGAGTTATTACGGTGTACGTTCAAGTAGTTATTAGTGAAGTGTTGCGTTTTATATTCGGACGGTATAATTGTAATACAGTTGAGTTTTAATATTAGTGGACATTTTATTGCGTATGAACAATTTCATTTGATTTGTTGTAGACACTGTGTTGTTAATTACGAACTGTTTTACTATAACAATTAAAGGTGTGATTAGTGACTTAATTGGTGTCTTGTACTTATTTTGTTTCCACTGTACCTACGACGATCGAGTAGACAGTCGTAACAGTATGTTTGGGTTGTCGGCTCAATCATGTCAAAATATCTACATTTTAATAAGTATGTTACGTGGTTCCCTTCTTTATGTTTGTGTTTTTTGGCTCAATCACTTGGGTTGGGTAATATCGTGGTACGTCATGTCAAAGTATTTACATTTTAATCATTTTTTACACATTTTATTTCATATGAAGTAATTTTATATCAAGAATTATCTTTTTTATTACTGGTACGAGATTTGGCTTAATTGTATCTTTACAATATATGTATTATTTCACTACTGCACACACAGAGTTTATTATTTTGTCTATCTTTTGTGATACCTGGTTACTCTGTACATATATTATATTTATCACAAGATGACATAGCATCATTGATTGGTCTTGAGATGTCCTTTTTTATGGTGTGACAAATCTCACTCTAATTAGTTAAATTCTTTTAGAATTGACTTTACTTTCAACTGAGTTTGTTTCTTATTAAGGTATACTGATGTATTGTACCTTTCTATCTTATTTTTGTTAGTATTATGTAAGTATTTAGCCAGATATGATTATTTTTGTACTGGATAATTGGTTCCAGCCATACATGGTATAAGTAAATATTTTGCTAACTTGACTATTACAATGTTAAAGTTGGTCAGGTATATTAGTATAGTTGCTTTATATCATATTACAGCTTTCTAATGCAATTTGGTTGCATTTTGGCAACATTAAATTCATAAATTATACAATATTAGATGCCTATTACATGTTTTTAGTTAACACTGTTTTTGGCTATTTTGACTGCTTTTTATACATTTGACAGCTTCCTTTATTTAAGATAAATTGTTCACTATTGTCTGCTTGACAATTACATATAGTTTTTATTACAATCTGATAATAATTAATTTTTTCATGAAATCTTGGTGTATGGTCTCAAATCCAACACATTAATATTTTTTGTCATTGCAAATATACAATTTTTATTTTAACTTATATTCTTTCTAATAATGTATTTAAGTCATTTAATACATCTATTTTATTTACATCACATAATATAATAATGGATCATGTCCATTTATTCACAAAAAATAGTTTTTAATACTATATTCATAGTTATAAAACTTAATAATTATTGACTTTATTTTGGTCGATTCTGACATTATTTCTCTCTCTTATAGTGTCTTATGGTTTTTTCACTCTTATTCACTTTAATAATATATATGGGGTTTTGTCTTAGTCATAGTTTGGTTTTTTTTTTCAAGTTGATAGAAATAATTATTATACAAAATTACACAATTTTTTGGGACTACTTGGGTTCGATACTGTTCACCTCACTTTCCTCTTATGCTAACTTACTATATAAATGATTTCCTTTTATGGAACGTTTTGTGACGTTACATATGCCTATCCGTTAAAGTTGATAATTTTGGAAAAACATATCTTTGGTTTTGATGAAATTATCATCTCTATAATAACCTTTTATTAGCTTCTTTATATTTCATTCTCTTATCTTATAATTAAATTCCTGTACTACTCCTTTAATATATTAATCCAACTCAATATTCCTAGTTCGTTCTTTGTCGTATCACCTATTCCTTTCCTTTTTACCTTGATGTTATATAATTAATCTTTGATATAATTCCCTATCAATTCCCTAACTTACATAGAGGGTTGGGAGTCAGAGTGGCTCGCTATGGCATACATTCTCTGTCCCTTCCTGTCTATAACTACTGAAATCAGAGGCAACACATCCCTGTTCAGAAAATAATAATTGCACCTTTGCAACAAATAATAATAATAATAATAAAAAAAAAAAATACAATATTCAAAGATCATAGGCTCCTACACGTAAATTCCCTTTCTTAAACTCTTCTGATTAATTCACAATTATATTAATATATCGTTCTCCGCAGGTTAAATTATCGTTTAAAATCATTCAATGTTAATAGCTATATTCATATTCATCATTATCTCCTTATGTAACACACTGTTTTCCCTTTTTTTTTTCATTTATCATTTCCATTTAGTATCAAATATATGATAGTATTTCTCCTTCTTTTCTCCTTTACTAAGTGTCCGTCTCATAATATTCATTTATAATAATCTCTCTCCTTCTCTAAGTACGGGTAAGTTGGTAAATATACGTTGACATGGCTATTGGAAATAAATCTATATTTTATATATATCTTTATGCCTTTGGTGTAAGGTGTCCTCGTAATATTCATTTATAATAATCTCTCTACAATAATATTTATATTTATTTAATAATATCTACCTCCTTTTTAATTATGGCTAAGTTAAAAAATTCACGTTAACATGTTTAGTCAAGGTACCTTCTCTATGATGCTGTATTTGACTTTGGTTTTTGGTCATGGTACTTTTTTAATGAAGTCTGGTTATACGTACCTTCACCTTGTTCCTAATTGTGTCAGTTACCTCGTAGGTATTGCTTTTATTGTCTCTGGTTATCGTGAAAGGCCCTGTATATAAGAGTAGCAATTTCCTCGTTATGCCTTGTATAGCACTGGGCAATTCTCTATTTTTAACTAACACCTTTTCACCTACCTTATATTTAATTGCCTTAGGCTGTGATTTGATATATTTTTTCCGCTGCTGTTCCGTTTTTTCTAACACCTTATTATAAAATTTTGCCCCTTCAAATTGGTATGCGGGTTCGTCGGGAAAATTAATAATTTCTTTTATCTCTCGTGGTGGGGGTCTTTCGAACATAACCGTGTATGGCGACATCTCGATGGTATTGTGATGCGAGAAATTGAGAAAATCCTCGGTAGAGGCTACATATTCATGCCATCTTTTCTGCTCGTTATGGCAGTATGTTCTTAGTAACCGTCCTACCTCCCTTAACACTCTCTCGGCTGGGTTACTATTCGGGTGATATACGGACGTCTTGTACGTTTTTATTCCGTGTTCTCCCAAGCTTTCCTTCCAAAGTTTTCCCCTAAACTGAGTACCGTGGTCCGTAATTATAGAATACGGTCGGCCCACTTCCATTATATAACGCTTGATTATTATGTCTATTATTTTCCTGGTCGTTGCCCTAGTTATTGGGTATAGCTTTGTATACTTGCTAAAATGGTCGAAAATGATTACGATAAATTTATATCGGTGTCTCCCAGCGCTGCGTGGAAAGGGTCCACAGATATCGAGAAATACCTTTTCCAATTTTTTGGTAGTTAATATGGGTATCATGACCCCTTCCTTCCTCTCGTTATCACACTTTACTTTTTGACAAATATCGCACGACCGTATCGCCAGTTGCACCTTCTTATTCATCCCCTTGATGTATGTTTGCTCTTCCAATGCCTTCCTTACTTTAAGGGCACCCATATGTCCGTACCTATCGTGATAGTCGATTATTAGCGGTCTCTCTATCGCTGGTGGAATCACTAATTTCCAATTCTCTTGTTGCGGGGTATTCCTAATAAACAAAGTGTCGTCGTGTATACAATAAAATCTGTTTATGACCTCATCGCCTTCCTGTACCCTTTTTCTAATATCTCCTAATTTCGGATCGGCCTCTTGTTGTGACTTTATTTCGTGCAAAATATCTTTTAAATCCTCCCTGCTCTTAATAATGTGGTAAACCTTAGCTAATTGTTCTTTTTCGCCGTCAAAGGTTTGGTCTGGTATATTGACGCGAGATAAGACGTCGGCGGCTACGTTCTGTTTGCCGGGTATATATTCCCATGTGATATTGTACTCTTGCAAGGCCAAAACCCATCTAGTCAGCCTTCCGTGGTTCAGTTTACAATGCTTTAAAAATGATATAGATTTGTGGTCGCTTCTAACTGTTATGGGGTACCCTAATATATATGTCCTAAATTTACCGCATGCGAAAACTACACTCAACAGTTCTTTTTCGGTAGTATTGTAGTTTCGTTCGCAACTGTTCAGCACGCGGCTAGCAAAGCTAATTACTAAATGGTTACCGTCCTGATCTTCCTGATAGAGGGCTGCACCTAAACTCACGTTACTGGCATCGCAGTTTAGAAAAAATGGTTTTGTAAAGTCGGGATGATGCAACATTACTGTTTCTAAAAACTTTTCCTTTATGATATTGAGCACTCCATCTTGCTCTGGTCCCCAAGTCCATTTGTCTTTAGCTGATAACTGCTTTTGGAACCTGGCAGTTAGTTCTGAGTAATTGGACCGAAACTTTCTGTAATAGTTGCAGATTCCTAAAAATGACTGCAGCTGTTTCCTATTCTTTGGGGTGGGGAATTTCTGTATGGCCTCTACCTTTTCTTTGGATGGAGTAATCCCTTGTTCTGTTAAATTAAATCCTAAAAATTTCACCTCGTTTGCAATGAATTGGGACTTGTCTAATTTGAGGGTGATATTATTCTCTGATAATTTTTGTAGCACCTGTTCAACCCTATTACAATGGTCGTCCCAATTCGCTGAAGTCACCAGTAGGTCGTCGACGTACACTGTCGTAAACTTCAGTACTTCCTGCCCCAATATTCTGTCCATTATCTTTACAAACACCGCCACAGAATTTATTAAGCCAAAAGGTAACCGCTTAAACTGATAGTTTCTGCCCTCGAATATGAATGCCATATATTTCCTACTATCAGGGTGGAGTTCTATCTGCCAGTATCCGCATACCGTATCCCATGAGCTTATATATCTGATTCCGTGGAACTTTTTTAATATCTCCTCTATCTCCCCAGGTGATGTGCGGTCGTTAACAATCATTTTGTTAATCTCCCTAGCATCGAGACAAATACGTACCTTTCCGTTCTTTTTTGGCACCGCTATGATTGGGCTGGTAAAGGGCGAATGACTATACTCGATTATGTCGTCCTCTATCATCCTGTTCAATTCTTCCCTGACTTCGTTCTTTAGCGAGTATGCGATCGGGTACGATTTCCTGTTAAATTCCACCGGAGCTTTGAATTTTATGGTGCACTGATAATCTCTGGCTTTACCTGGAGCGTTCGAGAATATGTGTTTATAATGGTTGTATACCTCGATTAATTGTTCCGCCTGTTTTTCGCTGATCAGACCCCTTGCTTTCGTCCTTTGGAAATCCCGTATTTCTTCTAACTTTTCTAACCACAACTCTGGGTTTTCCTCCTGATATAATGGCATATTGATTGGACGATCGGTACAATAATAATGGTTCACTATCGCTTGATAAGGTGTATTGTCTGTACCACTTCCTTGGACATCGATTAAATTATTGGTCCAAATCCCCTTGTTAGTCTTAAAAGTTATCACCTTACTTTCCAAATCTATTACAGCATTGTATGGCCTAAGTATATCGCAGCCTATTAGTATACTCATGGGTAAATTACTCGCCACTAATAACCCTATTGGTATTGTTACCCCATTACTAGTCATCTCTAATGACACTTGTTTCTTTATTGATTTATTTTGCCTCCCCGTTGCTCCGACTAAAATAATGTTATTTATCGGTAGAGTGGGTATTGGTAAATTACTATTTTGTTTAATCCGCTCTAACTCAATGCTATCGATAAGTGACACATTTGACCCTGTGTCAATGAGTAGTATCGCTTCTATGCCATTGATATATGCTTTAATCTGCACGATACTATTGTTCCCTTGGTTACTATTTTTAATGATATCGTCACCTTCTTCTAATAACTCCTCTCTAATATCCTTAAGGTAATTATTTATTCTTAATATAGTCCCGTCTTTGTCCTGTCTATGTTGTCGTTTGTCACCCCATAATATTGGTTCAGTGAAGGGCGGTTTTCCTTTTTCACTGCTGCGTTTAGTTTAAATGAGCCACTGTCTCATTGGCCCGGTCTCCCGGAACATTGGGTTGCTGACCCGTCTGTGTTTCCGGCCTGACCTCGGGATTAACGTTAATAGGTTGGCTATTCGCCGTGATACCCTGGCTACCTGGCGCCTGTTGTGGGTAAAACATGTAAGTGGGTACATTAGGTGGATATGGCCGTCGGTTATTGGCCATTGTATAATTTACCTGGGGCCTGTACTCATTTTGGTTTCTCCTATCGCCTCCTCCTTGGTTTCCCCCATTGCGATAACCATTACGTTGACCATAATTACTTCCTCTATAATTATTCCCGCGATAACCGTTTCCCTGGTGGAAGTTCCTACCGTAGTTATTCCCGGTGTAATTACCTCTGTTTGGTCCCGGATAGTTGCGGTTAATTTGGCCCTGAGTGTTATCATTTCGGCCATTTGGTGGGATATTATTATTCTGATTATTGGTGTTTAGATTATTACCGTTCCCACCTCCATTCCGGTTTGGTCCGTTATTATTGTTGTTGTACTCTACCTTACGATTGGGGGGTTGGTAATCCTGGAACCTTCCTGTGGATTCGCAATTTTCCAATAATTTGGCCAGATCGGCTATTTTGCTAATCTGTTGGTATAATTGGGTATCCTTGATACCATAGCTGTAATGTCCAGCTAACTGCCTTACCAAACATTCTTCTGGGATTGGCGGTATCAACTTCCGTGCTAAACATACCTTTCCCAGGAAATAAGACGTCGGGGACTGTCCATAGGACGCGTCATATTTGCCATAGAAAATGTCCATTCTTACCCTGTTTTGTGCGGTCTCTGACCAATACTTTTCCTTAAACTGGCGTTTAAACTCTGCTAAATTCGTTATTTCGGGTCGTACTGCTATCCACCAGTTATCCTTAGTATTTTTAAACGTCTCGTCAAGCATCTCTCTTATCCTGTCCCACCTTGTTTCTCTATTTCTCCCAATAAACTCCTCCATTCTTTCCAAAAATTCCATTGGGTTTCGTCGATAGTCCTGGAAGTTGATTACTTCCCTGTTTTCACCATGACACGTATGAGTGTTTAGTATTGGTGTGTCTCTCAGCGCCTCTAATCTCTCCTGCAGGTTTTTCTCTCTCTGGTCTATTTCCAGTATACTATTTTTGTTAGTTTTTATCTGTTCGTCCAGCCTGTTAGCGATGTCGCTAACGTCTTTCTGGACTTCTCCCACCTCCTGCATGATGGCGTCTTGGTTCTGCCTTACCACGTTTTCAAGCTTTCTAACATCTTGTTTGGTCTCTACTGCTTGTTCCTCTATATTTTCGAAACGTGTATTGTTTCCCTCCCGTAACCTTTCTAACTGTTTTTCCATGTTTTCGACCTTCCTATCACTATCGATTTTATTATCATTGATCCTTTTGGTTACTGTTTCGTACTTTATGCTAATTTCTTTTTTCAGGGACTCAATACATTTTTCATTCGCCTTCTGAAATAGCTCTAGCTTTTTCCCATTGTCATCTATTTTCTCGGTTATATCCTTCTTTAAAGATTCTATGTTTTTGTCTAAATTTCTCCTTATCTTCCAGCCTGTTTTTATTCATATCCTCTTTCAGGGATTCTGTATTTTTGTTCATATTTTCTTCCATTCTTTGGAGCATCATCATTATTATATTCGTATCAACGCTCCCTGTTATTTTCTCTGGTTCGGGATTCTCTGTTTGTTCTACCATTTGTATGGGTTCTTCTCCCGTTTGTTCCTCCATTTCGTCTGCCGTTTGTACCGGTCTTTCCACTTCTAGTGTGGGCGGTTCTAATTCCGTTTCCTCCATTTGTACTGCCTCTCCGTCTTCCACACTTAACTCGGGTTCTACCGTCTTCTTCACCTTTTTTCCTTTAGGTTGCGGCATTTTGATCTGTTGGTAGTTGCCGGGCTTGTTCCGTCTTTTTCAAGCCTCACTAGTTGGGCTGCCAATTTATAACAAATAAATACATGTGTGTTGTGTGAAGTAATGTGTTGTAAAATGTCGGGCGTTACCTCCACGCACTTTTGTTACTTACTCTGTTGACTGGATCCTCTGCAGTGATGTAGTCCTGTAATACAACTTAATACTATGTTTTTTGTGGGCGCCACTTGGAAACGTTTGTTCCAAGAAAAATATGTGATTGATAAAAATTTTTAAATCTACGAAAAAATTTAAACAAGTCAGTTTAGCTTGGAAAAATCAGTTAAGTTTGATGATTCTTCAAAAACAAACAAGTCGTCTGAAGGACTAACATTCATAGAAAAAAATTATAAAATTGCAGAGAAAAAATTTTACAAGTTATTATTATTGACAATTTTTTATATATATCCAATCAAGTATCGGCTAGTATAATTCAGATTTTGACTCAGTTGAAAAGCATGAGTTTAATACGTGAAAAATCTTTACTCTCAGGACGTGACTCCTTTGAACTACCAAGACATATCAATTAGATGCCTTACAAGAAAAAACTAAGTGATTTGAAGGTGTATGTGTGGCGTGTGAAGTACAACTGCATGATAAAATGTAACCAGGTAACAAATGACTTTAATTTTGGTAACTCACGTTCCAATGGTTATTTATTCTCGCACTGGACACTCCTTTCGGGTAGTTTCTCAATCTCGCCTCTTCTGGTGTACACTGAATCTATTTAAAGTCAAATTTTGCGATCATTACTTTTTCCGCACTTTTGTAAAAATGTTTGGCAGTAGAATATCGTTCAAACGCCGCCGCTACGAATCATCTGTTTAGCGTTGATTCAGAAATCGGCCACCGCAGCGCTGATTCCCATGCAGTGTTGAGGAAGGCTTTGTGTATTGTATGTTTACGTTAGGGGGAATTATTTGTCAGGTTAGTCAGTCAATGCGAACACAGCAGAATTCGTTCTCTATTTAAATTTGTGGTCCCTCCTGGGCCGCTTGACGTTCTGGCTGCGTGATTTCTATTAAAATTTGCCGTATCGCTGCTCTATTTCAGCGATACATTTGGCGAAGATTCTCGTTGAGGTTAAGTCAGTCGGTATGTCTATGTACGGGAAAAGCCTTTCTCCGTGTCTTGTCGATTTCTCGCCTCTTCGGTTTCGCCTTAGCTGCGTTGATCAGTGTTGTGTGAGATGCATCAGTTCTGGAGTTCAAGTTTCAAGTGTTTTTGGGTCGAATTTGGTCTCTCTTTTATACTAATTCAGGATGACTGTTTTCATCGACTTCCGGTATATTTGTGTAAAAATTCTTTCTAGAATGTTCGAGAATAAACAAAATGGAATGTCATAGAACAATTTTCACTTCCGTAGAAGCTTTTAGAACGAATTTCTTATTCTTCATACAAAGGATATTTCAAAAATTACTCTGGTATTTATCAAACAGTTTTACATTAGTACTCACAATTTGTATGCCATTAATATATTTAGATTCCCTGTTTTTAACTGAATCTAGCGATTTTAAATATGATTGGTTTCTAATTAACTTAAGTCTAATAAACAATACAATATACAACCCTCACCTTGAGTTGTTGTCATTGAAAACTCATTTTTTATAACAAAAATTGTTGTGGAGTTACTAAGTTCCTTCCACAAGTTGAACATCTACTACTACTACTTTCCTACAACAAAATAAACAAATTTTAACATAGATAAACACAAATAAATACAATTTTATATGGCCTCTGCTCATGGCCTAGATTCTTGTCAGTTTTCTAATACAATGATTAGTCTTTTTCTTTAATATATGTATTATTTCACTACTGCACACACAGAGTTTATTATTTTGTCTATCTTTTGTGATACCTGGTTACTCTGTACATATATTATATTTATCACAAGATGACATAGCATCATTGATTGGTCTTGAGATGTCCTTTTTTATGGCGTGACAAATCTCACTCTAATTAGTTAAATTCTTTTAGAATTGACTTTACTTTCAACTGAGTTTGTTTCTTATTAAGGTATACTGATGTATTGTACCTTTCTATCTTATTTTTGTTAGTATTATGTAAGTATTTAGCCAGATATGATTATTTTTGTACTGGATAATTGGTTCCAGCCATACATGGTATAAGTAAATATTTTGCTAACTTGACTATTACAATGTTAAAGTTGGTCAGGTATATTAGTATAGTTGCTTTATATCATATTACAGCTTTCTAATGCAATTTGGTTGCATTTTGGCAACATTAAATTCATAAATTATACAATATTAGATGCCTATTACATGTTTTTAGTTAACACTGTTTTTGGCTATTTTGACTGCTTTTTATACATTTGACAGCTTCCTTTATTTAAGATAAATTGTTCACTATTGTCTGCTTGACAATTACATATAGTTTTTATTACAATCTGATAATAATTAATTTTTTCATGAAATCTTTGTGTATGGTCTCAAATCCAACACATTAATATTTTTTGTCATTGCAAATATACAATTTTTATTTTAACTTATATTCTTTCTAATAATGTATTTAAGTCATTTAATACATCTATTTTATTTACATCACATAATATAATAATGGATCATGTCCATTTATTCATAAAAAATAGTTTTTAATACTATATTCATAGTTATAAAACTTAATAATTATTGACTTTATTTTGGTCGATTCTGACATTATTTCTCTCTCTTATAGTGTCTTATGGTTTTTTCACTCTTATTCACTTTAATAATATATATGGGGTTTTGTCTTAGTCATAGTTTGGTCGTTTTTTTTCAAGTTGATAGAAATAATTATTATACAAAATTACACAATTTTTTGGGACTACTTGGGTTCGATACTGTTCACCTCACTTTCCTCTTATGCTAACTTACTATATAAATGATTTCCTTTTATGGAACGTTTTGTGACGTTACAACGTTTATGTTAGAACACTATTATATCTGTACTGATATTTATTTACTGCATATTATGATTAAACCTTAACTTATACATTGCTATTAACTATACTTACTCCCTATGACATTTGGTTTCACATTATTGTGCTCCGTGCTATTAATTAACAATTGAATAATTAATCGTATATCATATTAATAATGCTTATCGCTATGTTTGGGTATAAAGATTGTTCAGTGTATGTAGTTTACACTTCTAGTACTTCCTACTAATCACCTTACTAATGATTGTTTGTTTTAGGCATTGCTGAGGCATACCGTTTGGATCGGATTTATGCCTTAATAATGTTTATTAGTTTACAAGCCGGTACTTTGATGAGGTAGCTTATTTGTACAAGGTTCCCTCTTACAAACATTTTCACTTGTCATAAGTATATTTGAGACTGTAATATAGCTTCATTCTCATATTGTGGCCATATCTGATCTTAGTTCTTGGCGTTAACAGTTACTAGTCATAGTTGATTAATTATCAGCCCAAATGCTGATTTTGATATCACATTATGCAGATTCTTATTTAATCATTTTTATTAACATGTCATATTCCATTTAAGTTATTCACTGACTCGCTTGACAGCTTAAAGTGAATTTAATTTGTCCATTAGTTTGTGTCAGTTATAGTATGGTTGTAGTGTCAAGCAGTGTTTGGGTTTACTGCTTCTTGTGGCACTTCTTCTTCTTTCTTCTTCAATGGTTCCTCTCTTCTTGGTTACTCTTATCATTATATTACCTATTTACATTATCGTTATGTATTTATTAAATCTGATGGTATATGTCTAGGTTATGTAACATCTGGTTATGTTACAATATTTTATCTAAAACTGGGTGTTATTTATATATTTTGGTATTAAGCATACCTACTTAACTTGTTTGAACATTTGGTATATTCTGCTTTGATATTGGGCTATTGTTTGTCCTTAAATTTACAAAATTCTTCTGTTAGGCCTAGAGCCTAGATTTTCCTATACTACTATCTAACATTTCTTTGTAACTCCTTACCTTTATATATGGTACCTTAAAACAATTTTTTACTAGAAACAAATAATAAACATTGGTGATTCTAACTACACCTCTTATTATAACAGTAAACATTTTCTTGCCAGGTTCAAGCCTGAAATAAACTTCTAACTACATTTCTGTTTCTTACTGCTACCTGTTTTAACTTATAATTCATTACATCATATTGGTTTTTTAAACAACAACAAAACTCTTATTATACTACTATTAAACTGTACTTTACACAATGTAATCTGCTCCCTCATTCCTTCACTGGAAAACAGTGTCTATCTTTCTTGTTTACCTTTCATTCTAATGACTTAATTTCTATCTTATTTCATAATTCTTATTAACTATTGCTTAACTTAATCACAGTATAATGAGTTCATCTTACTTGCTAGTGCAAAGTTTATCACAGGTCTTTCAGTTATTCTAATACAGTCTACTAACTAAAATACCTTTTTATGTTCACCCACTACACTTTTTCCTCCATAGAAGGTTTTTTATTTATTCACTTTATAATATAACCGACGTTCTCCGTCGATCATATACCTCTGAAAAATATAACAGTGTGTCTGAGTGTAAAAGTGTGTCTGTGTTTCTTACCACTGCGTCCTCGCACGGCGATGTAATTCACGATGTTTGGGCCCGTAGCGAACGTACTGGGGGACCAGTTATCGTGATTCCCGATCTGAGGTTCAAACGTAGTGGATAATCTCCGGGTGGCGCCAAATTGTTTATATAAAACAATTAAAATGGTTTCCTTATTAATGTTCTATTTGAACGAGGCGACGAATTCAATCCGTCCCGCCTTTTCTCAATTTTTTTGTCAATCGAGTTAGCAGTTACAGTATTTGCTACTTGCGCGCTAGACGTCGCATGAGAAACCTTCGCTATACATTATATTTTTAAACATACACTTTGCTAATGAAAATAAAACACGATTTAACACACCCAGTATAGATTTATTATTAATTTGAAGTTAATATTTTGTAGACACCAGTTGTAATTAATTTTTCATATATAATTCTGCACCGGATAATTCTTTATAAGACTCTCCAGGGTTAACCAATCGACTTTTGAATACAAATAATCACAGTATGGCGTTTTAATATGCCAATCAACAAATATTTCGATTGATGTTTGTGGGTTGTTTGGATCACGTTAAAAGGTTCAGATGCAGTTACAATATTAAAAATACACAACCTTACAATGTTTTTTCCTTAAGTAGGATAATGTGTAGTGGTAATTGTTTTGTTTGATTGTCATACAGGAAGTTTAAAAGTCGTACATAAATATGAGGTTAGTTCTATAGTTAACCAATTTACAGTGATTTAATATTTCGATTCAATCCTTGCAAGAGAATAAAAATGATTCAGTGGTATTCAGCATACATTGAGAAATATTCAAAGTGCGTTTATTTTTGGAAGTTGAAATAATTTAACTGATACTTAACAGCGTTGTAGTATGGTATTACTCTGGGTGTCGAGAAGGAAGGATGGTGGCATCAATATAATCATTTGTTCTTTAATCACATTTCGGCATCTTTTTCAAAGTTGTCTGGACTTATTTAGATGTTTTGTCTTCAATTAAACATCTTCTCCCTCTGGTAATGGTATTCCGCATCCATCAGACTTCTTTACGATCAATTTCTATACTTGGTTTTACTTTTAAGATGGTTTAAATATGAAAATGTGTTGTACAGAAAATTCGCATCTGGCTTGCGATAGCGTCACTTTCCAAGTAATTGTATTTAACGGTAATTACCTCGTTAAACAGTCGTTTCCATGGTTACATCATTGCTCTCATTGGGTGAGCTGAACATGAACACATTGTTATCAATTTTCAAATTTCTTTCAAATCTTCCCATATCTTCGGACTTTCTTCCTCCTCTTATCTTCCTTCGGAGTTATTATCTAAATGCACTGTCATTTATATTTTCTCACAAAGATTATTTTGGTACCCCACAATATTGGGTTTTATCAAGTTTTCTAAGTTTACAATTAATTTCATACTTACTAATTACATTTCTTTGTTTATATAATTCTTTACTTTAATATTTGGTTTTTAATAATAACTACTATTCATCCTTGATGAATTAGTCACCTTGGATTTGTCCATTACATGGTGATTTTTATGCAATCAGTAATTGTTTATGTTTGACCGTTAGGCCTGTTTCACATTTAAGTAGCCATTACTGGATTTTTATGGCTTCATACACAATATATTTCATTTAGTCCTAAATTGTTATTTTGCATTTATAATTAGGTTTAATGTCTCTGGATGTGTTTTAATTTAGTCTTTGTCAGTAACAACTGTGTTATTCCATCTTACTTGCTAATTATTTTGCTATTCATTTCCAATATAACATATAACATCTAGGTCTATGGTCTGTATGACTCTTACAGCCATATCCAATTCATAAATAACAGTTTATACAATTCATTATTTCTTATTTGTTGTTCTGGTGCTAAACAATCTCACCTCTATTGAACTTTTTTTTCCATTAAACTCCCCTTATAACATGGGTATTTACTTAATGTTAATACAGACTTATTTTCTAATGCTTTTTGCTCTCCCTTCCATGTTAACACCATCTGATTACTTTTCCTTGTGATTCACACCTTTAAACTTTTACAATACATTTTTAAGTTATAACAATACTATTTCCTAGTCATCACAGTGAATATCACTACTTAGTGTTCATTATTTACTGAATCAATGTTCTATCCTAAATACTATTCATTGTAACTTTGTTAAATGTTATTGTTCACTCTTAAAACTAAAACATGAGTTATTTTACTAAGTCTTTACCTTAGCCTACTCTCCTCTTACTATTTTTATGATAGACATTATTTGTATTTATTTTTCACTTGCACTTTCTTAAATTATTTAGTGTTCATTATAATATACTTAGTGTTTCTTTAGTATTATCTCACTCTAGGATAAATCACTTTCACTAATTCAACTTCCATTTATTTCTCATCATTTTATTCTCTTTCTCTACCCACTATCTATATAAAATTATTAATATTGTGTCTTTCTTAGTTAACAAATTACATATATCCCTAACTCTTTTGGTTAGTGTACTTTTATACATTGTTTCATATTACTGACTGTTTATAATTGTCATTTTATCAATACTAACATTCATTAATAGTTTTGGTTCTTAACCGAATTTCATTGTCTTTATTATTTTGGGTTACATTATTTCTCCCTTCTCTATTTTTTTATTACTTGTCTAGTTTTCTTGATGCGTTTCATTTTGTTTTCTTCCTCATGGGTTTGTTCTCTCTTGGTTTTCATTCTTCTTCTCCTTCCTCCGTCTTGTTTTCTTTATTTTGGTTTCTTAACTGGTTTCTTAACTGGCCAATCTCTGGGGTTGGGTCAATGTCGTTTGTCTGTCAGTCTATCATTTTAGTTTCTTTATTAATCACTTTCCGTTTATTACTCCTTCTCCTTCCATGTTAATTACCCTTTTATTTATTTTGTACTCTCCACATAATTTATTTATTCAAACATAATCTCATTTAGCATTTTTTATACATACTTATTGTTATCAAAATTTATCTGAATTTGGTGATGTTATAACTTTCACTTTGTAACAATAAATAGGGGTCGTACCTGTTAAAATGCCTCACACTTGTTTATTTTGTGTATTAGTGTGAATGTAGTGTGTTTGCCTCACACTGGTTGTTACATAAATCGACGTCACTACTGGAGTCCGTAGCGTTGTCAATGTCACCAGTACAACCTACCTGTCAATTCATAGGGATTACGATTCCCGGGTGGCGCCAAATTGTTTTTGTTAAAACAATTAAAACATTTAATTTTTAAAGTAATATGTGGTATTAACATGGACAGCTGTGGCGTTCGAATTATTCCCGCTGCTACACAGGTTGTCGACTCGGCCACTCGTGACAAGCGCTAGTTGGCTATGACTTAAACTTCGCTAACACACATATATTTACAAAAAATCCTATGAAATAACAAGATAGTAATGTTCTGTACTGCGTTTTTTAATACACATTTAATTATTAATAAACATGACAATTGAATCATAAACAAATTTATAATATTATGCTCCGGCTTAGAGCTTGAAACACAAAACACCTCAGGTTGGCAAAATTGATTCAAAACACTATCATTCAGTTACTTCTAACAAATTAATATGTTTTTTAAAATCTGGGGTTCTTTTGATCATGAAAATAGACATAAACGTTGATTACATGAAAAGAAAGTACACTATTATACCTTATACGTACTTAGGATTTATAATGTGTTTGTACAATTTGTTCTGTAATGTCGTATTTCTGTTACAGTAGTTATGTTCACAAATAAGGTTATCTCTATAAGTTAATCAAATGTTTTTTAATGTAAGTAAATTGTGCCTTTACCTTTGAAAGAAAATACTATTTTTTAAATAGTGAGAAATTTTATCATTTGAAAATAATTTAAGTGATTTGGGGTTTTAGGAGTAAGAAATTATTCGGTACTTATCAGTTCGTCTCACGTTGAAGGGTCATCATGGGTAGGTGTGTATTTTTCGAATTTGGGCTGGTTGTAGGCTTCCAGCATCTTCTTCAAACTGGTCTGGGTTTTTTCTTTAATTAGTGTGTTTACCATTTCGTTCCTGGTCATCATTAATTCTGTACAGATCGACGTCTCTTCACATTGGATCATTTTGGTTCACTATTTGACTTGTTGTAACTGTTTAAATTAAAGTTTTAGTTTGTCCAATTTCTTGTGTGGCGTACCCACGCTTCGTTCCTTCCGCGTCTATATAATTTAACGGAAAAATAAGCCTCAAATGACTCGTTGTCATAGTAACTAATAATTCAATGCTGGTTTAATTACTCCTTACATACATTGTTAGAGATATTTGAATTTTTATTCAAATTTATTAAGTATTTTCCTAATGATTTTATTCCCTTATAATTCCTTTGGGATAATAAATGACATCACTATTATTTTTCTTTCCTTTCAAAGTTTACAATGATACCTCATAAGGTCATATTCTGTTACACTTTAACTATAGTCTAATTAGTTGACACTTAATAAATAACATATCTTTCTTGAATTAAATTATTACAATAATATTTCTGTGTTGAAATAACTGATATACAATAATTGTCCATTCACTGTTCTTAGATTAGTAAGATTTTTTGTGAAATTGATACAATTTACATTTGAATGTCTTTGGCAGTTAACTGTTTTCATAGTTACAAACAGCCATGATTGTTTTCTAGTGTATTTCTTTTTAAATTACATTCTGAATTCAGCCTGATGGGCTTCACTTATTTGTTTGTGTTTTAATTATTATTCAACATACATTTTCATTACCTTTCATTTACAATATAATAGTTAGGTTTATGGACTGTAAGTCCCCTTTCAGTCATATTCCTTCTTTAACATTGAATCAACTATTCTTTATAAGTCATAAATTATTCTTAGTACTAACATTGATTTCTTTCTTGTCTTATAAACTAGGGTGATAAACATTGTCACTTTCTCTAATATTATGAAGGTTAATTCCCCTTTCAACATGGGGTGTTGTATTCTTTATAATTTTAATCTTTAATAACAAACTTTACTTCTATCCTCTCATGCCATGTTAACACAAGTTATGGTACTGGGCTTTCTCCCTGATATGTCACATGCTTCCCTTATATTAATTTTAAACACTATCTTTAATTACTTCTAGGTATACAACTAATTATAATTCCACTCCAATCATTGGTGGTTTATCAATGTTTTAAAGAGTGTCTATTTCCTTAGCATTCTAATTTGAATGTTTCACATTCACTTTCACTATTTTTTAGGGCATTAACACTTCACTAAAACACTTCACTTTGGTTCACTGTTTTGTAATTAGTGTTATTTAATGGGTAACCCCTATACCTTCTCCTACTATTTCTCACTATTTTTGTTTTAGTATTATTTTTACTATAAACAATATTAGGCTAGTTGTGTTTTGGGTTGAATCTAACCTTTCTGACAGCGTTAGTGTACCTTTCCTATACTACATTGTTTTACAATTGTATTGTCTTAAAAATTGGATACATATGTTAAATTAATGCTAATAATAACATTGGTTTTAATAATATATAATTATTTAAGGTTTATCGACCGTATTCTATCTTTAACATACATCTCTCCCTTTTATATATGTGTGTTAGTTTCCCTTGGGTTTTATCTGTCTCCTCTTCATTCTTCCTCTTCTTCTTCTTCTTCTTCTTCTTCAATAATCTTCATCTTCATTCTTCATCTTGGTTTGGTTCTCCTTTAGTTCTATGTCCATCATTGTTTTGTCAATCACATTTTCTTAAGTATGTTTATGTTTTTTGGCTCAATCATGTCAAAATATTTACATTTTGATAAGTATGTTACGTGGTTTCCTTCTTTATGTTTATGTTTTTTGGCTCAATCACTTGGGTTGGGTAATATCGTTGTACGTCATGTCAAAGTATTTACATTTTAATCATTTTTTACACATTTTATTTCATATGAAGTAAATTTTATATTAAGAATTATCTTTTTTGTCACTGGTACGAGATTTGGCTTAATTGTATCGTTACATAATGCCTCTCCTCTAAAATTGATCATTTTAATAAAATACTAGCATAGTTTTTTATGAAATTATCAGTTATAGATAACTTTTTTCCTTCTCTTCCTTGTTTGTTTCTCCATTCTCCATTTCTTTTCTTACTTAATTCACTCCATTTTATTTGGATCTGTTTTTATTTATTTCCATTGGTGCATATTCCCTCATACACAAATTTTTTCCCTAACTTTATATAGTAGCTGGTTTCTCCCATTACTACTCAATTTTCCGAGACTAGAGGCACATCTTCTCTACTCAGTTCATATAGATTGCTGGACTTTTCAACAGTCAATCTTAAATCTTTGTCAACTTGTGACTTAATAATAATAATAATATAATTGGGATTGTCCACCTTGTGGTTTGTTTTTAGATCACTTTATCATTACTACTCATTCTTCCTACCGCTATACCTTAACTATACACTATCATCTACTCATATACTATATTGAGAAATTTTATCTTTACTCATATGTTAATTTCATCATATCTCACTTTTCATTATTTTGTTTTCAATGCTCGTTGTGATCATTTTAATTGTCTTAGACATTTAGCATGATTCTGCTTTAGCCATATCTGTATATTGGTTTTATATACAATTTCTCTCTCTCCTTGTACCAGGTAAAGTTTTTAAAATTTTTTCTTATAATACCTTTGATTCAGTATAATTTCAAGTATTTATCTCAGTAATTTGAACTTGATTTTATTTTTGTTTATTTTCATTTTTGATAATCCTTTGGTAAGTTAATGGTCTTACCTTAAAGGAATGTTTGTAGCGTATTCCTTTTTAGCTATTTTTTGTTTTTAATTATAATTGTAATAAATAATTGCTTATCTAATCCGTCGAGTGACTTACTTGTAATTCCGCTTGACGCGTTTCAGGGCATATGCCCCATCTTCAGAATAATTCCTCTTCACAGAACGTCAGACATTAAGATTAAAATGTAATAAATTAAAATTAAAATCCATGGTTAAAATATTAACTCGTCAAAATATTAAAATATATGAATGCACAGAGATGCACGCACTATCACAACATGAGTTCACTTCGCGTTATAGCCGGTGTACACCGCCGCGATGTTAATCGCGCACTGACTGTCTGAGTAAACTGTTATCTGTGCAACGCATCTTGTATCTCAATGGCTGTGT